>OU611761.1:7532444-7709944 GCA_914767535.2 Dunaliella primolecta | reverse complement strand
CCATCTCCCATAATGCCCATGAGCATGCCCAGCATACCCACCTCCGTTGCTGCCTGTTCTGCTTGTGTTTCAGCTTCTTCTCCTTTTGCTTCTGCTTCTTGTCTAATTTCTGCTTTGGTCCATCTGCTTGCACCCCTGCTTGCTGCTCAGGCTCCTGCTTCTGCTCAGCATTCCCATTAGGCAGCTGCTGTTCTTGAGAATGCTGCTGCTGTTCCTGCCCATGCTCCACCTCCCCAACATCGCCATTAGGGAGCTGTTGATGATCCCCCTGATCCACCATGACGAAGTCCTCAAATTATTTATGTTTCAGTGCGGGTCAGTTTGCTTGCATCTGTTCACTGCACTTCAAACACTCGGTGTGTTTTGCCGAAAGGCAATCCAAATTCTGCAAACAACCTTGAATTCCAAATTTATTTGTGGGACAAATTGAATCCACGGATCGACCTCCAGAATAAATTCAACACACAAAAGGGAATTGCAGCAATTGGTTACCAACGGAACATTCCGTAGGGAAATATTGTGATTATTCTATATTTTCTGAAGTCCACACAATGAGTGGATTTGCTCGCTTGTACCTCCTGTGGTAGGTATCCCTGATTCTCGTCGGCATGTTCATCAAAGGGTTTTCAATTTACAATCATGTTGCTTCTATGGTCTTGTGTCAATCCTGGATGCCTTTTCCAACTTCTCTCAACTTGAAGTCAATGCACGTGCAGCTGTGCCTTGGGCAAATGACTCATCTCAGAAATGCATGTTTTCCTCTGATCCTGTATCTGCATCTGGGTTTTTAGCACATGCTTGCTGAAGATTGTTGCATGCTTTTGTTTGTATGCCAGCAGTGCTCAAATGCTGTGCGTAGAACCAGGATGTTGACAACAACGTACCGATACGATTAGCTATGATAAAGGACATACCAGTACGTTTAACTGTGATAAAAAAATGCCTGTACCTAACTGTGATAGACAACATACCGGTACGTCTAACTGTGCTGCTAACATAACAACTGTGATAGACAACATACCGGTGTGTCTAACTGCTGGCATGTATGCAAGTCAGATCTGGGCTACCCCTTACCTTCGGCAAGGCAAAGAGATGGACAATCCCGTACAGAAGTGGCTACTAACAGTGCTTAAAAGAACTTTAAGGGTCAGGGACACTACTCCCTCTTGGTGCATCATGCGGGAATGTGGTCTGGAGCCCTTACAATTCAATTGGTTCCGGGCAGCAATGCGTCTTTACAACTCCTTGACCCGATGCAACAGCTCCACAATGAAAAAGATTTTGCAGGCTGACATGCGGCTGAGCTCGAGATCTGATGATTGTTGGTCTTCCCATATTCTATCAGCCATGGATGGTTTGGCACACTCCCACATATTCAAACAGAAGCTGCTGAATTGTGAGCCCATTGATCTTAGTCGTTTTGTTGTAGATCTCAGGACCAGGCATCTACAAAATTGGGAGCCTTTATCCAACACACACCCTAGAGAGCGCAACAGTAAACGCTTGACCTATCAACAGTGGTGCGCTCCTCCTACTAAAAGAGCCTTGGTTATGCATTCTCCTTGTAGTCTCCCCAAATATATGTTCCTTGACCTCCCCCACGATGTCATTCGCAGCGTGGCTCGGTTTAAACTCCACATTCACACCCTTCACTATGAGACAGCAACTTGGAATCACAGCTCTTCCCCAAACTGTGACCTTTGTGAGGCTGATGATGATGTCCAGGATGAACAACATGTCCTCTTCCATTGCACACATCCCCAGGTGGTCTCTCTCCGCAGGAAACATGCTCCCTTGTTCTCACAGGCAAAATCTCATGATGTGTCTGCTTTTTTGAACCAGAACAACAACAAACTTCCTTATTTCCTTCATGAATTGATTCCCTTTTATGAGCAGGCTAGCAGTTGCACTTCTTGACTGAAGGCCTTATCCTTGTAAACTTGTACGTCTAACTGTGATTAAAAACATGCCTGTACTTAACTGTGATAGACAACATACCAGTACGTCTAACTGTGACAAAAACCTACTGGTACATCTGACTGTGATAAACAACTTGTTCATATTATGTTTGAAACGTGAGACAGCTGGTCAAGACTAAAAGCATGCCTTATCTCTCTGTTCCTGAACTCCAATGTGATCTTCAAGAGGGAGGGATGCAAACATCTCTCCTGATCCTTCCTAAGTTCCACACCGCACTTATAGAATATGCCCTTGTAGGCAGGTACAGCTATGTAACCCTATCCCCTATCCTATCCTATCCTTATAGAATATCAACAAAAGAAGAAAGAAAAGAAAAAGCTATGTAGGCAGAGAAAGCTCTCCCTACATTAATTAAGAAAGAGAGACACGTTGGCCCAAAAAGCCGGGAGTCTTCCTCACCAGAAGATGAGAGGGGAATTTATGTGGATTGGGTGGGTTCCTGGCAGCACGCTGCTCCAGGGCACCAGTGTTATGTTGAGTGTTTTTGTTTTCAATGGCACGTCTGGTAGAGGTAAGCTTGTGTGCAAATTGTACAGATTAGGCATGGAGTTTTCTTGCAAGTGTTTCAAATCTCTGTGAGTCAACCCCTAATTTTTTGAATTGATCAAGGGTATGGGCAGTGTAAATGGTCCCGCCCACACCCAGGAGGATTGGGTGGATAGCATCTCTGCACCTTGGGGTTGTTTGCACAGTTTGCTGTGTTGTTGCTGTGAGGCTTCTAGCTGGGCACTAGGACTTGTATCCTCACAGTATTTGATTTTTATCAAGTGGATATGGCGGGCTGGAGTTGTGCTACTCCCCATACTGCGCAGTACCCGGTGTGAGGGTGGAGTGGATGGTCTGTTTGGGTTAGTTGGGTGAGGAGTGACCAAGAATGCATCAGGGCGGCTGGAGTTGCGTCTGGTTTGGATAGAAGTCAACAAATTCAAATCAGACAATTTGCTTTTCAATGTCTCTAGAGTTTCAATGTTCCAGGGGTACGGATTTCTAAATTTGATGCTGTTACAGGTAGTTTCTGTTCAACTGGTGGAGCACGGAACAGCAACATTACTGCCAATGAGGCCCAGCGTTACATCCCATCGTGAATTCAGAAACGCCTATTAGAACAATTCTGACAAATAAACGCGTCTGGTTTGTTAAAGATGGACAGACATGTGTCATACTGGTCATCCTGGTTACGCTCCATTTGTTGGTTGCCGAGCGGCAGTCAGGGCCGTGTGGTTACCATGGTCTGAATGTGCCTCCTTCTGTCGGCTATGCAGGCTGCGTGATTACTGTGATGTGGATCGCGCCTCCTTCTGTCGGATGTGAAGGCTTTGTGGCACTATGATCTAGATCGCGCCTCTTTCTGTCGTGCAGCTGCAGCTGTGTGAGCGGCGTAGGAGAGGCTGTTCTCAGGTGCACCTTTCTTGCCGGTGCTTGCACCTCCTGCATTGCCCACTCGCACAATCTGCAGGTGGCAAACCATACCTCATGTTAGCAAAAATTACGGCGGGCCTCCTTGGACCCCCATGTGTGTGAAAATGTGCGAAGTGCGGTTGCTTCTGGCTGACAGTGTTTGCAATACAGCAGCAAAAGGGGCATGCCACATGGTGCCACAATCAAGAAAGCTGTCACCTCAACGGCTTTAAAACAATTGGAGGCAGAGCGGATATCTTTTTTTGGGCGCCACTGTACAACACTGTCACTTCCTCTTCCACCTTACTTTCCCCCACCCCCTTAGTCTCACAGACGATTTTACTTTAGAGCCACTCCCCTCCTGAGAGCACATCGGCTTAAGACAATAACAGAACCTCTCAAATCATGACCTCCCATCCATGCTTTCTTGTACCCACACCCAGCTCCTATTCTAAATCTTTAGCTTTCCTGCTTCACACCTTGAAGTCGCTGGCCACATCAAAGAGCAGCGGTTCTGGGTGGCCAGGACCAAAGGTGTTGGCCATGCCCTGGATGCCCCCCCTTCCACCAGCTTTGCTATCATGGCCTCCTGCTTGCCCCTTTTGCAAGCCCTGGCTGGGGTTGGGGCCTCCACCCTCCAAGGGCGTCCCGTCAAGAGCAGGTCCGCCAAGTCTGCAAAGAATGGAATTCATGGTGTCAGGTCTGCAGACATGGGCATCAAGAGCACTTGAGTGAAGAGCTTCGTAATAGGTGGCATACCAGGCTGCAATATCAAGCAAACTTTAAGAAGGGTGTTACCAGGCCAGTGTGTCTGTGTGTGTGTGTGTGTGTGCAGGCGCGGCGCACTGGACGTACTGCAGAGGAGTGTCAGGCGGCAAAGTGCAAAAGAGGAGGTTGTGCCAGACAGAATGCCAGGCATCTGCAAGAACTAGTGATTACGAGGGCGACTGACGTGGAATCATGTCCATTGGACATGACTCCAAAGCAATAAAAGCGTCCTGACGTGCCATTGGTCACAGTTATCAGAATGTTTCCCTGAAGTTGCCAGTTTAATTTGTTAGAATCTAACTCTTTTATGGCTATATGCTCAAACAAGTAATTTAAAGTTACAAAATCTGAAGGTAACTGGTGAGGTACGCGCAGTAAACTAAGCAGCAGCCCCACTGCTGAACACGTTATTACACGCAACTGCCCAAGCCACAACCTTCAAGTGAGCAAGAAGCTCAAGTGACGTCACAAGAACTGCAAACTATCCCAGCAATGATTTGCACATGAAATATCGATGGCTTTTAGTCATTCAGACTACAATGCAGATCAAACAATAGGGGTGTGTGCACAGCTCTCCAATTTGAAGCCTTAACCAGAATGGGTCATTTCTTGAAGTCCTTTGCACATAAGCTTAGGGTAGGCTAATTCCGTAGTATATGCCACATACCCTAAATTTTTTGCAGGGAAATGTGATATACATTGCGTGATGTACATGGCGTATACCTATGGAAGTGGTCAACCCTACATATGTGCATACGTAACATGCCTTGCATTGCTGGCAAGTTCCAAAAACAGAGCTCGCACAGGCATCCTGGATGATCATGCTCCCTGGGAAATGCATTTGTAGGCGTGTGCCAATAAAGGACTTTGTTTTGCTGCAAACTCGATGGTGAGAGTTGGGCAAAGCAATCACATGCATGAGAGCGTGGTGTCAGGCTTTTTGAGAATTTCGCGTCGGCCAAACATGTCCCAACTTGGTGCACATCCAGACCCCTTAAAAGCCTCCTCTCACGCCTGGCAGAAGTGCAACTGCTTTCTCCCTGCATTGGCTCTCTCTCTCTCTCTCTCTCTCTCTCTCTCTCTCTCTCTCTCTCTCTCTCTCTCTCTCTCTCACACACACACACACACATCTGGGAGGGCAGGTCGCTGCCCAAGGATGCCCAGGTTGCCTCTACAAATAATCCTGTCCTACAATGACACTCTTTAAAGGGACACCTGTGGGAAGGCAGGTTAATGCCCAAGGAAACCCATATTGCCCCTTTCAATAGGCCTCCCATGCAACGGTTCTCTTAAAAGTTTTACCTATGGGAAGGCAGGTCAATGCCCAAGGATGCCAGGTTGCCGCCAGCGGCTGCCACAGCTCCCGCAACACCCTGCACACAGTCAGTTGGCTCTGCTTTTTTAGACGGGCTGCATGGGTCTCCTTGACATAAGGCATGCTTAGAACTGGACATTCCAGGCACCACCTGCAGCTTTGCATTCCAAATCAAAACTTAAAGCAGCGTTGATACAAAAATGAAGCAGACAGGATATGACTCCAAACAGAAGCCATGACAGCAAAGGGGGGTTGCGTGTAGAAGTGATTTCGGACTGAGGGATCAAAGTACGTTTGATCAGGTAGGGTGGGGCTCGCTTGTCATCAAGGATTGTGCTTCACTCTCTCGCTGTGTGTTTCTCCTGATGTGCTGAAGCTGGAACTTTGTGCCATTTGCACTCGTACCTTGCCATGAGGCAGCTTGCACCAGGTTCAGTCTTCATACAACAGCCAGCGGTGCAGCTGTCCACAGTGTTTTTTTTTCCTTTTTTTCTTTTCATCATCTTCTTCCTTTTCTTTCTTGACAACCAGCTGCGCACCTGTCCAAGGTAGGATCCAGAGTCCCCAACGGCGGAAGGGGATGGCATGCCCAATGCTCGAGGCTGCAGAGTTCAAGGGGTGGGTATGTGGCTCTTTAACATCAGCTTTGCGTGCACAATTGGAAACACTGAAGAGCACCTGATGCAGCTCATCCTGCATTACATGGAGACAAGGGCATCGTTTGCAACACTGCCTGCAGCTTACGCCTATCAACCTGCTCTCAACTGCAGCAGACAGACCAGCCGCACAAAACATGAAGCCTGGGATGATTTGATTTGTGGGTAACCACATACAGCATGGTGAAAAAGCTATTGGTTTACCGATGAAGGTGTTCATTTGGTGCTCGATCCTGGCACTGCAAATGCTGCTGCATGCAAGGCAGTCCAGTGGAACAGCATCAGAACAGCTAAAGCAGCAGCGCCTTATGATAAGCAGCATGGAATGCATGTCTGTTGGTAAGAGACAAAAGCTACCATGAATGAGCAGACAAGCTCACAACATGCAGGCAGCCATCTGCTCCCTAAGCACCTTCCTATGCGCAGGGAAAAGTTGCCTATTGGCTATCAGCAGACCCGCAAATTGATTACAATGCAGAGATCAAAGAGCATGTTTTGCAGAAGTCTGCGGGAACACCCCGCAGGGATAAGTTTCTTGAGCCTTAGGCTAAGGATCTTCTGAGCAAATGTGTCTCCTTTTCCTTAATTGATGTAGGGAGTTTCTCTGCCTCCGTAGTTTTTCTTTTCTTTTCTGAGGATCACAATTGACCAGGATGTGGGAACAGCACGCAGAGCCAGCTTACCTGGAAGGAAGAGGGCATGATGCGAGGGGCGAGCCCCATGGCCGGTGGGTGCGTTGGCGCATGAATGGAGGCGAGAGAAGATGCTACCTCAGAAGCAGCAGGGTGTGGTCTTGAGGTACTGTTCCAGCCAGCAGTATTGGGTATGGTCGCTGTGGCGGAAGGTGGGGTAGGGGTGGGAAATGGGTGGGGCTGGGTGGGGGACACCATGGGGCGGGGGAAGGGGGCGGGGTGGGCGGGGTTGAGAGGGGGGGCGTTGGTGATGCCAGCGGCAGATCGACGCATGGCGGCGTATGAGGGCAGGCTGAGCTGAGAGTCATCGATGTCAGCTGCGCGTGTATATATGTGTGTGTTTCTATTATACCCTTGCCCCACACGTGGCCGTTGCTGGGGTAGGACCATAGCTAGCGTGTGCACGTGTGCCTGGAAAAACAATGTGCGCTCAAGAAGACTTAACTTTCCATTCATTGGTATAAGGAGGGAGATGTCTGCCGGAGTAGGCCCTTTCTCAGGCATGTGGAAATATCACGATTTCCATTGAGGTAGGGCGGGCCCCTGTGTTCAACGTGCTTGCAGCCAAGCTTGAACGACAAGGCACAGGCGCTGGTAACACTGCTAGTAACAGTAAAGCACATGTCTTACCCTAGGTGTGGCACACACTTCCGTCAAAGCTTCAATTAAGTAAAGGCTGCAAGAACTTAGCCCAGTATGAACCTTCCCCAAGCCCGAAAACCATTCACCTGTTCTTGGTGCAGCCACTTTAGCTGAAGGCATACACCTTTGCAATTATTTAGGCTTGGCTTTGCAGCAAAACGTTCTTGCACACACACACACACACACACACACACACACACACACACACAGGTAGCAGCAGCAGCAGCAGCTCCTTGCTTTTCTGAAATTAGCATTTGTGAGCTTGGCACACACCCTGAGTTTGGGGGGCCATGTGTACATTCTGGTGGCTGCTGCTGTGCTGCTGGGGCGAGACAGCTGAAGCAGGGAGGTCAGTGAACAGGCTGCGACGGGGATGCGAGTGCTCCAGGCTTCCTGTGCTGCCGATGCCACCACTATTGCTGCTCAGGTGGGGCACCAGGCCCTGCACAGGCAAACCTCCCTGCTGCTGCTGCTGCTGCTGCTGCTGCTGCTGCACAGAACGGTGTAGGGGAAGTGGTGGCTGGTAGTGCTGCTGCTGCTGCTGCTGCTGCTGCTGTAGCTGCTGTTGTGGTGGTGGGCCTTGAGGTTGCCCGAGCCCCAGCTGTGACAGCTGCTGCAGCTGGGCCTGCAGGCACACAGCAAAAAAGAAAAGAAATGCTACGCAGGCCGAGGCACTTTCCTTACACCAATAAATGACAAGGAGGCGCATTGGCTCAAAAGAGCCGCAAATACCTTGTAGATGCACAGCGGAGGACATGCGAAACAAAGCACAGCTGGGCCTGCAGGTGCACAGCAGAGCATAAGAAAACAACACAGCTGAGCCTGCAGGTGCACAGCAGAGCATAAGAAAACAACACAGCTGGGCCTGCAGGTGCACAGCAGAGCATAAGAAAACAACACAGCTGGGCCTGCAGATGCACAGCAGAGCACAAGGACACACGCACACACCCGCACGCACGCACACAGGCAAGCACACAGACACAATTCCTACTCATGCTTATGATGCTAACAACACGCAGTCCTTGCAAATGGAAACAAGTAAAGAGCACGCGAGGTCAGGTGTGCACGGGAGGCGCAAGGACAGACACACACTTTAGAGGGACCGCAAATTCAAATTGCTCACACAAAGCTTGTGATCAGGCTCTCAATTTCAGTTCATATTTTACATGTTCTTCCATTATTTTGTTGGGATGGTACAGTCTTTGTTAACAATCATGACAGTTTGTTGGAAGTGACTTGTGGGGAACTCTTTCTAGTAGAGTATGCTATTTACAACAAAGAATATTTTGACTGCTGCTTGAAGGGTTCACAACAAGCCTTCTGCACTCAGAAAGTGCATCATATATATTAGGTGGCTTGTAGGCGCATATATGTTCGCAAGAAACGGGCCCGTCTTACCTCCCCTACTTCTTGGCAGCGCAAAGAACGGCAAGAGAACGATGGGAGGTGCCAGACAATTATTAGTTTTATGCAGAGACTGGTCCAAGCACACACGCTCCAACAGAGGAAGGATGTGATCAAGCTCAGGTGAAATGCTCTCTAAACAAAGCAAAGGATCTGAGCATGAGCTCAGGCAATGCGCAGCAGAGAGTTGGGCCTTTGCCCCTTGCCGCTTTTAAGGATGAGCAGCAAGCAGCCACTTCCTATTGTGAAAAGTATTCCTAGCATTGGCAGGCACGCACGCAGCACACAATTGTGCAGCAACCTGCAGCACGCCCGTACTTGCAGCGCACTCATCAGCTGCGTGGCATGTTTGCTGAAGTTCGACAAATCTGGCAGCCATCAGGTTGCCTTGACCTCTACCCTCTCAGACATCTGAATATATATATATAGGGTTTAGGGTTTACATCTTAATAGGGTTACATCTTTATATATATAGTTGATGCAGTAACTCATGGTATGTATTTTAGGAAAACACACTGGTCTGTGATTATTAACGCACAGCATGCCCGTACCTGCAGCGCGCTCATTAGCTGTGTGGCATGGTTGCTGAAGTTTGACAGGTCTGCACGCATGCGTGATTGCTCGATAGACAACTGCTTCACAGCTGCCCGCAAATCGTCAACGTCCTCAGATCGGGCAGCATAGCTCTGCAAGAGCACAAACACAGCACACAGATCATGGAGTCAATGGCAGATGACTGACAAAGGATGCTGGCTGGCTAGCGCACAACAACAACGGCTGCTAAGAGGAGCAGCATCAGCAGGGAATACACCTGTGTCCAATCATGAACGGCAAGTGCCTGCTACTGATCTAACCAGTTCATCTCAGCGCAGGTCCGGAAGGCGTTTTTAAGCAGAGCTGTGGAAGCTGCTGGCTGGGCTGGCCCTGGAAAAGAATAGAAAACAGACTACGCCGGTTCCCCAAATGGCTGCATGCATCAGCCCTGAAATTTTGCTGCCAACAAGTGATACATGCATGAGGGTCCCTACTGCCTGCCTGTCAGCTGATTATCAGTGGAACCTTTAAAATGCCCAGGAGCCCTCACAAAAATACAAACCTCAGACTTGTCAGTCCTCAGACTTGCCAGTCATGAGACAGGCTGCTTCTTTGAACCCAAAAAGCTGTCTCCCTCTGCGCCCTGCTGACTATGGAAATGGTAATACAAATGTGCGACTGCATTCCTCATGAGAGGTGGATCTGTAGTTGCAAAGCAAAGGGGGCATTGCATACCTCTCTACCTGCATGAGAGTCTGCTCCAGCAACGCATCATGCCCCAGCATTGAAGCCTCTGCCATCGCTGCTGGCATAAGGCAGACTGTGCACATAATGCCTTCTCTCAGCGCTGGTATCCAAGCAAACCTTTTTTGATCACTCAGTGCCATGTGATCAGTTATAGTGCCATGTGATTATTAAGCGTCATCCTTGCGCCCAAGGGCCACGTTATTGTCCTCTTCTATATCATTCTTACTCTGTCTCTAACGCGCGTTTTAAAGGACAAGCAAGTGCCATGAAATTTCAAGTAGCTGGATCAAGACAGCATACACGGAGACTTGTCTGGGGCTTGTGTCGTCCCCATGAATACAGGAGTCTCTGGCCCAGCAAAACCTACATAGCTTGGGGCATGCCTTGAAACAGAATACGGTCGAAGTGGGTGTTCAATCCAGGATTGAATCAAAGAATGGCCAACCTCCAGCGCCCATATGCTGCATTGGTGCTCAGTCTCTACATTTACTGTCTAAGTTCTCCCTAACCAGTAATACCACCTCCTTTCCACTTACAACAGGAGCTGCAAACCAAGACAAGAAGTGAAGACAGGTTATGAAGCAGCTCATGAAGCAGTAGTTTGCGATCTACCAGGGAGGGCCATTTGTTTTTGGAATATTTTTGCATTACATTCTGAAACGCTGAATAGTGTACAGGGCTTTATGCGAATCCCCCTGCATTTGTTCGCACACATGCTGCAGTCTTGCTGCTGTCAAACAAGCTCACAAGCTCAGCAAGAATAAACGGCATGTGCACATTGCAAAAGCAAAACACTACGGAAACACACCAAAGGCTCAAAATCTGCCAGATGCCTCGCCAACAGCAATATCAAGGCCACTACTTCTGGCTAAAATGTGCACACATCATTCTCCTCTCCAGGGCATGGGTGGAACTTTTCAAGTCCTCTCCACTCTTAATCACTTCCAACCGCCTGGGCTAATTTTCAAAGGCTAACATGCTGGCATACAATATTCTTGCATCCTCTGCTCAGTAAGTGCACAAATTTATTTGGCATGTCACCAGAATTGAAAGCATTCTCCAAAGCCTGGATCTGAAGCCGGGTGTGGTTGGCTACCTACCAGATCCCAACCAGTTTTATTTTCTCTTGCAAGTTTTTGTGGAGGGGACCAAAGGGAAGGGGGGGGTGCTTCAGGCTGATGCGTCTTTTTTTCCTTAGTTGATTTAGGAAGTAGTGTAACCCCGTCTGTGCAATTCTTTTTCTTTGCTTTCTAACCCTACACACAGCAGATGCTAAGTACATGGCATTTACTACATGCGCACACCTGCTGGCGTGCCAAAGCTGCTTCCAGGCTGGTCGGCCGCGTGCCCATGCCTTGCTGGCTCTCCCACATGCTGTCCATGGCAGCACCCAAAGACAGTGGCGGGGCTGCATCGTGTGTGCATTTTAAACCTGGTTTGCGTTAAGTCCTGTACATGGATAGTTCTTGCGCTGCTTAGCGTTCCACAATGCGATGCAAAATACTCCAAGGACAAATGGCCCTCCCGGTAGATTGCCAACTCCTGCTTCATGAGAGACTCACGTGTGTACACTCACGGATAATACAAAACGCCAACAACCTGTTGATCTTAAAAATAGGTTTGTGTGTGCGTGCACGCAGTGTGAAGAAGTATGCGTACATGTGCATGTGCGAGTGTGTGCATTTGGGTGTGTATGTATGTGCGTGTATGTGTGTGCGTGCATGCAGCGTAAAGAAGTATGCGTGCATGTGCATGTGCGAGTGTGTGTGTATTTGGGTGTGTATGTATGTGCGTGTATGTGTGTGTGTGCGCGTCTGTGTGTGTGTGCGCGTCTGTGCGTGTTCTGCTCGAACACTGATGTGCATGTGTATCATATCATTTTGCACGTTCTATGTTTGCAAAGACATCAACTGGTGAGCACTGCAAATGCACATCACATGTGAGGCGAGTCATTCTCATCCCCTAAATGCACACCTCGTGAATGACTCCAGCCTTTAGAGGGCCGACACGTCTACCTCCGACTGTTCTTCCTTCTCAGGAAAGCTATTGCTCTTGCGCTTGTGCTGCTGGGCTGGATGAGGTTTTCAGGTAAGCAACAGAGCCTCTGGAGATGCATGACAGGCATGCCAGGAAGGCATGTTTGCCTGTGATGCACAGAGAAGCCCTTTTGTGCACACCGCCGCCTCTGAAGGACCAGGCGGCTGTTGTGAGGGCGGTCTATAATTTGTGCAGATAAGTGAAAAGTAAAACACCCCCAAGGGCATCTTTAGCGCAAAAGCTTGGCAATTATTAGGCACACACCTGGACGTGCAGAAGCCTCTGCTTGGCTGCTTGGAGGGGGCACAAGATAGTTGTTAACTGAGGGAGGGGGGGGCATGAGACCTGGAGTAGGTTCCGACACAGCTGGTGGTGGTGGTGGTGGTGGTGACGCTGCTGCTGCTCCTGCCCTATCAACTGCCACTCCGAGGCTGCCCGAGGATATATCCAGTCTGCTGAAGCCCCCCATGGTTGCATCAAACTCAGGCTGCAAGCTGGTCACCTGAAAGTATGCCGTTATAAGGCAGCACACCATTGTTGTAGTACTGCAAGGGCGCAGAGAGCGTGCACACAGCATGCAGTACATCTAGGGAACACCCTACCTACTCACAGACAATCATGTCGCATGTCTCATGTGCACACTTGTTGCCGTGTGTGCATCGCCATGTACTAGCGAGCAAACTCGGAGGCTGGAGCCCCAATAGGTCCAGGGTGCAAATCCTGGTTGTAGCTTTCAATGGGGACCTGATCCTCATTTCAATAGAGCATCCTTTAGGGCAACATTCATCCTCCTGCTCTTCCTCCCTGGGGATGATCACTCACGTGGCTATGGCTACTGCGCGGATCTGGGCTGGGAGCTGCTGCTGCTGGTGCTGCTGCTGCAGCTGGCGCAGATGAGGCGCCTTGCGCGTCCGCCCCAGGAGAAAATCGGTTGGGGCTGTGCAACCCTTCTTCACGATGCCTGCTCAGGGGACCAAGAGCAGCGGCATGCCGATGATCTCAAGGTTTAATCCAATTCAACGTGGGCACTGTACGTGCCACAATCACGCAATTGGGGCTGTGCAGCCCTTCCTAGCTATATCTGCCCAGGGGATCGAGGGAAGTCGCATGCCGATGATCTCATGGTTTAATCCAGTCCATATGGTGTCCGAGCCATGAGCATGCGATCAAATACTGACACACACTCATCCATGGCGCAACCGTTACATCATTGCATTGTAAGGTATGCTGTGCTGGCAGAGTGCCACATGTGTGCGCAGTCTCACATGTTATAAGTCTGCTTCAGAAGAAGTGCTCTAGACCCGAAGCAAACCACTAAGGTCAAAATCCACAAACTCACCAGTCCCTTAAATCCAATCCTTGTCCTACAGGAACCTCTCCTTGTGCAAGCGACTCCCAAGCAACAAGGCCAAACAGATACAGTGCTGTGTGCAACGCCAGCAATGCTCTTGGCCCATGAGCACCCCCCCCCCCCACACACACACACATACACACCTGTTCAGCATCTGAAGCACCGCTGCATAATTGATTGGTGGTGATGAGGGAGTCTCGCTCCTGCGCTGCTGACTGTCTGGGGTACCGCTGTGGCGATGTAGGTGGCTGCTGGGACCAGGGAGTGGGCTGCCACTCCCTTCATTTTGGGCATCCGGGGAGCCATGCTGGGGCAACTTGAGTTCAGAGCCCCAATCTGCAAGGGTCGCCAAAACCTTTGTGTGGATCACCATTTCACCATGGACGCAGGTGTCATGCGAGTAAATGTCTTGCAGCCCGAGCGAGCACAAGTCTTCTTTGTTAAAGAGTCCTCTTGGTTGAATCATTGCAGGCTCTGAAGACTGTCCAGGTGAAGCTGAAGCTGCATCATTGTCCAGTTTTTTATATCTCAGATAGACGCATTCTTTTCCTGCTTAGTCATGGTGCAAGGGTTTGCAGACAAACAATGTGCTCCTTGTGTGCCCAAACTCCATGCTTGTCAAGTTGGCCCGAAATATAAATCCTGTAGCCAGACTTCCAAACTCATTGAGAACTTCAATTCACACAGCTTGCACGACTCCAGCACCTGACCTGAGGGGGTGTTGCTGTTGCTGTGCTTGCTCGCTCTCAAAGACACCAGGTTTTTCGAGATGCGCTGCTCCTTTTTCCTGGCCTGTTCAAGCATCAAATAGGAAAATTAACATGCATAACATTTAAGCTTGGGCATATTGGCTCATGGCGTGTGAATGTCATAAATGTGCAAGCAAAGCTGTTGAGCAAGCAGGTACAAGCACTAAAGCTGGACAAAAAATGTTGAGATTGCGCACCATTTGCTCTGGAGTGCACTTGTACTTTTCAGTGTCCCCAACAGTTGTGTCCTGTGGTTTGGATGGAATGCAGCGAGACATGATTGAGAAGGAAGACCAACAAGTCAACTGCATCTGTCGCACATTGAGCACATCCTTCTTGAATTCAGAAACCCTCCTCTCAATACAAATTTCAAGCGCAAAACTTCATTAACCCACATTCCAGGGAGGTCTCTCCTCATCCCGCTTCCTTAGGGGAGTTGTTTTCCTGCTGCCTGAGGATGATGGCCGCAGCCTTGGCGTTGATTGACTGCTTCTTCTGTACATTTAAAATTGAAAATAAGAATTCAGCTGCTTAAAGCTCGGTGCTGAAAGCGTGCAAGCGCACAGCCAAACCACAGGTGCACACATTGGTATTCAGTAATTGAAAATCTATATTCTAAAATGCTTCAGAATCATTCAACATCTGTGCAAAGCACACAAGCTTCGAGACAGCAATGCTTGCTTTTGCCAAGTAGCACCAAGACCATCAAAAGACCTCTAACTGGTGGCCATCCACGATCACCAGGCCACACACGTAACTGGAGCACAAGTTTACAAGCACAGAGCCCCTTCCAGGAGGAAACCGCAGTGCCACGAACCAAGCCCAAGGCCACAGGGAGCATTCAGTTGCCCTACACCCAGCATAAATGGGAATGGCGAGGCCACAAAATCAACTATGCAGTAGGTATTGAGCGGTGTGTGTGTGTGTGTGTATGTGTGTGTGTGTATGTGTGTGTGTGCGGCGCACACTGTACGCGTGTGTACGTGTGTGCGTGTATGTGTGCGTTGTGTGCGTGTGATCGTTGTAGTGCCCAAATGTCACTGTTTGTCTGGATACACATCCAGAACATAACATGACTCGTGATTCGGAAGTGTCTACTACCCATATCTTGATGATCCAGAGAAGACGGGCATGCTTCGCAGGATAATATTTCGTGTACATGCCTGCACACGTCATCTGACTTGTTCAGAGTGATCACGCTTTTACAGCACTTGCCTTGTCATCACAGACAGCTGGGTGCGGGAAGCCAATCATCTTGGTCCATGGATTTGGCCTGTCATCCTCGCACTACAGGAAGACTATTGCCGAGCTCAGCAAGGGCTACAAGGTAATTTACAATTTCTACTCATTTTATAGACCTGCAGTTCTGTAATGCAGGGGCTGCCCAGTCAAGATTTCCTGCTCCATTTCTTTGCAGTCCTCAACAAGGACCAAGTCACATGTTGTATTCACATCTTTTTGCTGGGCCTATGTAAGAGGAAATCCCACCTTTGCTGGGCCTACTCAAGGGGAAAGCAACTCCCTGTATGATTTAAGGAAGGCTGCTCCTCTTGTCCCCATACACCCTCTACATACGGGAAAATAAAGATCCAAAAATCAAAACAAAAAACTGACAGGTGTATGCCGTGGACCTCCTTGGCTTTGGGGCCTCGTCCAAGCCCACCACCATCCAGTATTGCATGGACCTGTGGCGCGACTTGTTGCAAGACTTCATGGCAGAGTTTACATCGGGGGCAGAGGGCGGAGCAACGCTTGTAGGCAATTCAATTGGGTCCCTGGCATGTCTCATGGTAAGACCCCTGAGCTCTGGAAAAAAGCCATGCCTTGGATTGAGTCGGCTTGGCTTGAGGTTTAGCCTGCAGTTGGATGCAAGATACACAAGCAGGCAGCTCGCTTGAGCTATGTGCCTGCACAGACAGTTGACACTAAACAACCATTCTGTTTTTTCCGATGTGAGACAAGTGTGAAATGTTTTGGCAAGTGTTGGGTTCAGGCAAAATCAAACTCGGTGAGTTAGGTGTTTGATCAGACACGCTTATGGAAAGTTGCACTCCATCCCGGAATGTTCCCTGTCATGGCTTTTTAGTGTACGACACTAGATTTTGCTGTCGCATTCTGAAATGCTTGCAGGCTGCTGCTAACTCTCCCAAAGATGCCGTGCGAGGCGTAGTGCTGTTGAACACTGCCGGGGCAATGAACAATAAGGTGTGGGCTGGAGAGCAAGGGTCTGGGTGCCCAGGGACTTTGCCTGCTTGATTTATGCAAGCACCTGCCTCAAGATTGACTGACAGAACTATGCATTGCTTGGATGCAATGGTTTGGGCATGGATCTTTTGCAAAACGGACCAATGGTTGGTTTCTACGATAGCAGGTTTGCAATCAAAATGTGTCTGAGTTGTGTTGTAGCAAAGCAGATTAGATGGTGCATCTAATGTGCAGGTGTAGCTCTAATTTTAAGCCCTGATACCTGGTATCATACCTTTTCCTGCACTTCTCCAAGATTTTGGCCATAACTGTGTTGCGAACACATTTCTCCTTTGCTTCTTGGCTGAAACAAATGGGGGGTGGGGGTCAGCTTGTCAGTGGATCAGATGAAGGTACGCCATAACTTGGGCCTCTAGCTTTCGATTGCTGTATCAAAATAGTTTCTGGTTTTGTTTGTGCATAGAGGACCTTGGACGGTTGTGACAATTTGTCTTGAAATTAAAGAGCATGTGCAGCAAGAGTTGACATGACAAGGAGCCAGGGGGCCAGATACATTGTTATAGCATTTTTTGGGGGATCCTTTCCCTCTCAGCAGGGCCCGTTGCCTTCCCCAGTTGTTTGCTAACAGAAAGCCTCTGTGTCCCTTGCAGGGTATACTGTCTGACTGGCGTATAGTGCTTGTGTACCCCCTTCTGCTGTTCATTGATTTCATCCTCTCGATTCCCGCCTTTGCCCAGGTCAGTGCCATGGCTCAGTCTGCTTTGCTCTTTTTGTTGCCTGCAGTTTGTGGTGTAGACTACAGAATGAAGGTTATAGTAGGAAGGTTGCAGAAATAATAGCCCAGGTCGGTAACGTGTCTCAGATTGCTCTGCTCCTTTTGTCGTCTGCCATTTGTGGTCTGAACTGCCGTGGCACAGGGCTTCAGGTTACAAGGTTAGAAAAACAGGAAGCCTCAAGTCAAAACAAATCTGCTAGCTTGTGGCACATTTAATTACATGATGATAAAATGATGCCATGGTGGATGGAGAACTGGTGCAGATCTGGCACTGACATTTGCAAACTTCACCTCTGTCCATGCGCCTTTGCTCCTCTCAGAACAGAAAGGTCATGATTTGTTGCCATCTAGAAGTCCCTTGGAAAAATTTATTTTCAAGTGATGCAGGGATGCGACTTTTTTTGCTTTGTAACTGCATAAAGCAAAATGGCTGCCCACTTACAGGGTGTGAGTGAGAAAGTCAATGAGTGATGTATTTCAGAGCAAATTGTAATTCTAGCATTTTTGAAAGCCACTCTTGCTCTAGTTGCTGACTAAATGCGCGTGTATCCTCTCATTTTTTCCAGGTCCTTTTCAGTAAATTCGCTACAAAAGAAAACATCAAAGAGGTTCTGAAGAGTGTGTACATGTAAGTAAGGCCTTCCTTGCACATGCAAATCTGTGACCTCTCCTATCCCTGCACAGCTGCGTCATGGTCGCCACGCACGCATTTAATTTAATTAGACACGTGTGAGTGTATGTGTGTTTTGTGTCAATGCTTATGTTTGGAGCAGTCATTGCCTCTAGTGCATCATGGAGAAGGCTTCTATGGGTTGAGAGGTAGGCTGAATTAATTCACCAATTCTGACGGACACAGGAGCAGGCACGGAAGTGCTGAGCTGTAAGACAGGCCCTTGGCGTGCCAGAAAGGTTCCCAAAGCTGTACCTGCCTCCATGGGCAGCTTAGCTGAAACAAAAAAGGTGCCTGTTACCAATCCAGGCTCATCTGTCAAACAATGCAGGAACACAGAGGCTGTGACAGACGAGCTCGTTGAGCTTATTTATGCCCCTTCCCTTGACGCTGGCGCACGAGACGTTTTTGTGTCTGTGATCACTGGTGAGAAGCAGGAGGGGCGCCCGCACCATTTTTAGCATTGGATGCTGTAGGCAAGAAGGGGACATATATTATGATCTGGAGTTAAAGGGGACTGGCTTAGTCCAGCACACACGCAGTTGCGAGCTTCGTCATCTTTCCAGCATAATGTGCAGCAGCTAGAAGGAAGCTTTTTTGCACTGAGGCAGGCTGTGAGAGAGCTGCAATCTGGGGCGCTCAAACCTCGAGCCACGGGCAATGATAAATATGCTTCTCACGGCCCTTCCACACAATGGCATCTCAATAATGATAATAGTGGTAACATTATTTGTAATAGAATGATGAAGTCATCATCATTGTCAAGCTTCTCATGGCCCTTCCACACAACAGCAACTCAATAATGATCATGATAGTAATCAAGCTTCTCGCGGCCCTTCCACACAATGGCAACTTAATGATACAAATCAAAAGTTGACCTTCTAAAGCCCCGCCGCAAAAGAGTTGATTTGCAAGTTTGGTATCCACGGCTGACTAGTCCTTTTATGCTGTAACCATCTGGTAGCGAATTCTGGCAGTTGCACACTTTGGCTGAGCTCAATGTGCAGTACGCGCCGCCTCCCATGCACGCCTCACCCATTAAATGGGAGGAAATATCTGGAAGTGACTGTATGCAATGTGATTCGCAAGTTTGGTATCCATGGCTGATTAGTCCTTAAATGCCATAACAGCAGCTATTGACTTACAATGCTGCGCCTATCCTCATTCCCAGGCCCTCCCGGGCCAAAGCCATGGGCCTTGGTACCTGACATCACCTGCCCAATTTTGGTTCTCTGGTGAGTTAGGGCTCCGACACTACATTTTTTGCAAGGTAGGAAGAAGCACGATTCTTAGTTGAAATGCAATGCATGTAAAGCATGGAAGGTTTACCTTTTCACTGTCAGCCTTAGTAGCTTCAGTACTTCATGAAGACTTTGATCAAAGAATTATTTTGGAAGCGCCTCCAAAGCGTGCTCCCTCAACAAGGAAACGGCCACTTTCCCATGCTGTGAGAAGCAATCATTCCATGAGAAACAGCAATTTCGCTCTTTCCAAACTTGCTTTTCAGGGGTGATAAAGACACCTTAACTCCTGCGGACGGCCCAGTCGGAAAATATTTCCAAATACTCCCAAACTCGCGGCCGAATACGACCTTCACTTTCTTGCCAGGTAAGCTTCCTCAGGAGAGCCAGCCCATAACACAGCTGCATGACCTCGCCACTAAATTGTTCCTGCAGCCTGATAAGGACTTGCAATTGCGATGCAGTTCAGCCTGTTTGGTTTTGGGCATCGTTATCAGGTAAGGAAAAAGAAAGCTGTGCTTCTAAGAGTCCCCTTTGCCTTTTGCCTTTTCTGGATGCAGATGTTGGCCACTGTATTCATGACGATCGGCCAGAGGTTGTCCACGCCGAGCTGGTGCCTTGGCTGGACAAGCTACATAAGTAGCAGCCCTTTTTCTTAATTGTGTCCGCACTGGTGCCTATACTATATGCTATAGAGTTCCAGTGTATCCTCTAGTGAATTTTTGCTCGTTGGCTGTGCTTGACATTGGGGCATTATGAGAGTCAAAGTTGAAGGCTCGTGGCTGAAGGGGGGAGTTGTGTTATGTGGGCAATGTCATAGACTTCTATCAAATTCTTGAAATGGTTACTGATTTCAATGTTATTCTTTTTGCCGAGGTTTCGCAAAGGTGTGGTCCCGCCCACTGTTCAAGATGTGAAATGTGGTTTCTTTCAAAGTTTATTTTCTTCCTTTCTTATTCAAGCTTATTATTTCTCTAATTACTGGATACCGGTGTTTGTCAATTTCCATCTCGACGATAGTTCCAGCAACATACATTAGTCTGGGGGCTGTCGTCAATTCCAATTTTTTTTCAATACAAGTTGGGATATCTTGTAAGAACGCCTTGCTACCACGGAGCTCGCTGACTAGACTCAACTCCCTGACTCAATGCTCTCCCACTCACCGGCCACCCACCCATGTAGCCTAGACAGAGGGTCAAAACTGCTGCCCAGGGCTAGTGCAGGACCATGTAGGCTGGCCAGACGGGGAAGCAGCAACACTCGCAAGGCACGGGAGCCAGGCATGGCCAGGGCAACGCGAGAGACCAGCCTGGCCCCTGCACAGCCTGTGCAGGGAGGGGCAACAGACCAGGGAATGATGCAGATGGGGCTCACAAAAGAGGAGATTGTGGAACTCCAGAAGGTGCTTTCGCTGGGTCCTGGAATGGAACAGGAGGATGAGGTGGAGCTGGATGGCAATTCAGACTTGACGGAGGTGAGCTCTGCGTGTGTGTGTTGTGGACTTTTGTGTGTCTGTTTGCGCATATGTGTGTATATGTGTGTGTGCGCGTGTGCGTGTGTGTGTGTGTGTGTGTGTGTGTGTGTGCATGCGTGCGTGCGTTCGTGCGCGCATGTATGTGTGTGTACATGTGTGTACGTGTGTATGTGTGTGTATGTGTGTGTACATGTGTGTACGTGTGTATGTGTGTGTATGTGTGCGTTAGCGTTGTGTGTGTTCACACATGTTTGTGGGGAATGGGGGGGGGATAATGTCAATTGCCATCCTTTTCTTTTCTTTCCTTTTGTTTTTTATGCCAGTTTGCATCCACCGACAGGGTGTGATGCTCTGGTAACCCATGATCTCAGGAGCTTTAACTCAGCTCTTACCCTTGGTTTGTTTAAGCTATGGCAGTTGCCTACTCTTTACCATGCAGTCTTTAAACCACTAAAAACTATTTTGCATTGCTGGCTCAGCTTACAGAGCTCTTGCCATGTCCCTGTTGTCCTTTGAAGGAGCTGCAAAACACAGGGGAGCGAGTTCACCCCCTCTTTCATTTTTTCATTCCTTTTTTTCACCTCCAGGACCTGCAAGACACAAGGGCGCGAGGGTGCCCCCTTTTTTATTTCACGTTTTTCATTCCTTTTCTTCACCTCCAGGACCTGCAAGACACAAGGGAGCGAGTTTACCTTGTGGGCGTGGAGCTGAAATCCCAATCAGGTGTGTGTTTTGTGTGCGTGTGATGTGCCTGGCTGTGTGCAGATGTATCAGCTTTGTGCTTCCATGCGGATGTTTTTGCCGTGAGCTGGCACAGGAGTAGCACGACAGTGAGGTTGAAAGATGGCAAAGGTACGAGCACACACCGCCCTTTTTTCCAGCCAAAACTTGCAGGCTATGTCCTCTCACAAGTTTATTTTACTCACCCCGTCTTAATTGCATGTAAGTCAGCCTGTGAGGAATCGGCATAGGATTTGGCCTTTGTCCAGGCCACACAGGGAGGCTCAATGGTGTGTGCGTATGTGTGTGTATGTGCACGAGCGCGATGCCACATGAGGAGGCCCAATGATGGTGAATGCACAAAAACATGTGACCCAGGTGCTCTATTTCTGGCACGGAGACCAACCGCATCCCTGCTTCCTCCACTTGTGCGTACTTTTGTTGCTTTGTCTTCGGTTCGTGCATGGAACGCATCATTGAATCCTCATCATCATCATTATCATCATTCACCTGTGTGCAGGCAGCTCAAGCAAGGGTGCCAAGTACACCCTGAACTGAATGCATCACTGTACACCCTAAAGAAGGGTGCCAAGTGCATCCTAACCCAATTGCATCGCTGCGCATCCTGAACAAACTGCATCACTGCTTTCTCATTGACCTGTGTAGGCAGCTCAAAGAAGGGCGCCAAGTACAATATCCACGACTCTTTGGAGGAGCTTGCCCGGCTGGCCAACACTGCCAACCTTAAGGTGTGTGGCCCTGTGTGCCCTGATTCCTCTTTAAAGAGGAGGCATGGGCGTTCACCAGGCAGAGCTTCAGAGCCCAGCGTCCTTTACGTCCTCGTCTGAATTGCAGTACCGCTGTGCCAGCTCGGAACCTGAAGGCTGGATCACTGCGCTCATCATCATTGCTGACTGCTGGCAGGCAGTTGCTGCAAAGCTGCATTGATCTTCAGCTTTTCAGCCCGGTTCATGTCACCCATCCCCAGGACCTCCCTCAGCTTCAGGTTACAGGTTTCAGGCTACAGAAGCAGATGGCCTGAAGTCGAAATGGCTGACTGCTAGACTTTGCATAAAAGGAGGAGTGTGTTTCTAGTGATGCAGTCCACCCAGGTTACAGGTTACAGGCTTTGAAAACATAAGGCCTCCGGTCAAAATGGCTGACTGCTAGCCTGTGCATACAAAAGGAAAAGTTCGTGCATAAAAGGGTGCATTCCACCCTGAGCTTTTTCAGCCACTGTACTTCCCCAACCAGTGCATGTGATGCCATGCTAGGGTTGGCCTATTCCCTGCGTATGTGCCGTTCAGCTGGTATGCTTCCTCCAGCAGTGCACGTGATGCCATGTTGTCTGCCTCCCTGACCAGTACATCTGATGCCATGTAAAAGTGGGCCTATTCCATGCATACGTGCCATTCAACCACCGTGCTTCCCCAACCAGCGCATGTGATGCCACGTACCTCGCCTCCCTAACCACTGCATTTGACATTCTGCCTCCATATCCAATACGTCTGATGCTGTGTATAAGGTTGACCATTCCTCTATGTATGCCATTCAACCACTGTGCTTCCCCCACAAACGCATGTGATGCCATGTACCTTGCCTCCCTAACCACTGCATGTGACATTTTGCCTCCGTATCAGATACGTCTGATGCCATGTATAGGGTTGGCTAATCCCATGTTATATCTACAAATATATGATTATGTATTTATATATTTTTTGCCGATCAAACACCGTGCTTCCCTGACCAGCGCATGTGATGCCATGTACCTCGCCTCCCTGTCCACTGCATTTGACATTCTGCCTCCATATCCATAATATCTGATGCCATGGAAAGGGTTGGCCAGTTCCGTACGTATGTATGATTGTACAGCATGGAGGCGGCGCTGTACAACCACAAAGGCAGACAAGGTGTTGCAGAGCCAACCACAGCTTCACAGCAGGTGCAGCAAATTGTGGGCACAAACATGCAATCCAAAAGCACACGCGCGCGCACACACAGTGAGTGTACAAAGCCCCTGAGTGATTTCACCAGGCCTTGGTCTCACCATGAGCGCTGTGTGAAAAAGAAAAGAAAACTTTCTGTTGTTCGCAACCTCAGGTCATGGGCTCCTCCTACCAAGTGCTGGCCACCCCCAACAACGCAACCTACGTGGGCAGCGGCAAAGTGGCAGAGATCATTCAAGCTGTGAGGGCGTATGGCGTGGACACAGTGATCTTTGATGATGAGCTGTCCCCGGGCCAGCTGCGAAACCTTGAGAAAGTGCTGGGCTGCGGCAATGGCAGCGTCCGGGTGGGTGCAGGCTGCCCTGTTCGGCTATGTTTCAATATTGAATCCTGCAAGGCCTTGTTAAGTTGGGTGATCATTCTAGACAGTTTCGGCATGATCTAAAATAAATGTTGGGCTGTAGAACATGCATGCTGGCTGTGCTGTCTGACCAAGCTGGGAAATCGCAAGTGGGGTGTTGTTGCAAAATAGAACTGCTGCTGAGCCTTGGGAGGAGTGCTGGCCTGCCTGACCGGCAGCGTCAGTGTGGGTGTAATTCACTCATGGGATTATGCAGAAGTGGAGGTACTGTGCAAGAGTGCCCAAGGGCATACTTGCACAGAAATTTGTACTGGCCTCACATGTTACAAACTGCCTTCCTCCTTGTAGTGCTGGGTTGCAGCAATGGCAGCGTTAGTTGGGATTGGTAGCACACCCCTGCTGGATGCAAGAAGGCAAGGTGTCATGGAGGAAGGATAGCTCCTCCAGCTTCCAAGGCAGTAGGAGCCAGTCGCTCCACCAAAACAAGTTGTAGGCAAAGAGGAAAAGAAGAAAGCAGAAATTCCATGGACGAAGCATGTTCTGAAGCTATGCATGTGTACGAGGTGTTTTTTGCCGCTGGCATTTTGCTTTGTGGTGCAAGCTCTGTAGCAAAGACCATTTGTCAGCCCAATGAACCTTTAATCCTAGCTGGGTGTCCAGGTTGAAAGTCATGGGCACTGGTGTATGGTGTGAGCTGAAGAGCTTCACACTGACTGACAAGAGTGAAGGAATGGTTTGATGGGTGCCCGTGGCCTGCGTCCGGGCAGGTGTGCTGCACATGTCCTTTGGAACAGCTTTAATTGGAATAGCTTTAATTGGGACAGCTTTAATCGGAACAGCTTTAATTGGAACTGCTTTAATTGGAACAGCACCGAGCAGATTTGCATGTCCCCTGGGCAGTTGTGCAGCAAAGAACAAAACAGCAACCACACATGTTTTTGCCTCATGAACGCTGCATTTGGTGGGCAGGGAGAGGGTGAAGTGCTGCTCTGTCCCGCATGGTTACGAGCATTGTGCAATTGAACCCTTGATGCACATACTTCTTGCAGGCGTGTGACTGGACAGACCTCATCTCGGACAGTGATCAGTGAACCCTTGATGCACATGCTTCTTGCAGGTGTGTGACAGGACAGCCCTCATCTTGGACATCTTCATGCAGCGAGCACAGACAAAGGAAGGCAAGCTTCAAGTAAGTGCACCTGCCTGCTCTGATTTTGTTTTGTCCATGCCTCTGTGGGCTTTAGGTTGTCTCGATCACGTTCCGATTTGGTCTTCACCTTCTGTTGACCTACGCCATCTTTAGGGCCAAAAATGCCTATTTAGAGGCGCTTCCATTAGGCAGCATACGAGAGGCTTTGTGGTGTGGCTAAAAAGCAGAGGGCATCGTCAGTACAGGCTCGTTTTATGATTATGGTTTGCACCTGGCAGTGAATTGATGAGAATGATGAAAGTGTGCTCCTTTCAAGTACCGTGCACCTGGCAGGAAATGATGGGAGTGATAACAGTGTGCACCTGCCAGGAACTGTGCACCTGGTAGGAAACGATGGAAATGAAAGGAAGGTGTACGCCTGCCACACACTGTGCACCTGGCAGTGGAAATGCTGGAACTGTGCACCTGGCTGTGTTGGTTGAGGGGCTTAGTGAAGAACAGGTGTATAGAGCTGCAGGTTGCTCAGAGCTCCTGAAAAGCAGGTAGCAAAGCAGTTCCGTGTTGTCAGATCAATGTGTCTGACTGTAGTTGTGCATGCGCAAGCGCTCATACAAGGATGTGTTTGCAAGCCTGCATTACTGCCCTTTGGCATACTGCGCTCATGCACTTAACGAGTTAACATGCCACACTCCTTCTGATGGCCATCCTGTCAGTGGAGTTCACTTTCAGATATGTATGTTTGCAAGCACATGTGTGACCCCTTTGACATCCTGTGCTCATAAGCTTTCACGTACTGCCTGCACTCTCATTGGTGACATCCTGCAGGCAGAAATGGCACTCAGAAATAGAGATTTGCAATTGTGTGCATGTTCCTTTTGGCATTCTGCCCTCATAATCTTAGTTACATCCCCCCCCCCTTCTTGTCCAACACTGTGCTGTAGGTGGAGCTGGCCCAGACAGAGTACCAGCTGCCAAGGTTGACACGCATGTGGACGCACTTGGATCGTGTGGGCGGAGGGGGTGCTGTGAAAGGAACAGGTGTGTGTGCACTGCACACTGTGCAGGAGAATACCTGCATATTAGGTATGGGCCATTGCTACGCCTAATTTTGTATATTTTGCTGCGCCCAGCACTACACAGAAGGAGGCAATCTAAAAAAAATGAGGCCGGTAAAATCTTCTGTGTGAGGCTTCGTGTGTTTTGTTTATGTTCCTCCTTGTTTTTGCGCTATGGGATGAACAAGGATGGTGTGATGAACAGTGATCCTTTGATGAGGAGTGATTGCATGTGAGCGATGGGATGAGCAATGATAGTGTGATGAGCAGTGATTGCATGTGCGCGATGGGATGAACATTGATGGTGTGATGAGCAGTGATCCTGTGATAAACAGTGATCGCATGTGTGGGATGGGATAAGCAGTGATCGGGGAATGGGAGTTCATACCAGGAGCTTGCATGATCGTGGCGTAGAGAAACATGCATGCACTGATAGCACATGCCTTGGGGCATTGGGGCGTTGGTGGTGTATGCATTGGGCTGCAGCTGCTGCACTCCTGCTCCTCCATTCTGATGTCAATGTACGTTGCGCTTGTGCGCAAGCTGCTTGCTCTTCTCAGCTTTATTCCAAATCGCTTGCAAGCGCACCTGCATCTCACCCTTACATAGTAGTCGCCTTGCAGCAAATGTGTACAACCATGGAGTCTGGGCTTGGGATTGCTGAAGTATTGCTTTTAGCAGCAGCTGCCTTCACAGCACACATGTGCTGCGTGACATTTGAAGGGAAGCTGAAGCAAGCAGTCCTTGAGACATCAGCTTCTGTGTTTACAACCCTTACCTCATTTCTATGCATTCTCCTGTTCAGCGATCCTTGTATGGGCATTCTTTAGATTAATGACAAACTTTTTGTTCTTCGCCATTGCGGCGTTTGGTCTTCCGCCATTTCGTCGTTTTCTTCAGGCCTTGCAGGCCAACCACGAACAAGGTTGGCCTGCAAGACCCAATTGAAGCCCTCACATGACATGTGAAAAACATTGTGCATGAAACAAATAAGGCCAGATACAGGGAGCAGAAACAAACAGGTGCAACAGCTGCAAGGCAGGCTCATGCAGCACAAGGTGCTGCGTACATTTCTTGCATGTGTACCCAACACAAGGTACTGCGTACATTTCTTGCATGTGCATGCAGCGCAAGGTACTGCGTATATTTCTTGCATGTGCACTGCGCTCACGCTGCCTGACTGTATGCAGGTGAAAAGCAAATCGAAACTGACAAGCGCCTGCTGCGCGACAGGATCAGTGCCTTGCGCAAGGAGTTAGAGAGTGTGCGCACACATCGGTGCGTTTCTGTTGTAACGTTTACGTTTGCCCTTGTTTACGAGTTGCACTGCTGCTGCGTCTCTTGTGATGCTGCTTCCTTGATGGAGTACGAGTGGAGCAGACCTCTGTGTTGCTGTGTGCCTTTGTTGGCATGCTCCTCTGGTGTTGCGTTTCTCTCATGGTGCCGTGTTTTTTATGGTGTGGACCTGTGGTGCTGGGCGCCCTTGTTGACATGTTGCACCGCCCTTTTTGAGGTGTAGCATTGCTGCTGCATCCGTTGTGGTGCCGTGCCCTCCATGGTGCACGCCTGTGGTGCTGTTTGCCTCTGTTGACGCTCCCTGCTGCTGTAGCACCCTGTGGTGACCACGCAGATTGCTCTGGCAAGTGGCAGCGAGTTTTGGTTAACTAAGCAATCATTGGTGTCATGTCTTGCATTGCATTTACCCAATTTGTTTTATTTGGGTCATAGACCACTGCCTCCTGCTCACGAGTAAGTACGGGTCACAAAGCGATGACGCAAATTTGTCATGTCCCGCATCATATTTACCCAATTGGTTCCAGTTTGTCGGCCACTGTGCCTTCTGTTGGCAAGTGGCAGCAACTTTGGGTAGCCAAAAAATGACGCTGACACGAATGTATTATCCTGTGTCATGTATCACCTGATATTCTACCCAGCTAATTGGCGCTTTGCGCTGACCACTGACTCCTTGTCCGTTTTCTGATAGACCTTCCTTATGCTGGTGGCTGTCTGGGTCTCGAACGCATCCCCCGTAAAGTGGTCATGCAAGGAGACATCAATGTTACAGCAAGCAAATGCATGTACCCAAGCAAGTAAACTGTGGTATGGACTGCCGCCCTTGTTTTGGTATGGGCAGGCGGAACTACAGGAAGCGAAGACAAGCCGCTCCCATCCCAGTGGTTGCACTTATCGGGTACACCAATGCAGGTGTGTGTGTGTGTGTGTCCGCGCGTGTGTGTATGTGTGTGTTGGCACGCACGCGTCTGTGTGTGCTCTTAAAGATAATGAAAGATCAGGTTCAAGGAGAACGAAGAGATGCCTGCTGTGTTTTTATGTGCTTCACCTAGTCGACAGACATGTCGCAAGTCGTTTAATGGAGGAATACATCTTCGACTCAGTTCAATGTGCCCTTGCGTCTTGCAGGCAAGTCAACCTTGCTGAACCAGCTGAGCAACGCTGAGGTCCTAGCAGAGGACAAGCTCTTTGCTACTCTTGACCCCACAACGAGAAACATCAGGTGCGCAGCACACGTGCATGTGCGCTTATACACGCGCACACACACACACACACACACACACACACACACACACACACACACACACACACGCACGCAGCACTGCCAGGTACCAGGAGCTTAGAAATAAGTCCCAGCTAGGAGTGCATGGAGCATTCAATGTTATGTTCCCTCTGGGAGTGGCGTTAAAGCAGGCCCTATTGCCTTAGGTTTCTCTGAGCAACAGTCGGTGTGCTTCTCTGCAGCCTTACTCTGTTGGTCTGCAAGCACTGGGTGGATCCTTTTATAGTCAAAATGGCGCAACTTTTCTGCAGTCTTACTCTTAGTCTGCAAGCACTGGGTGGATCCTTTATATAGTCAAAGATGGCTTAACTTTTCTGTGGCCTTGCCCTGTTGGTCTGTCATGGTGCCTTCTTAGAGCGCAGCTTGCGTCGCCTGCCTCTTTGATGGAAAGCGGTCTTAGGTTGCCCCTTGTTTTTCCCACAGGACTCCTATCCTGTGGTACAAAGTATGATAAATGTACAAAACTCTTTTGACTAATGGGTGGCAATTCAAGCCCCGTCTCAGCAGCGTGATGAATCTACACCTGTCAAGTGTTGAATTTCTCACCCTGAGGGCAGGCCCTGAGTATCCCTGGTCCTCACACAATTCAATGGTGCAGAAGCTCTTTCAAGGTCCCTAATCCCCTCCCCCTTACACACACAAACACACTTGCGCACATGCGTGCGTTTGCAGGACACATACACACATGTGCGCACACACGTGCACACAAGCGTGCACACACAAACACACACACATGCGCGCGCACACACACACACACACACGCGCACACACACACACACACACAAACACACACACACACACGCACACGCACACGCATGTGTGCCATTCTGCAGGTTGAAAGGCAACCAAGAAGTGCTCATCTCTGACACTGTGGGCTTCATCCAAAAGCTGCCTACGCAGCTAGTGGCTGCATTCAGGTCAGTGCACAGAGCCCTGAGTGAGGCATCGTAAACCCTAAAACACCATTTGGAGTTATGGGTTTCTTGGAGATGGAAAGGTCCTGCGGGCATTGTTAATTGCGCCTTTTTGCCAGTTGCTGCAATTTGGGTCAGAGGGCAGCTGTCCCTTAGCAGCCATGGAGCGGACAACAATGATACTGTGGTTGGGAAAGACAGGCAGCGCACTGGGTGTGTTTTGGCAGAGACGAAAATTGGCAGAGAAGGCGTCGGCGGTGTGGAGGACAAGTGCAGTGGCATGAAGCTGGTGTCTATCATTTTGGGGAGAATAGTGGTGCTCCTGTAGCCCTCTGGAAGTGTTATAGATGACTAGTGCATGAGGGTGGTCAAATACTGACTGTTGACAAGGTTTTAGGACGGCCTGAGACGAGCTTGGTGAGATCAGTGCATGAGGATGGGCAAACACTGACTATTGACAAGGTTTTAGGACGGCCTGAGACGAGCTTGGTAAGATCAGTGCATGAGGATGGGCAAACACTAACTATTGACAAGGTTTTAGGACGGCCTGAGACGAGCTTGGTAAGACCAGTGCATGAGGATGGGCAATTACTGACTACTGGCAAGGTTTGATGATGACCTGAGACTAGCTTGGTAAGATCGGGGTGGAGGAAATCCCATGCTCCTAAGCAGTTGGATGTTTTGGTGCAAGAGGGCAATCAGACCCAATGTACAGGGGCTTTTGTGCTGCCTCACTGCCTCAAGGAAGTCTTTACATAAAGGGTGGCTTCCTTTCTAACTTATCTCACACTGGAGCTTAACAGTGAATTCCTGACCCCATGTGCAGCTGGAGCTGTGTGCTTGCTTGTGCAAATTTGCACTCTTGCTGATAAATGTGCAGTCACGCTTGCACCTTTACTTGCATGCTTGCCTGCTGATCATGCCTGCCATTGCTTGTGCAAACTTGCTGCGCTGATGATTGTCAGTCACGCTTGCACCTTCACTTGCATGCTTGCCTGTGGCTGCCTGCCTCTGCCATTGCTTGTCAACACATGCTGCTTGCTTTAAGAAATGCTACCCTGACTGTACTACTGCTTGTGCGCCTGCCTGCTGCTGCCTGCCACTGCCATTGCTTGTCAACATGTGCTGCTTGCTTTAAGAAATGCTACCCTGACTGCTTGTGCGCATGCCTGCTGCTGCCTGCCTTAAGTGTTGCTTGTCAAAATCGCTCTGCAGGGCGACGCTGGAGGAGATCACTGACGCAAGCGTGCTGCTGCACTTGGTGGACATTTCGCACCCTAACGCCGCTGCGCAGTGCGATGCAGTGCTGCAGGTGTGTGTGTATGTGTGTGCACGTGTGTGCATGCTCAGGCGCCCATTTACCAAGGTGTGCATATAGTGAGCTGAATGGCCAGTTGGGGAAGCAGGTTGGAGCATTGTGCGGGTTCTGGGAATATGAGTGAACAGTGGCAAATGCAACAATATAAGATGGTGACCCGCGCCTGCAGAAAGAAAGTCAAGCAAGAGCAATGAAATTGCAGCAGTGTAGGTTTTGCATGTGCGCAAGCGCGGGAGAAAAATCTAAGCAGTAGCAATGCAACAGCAGCATTAGCAACAGCAATTTGAGCAGCGTAGGATGGCTACCTGCGCCTGCAGGGGAAGAATTTTAAGCAATAGCAATGCAACAGCAGCATTAACAACAGCAGTAGCAATAGCAGCGTTAGCAACAGCAGTGCAGGAAGGTGGCATACACCTTGGCTGACTGGCATCCCTTTGGGGGGCATTAGGCATGAGGCATGAGGGACCCCTTTGGGGGGCATGAGGCTGACTGGCATCCCTTTGGGGGGCATGAGGCATGAGGCACCCCTGAGGCATGAGGCTGACTGGCATCCCTTTGGGGGGCATGAGGCTAACTGTGTGAGATATACACCTGTGAGTGAAAGAAACGTGTGAGTAAGAATGCAAGAATCTACCAGGATTGAAGCTTGTTTGTTGCAACGCCTGCCTGAGCCTGGTGAGGACCGGGGCCTGTGTTGGGCGATGGGTGTGTCATTTTAAAAGATAGTGTCAGGGCGTTGCTTGCTGTTTGAGGCGACCAGTTCCTATGCCTGTGGTGTTCCTCCTTGGCCACAGAAGCCATGACTTGCTCAGTGTTGCCACGCATATTCCCTCCAACTTCCAGCAATGTGTGGCTTCTAGGTCCACAGTGTAAGGCTGCAGGCGACAAGAACCACAGGTTTGCCACGGGTGATACAGTGGCTGCAAAGCCATGATGCATGGTGCCTCCCCGCCACATGATGCTTTGCAGGTGTTGGATGAGTTGGACATGGGGTCCATTCCTGTGGTTACAGCATGGAACAAGGCTGACGCATGTCCAGACCCAGACCAGGTAGGCTCACAGCCTTTGCATGTGTGCGTCTTGTACGTGTATGCGTGTGGACATGGGGTCCCTTCCTGTGGTAACAGCATGGAACGAGGCTGATGCAGGTCCAGATCCAGACCAGGTAGGCTCACAGCCACTGTGTGTGTGTGCGTGTGCGCTTGCATGCGTGCGCATGTTCTAAAGCCACTTTGGACTGGTGCAGGGTAATATTTGAATTGCTGCAGGGTGTGTTCAGGCGGAGTATTAAATCTAGCATATGACTAGGCAACCTCTGTCATCCAACAAGTCTATGGATCAAGCGCCAAGTTTTGCAGACGCAAGGGTCTTGGTCACTAGAGAAGCCTTTTCTTAGGCCCAAGTGCTGAGTGGAAGCCCAGGTGCAGCATTTTGTATGGCTTAAAATTTGCCGTTTCCTTTCTTGACATTCTCGTCCTCTGGTGCTGGAGGAGCTCATTCCTGTTGACATAATGAGGCTGCACCTGCCCATCCCTGCTTTGCGCCCTTCTGGCATGCAATGGGCATATCCTTCCTGCACAACAGTGCAGCAGCACACCTGACTCTGCCATTAGAATGCAGATGTACACACTGCCATGCGTGCGCGAAGGTGTGTGTATACAAACACTGGATGCACTTGCTGCAGGGTGCCTTTGCCATTCCATGTCCTGCACACCTACCTGTTTACGGATGTTTGTCCTAAAAAGGTGGCAAGAACGCCCATGCACACGCCTGCTATGCTCTTGGTGTGCCATGCAATACGTGCTACAGGTTTATGCTCATGCATGTGTCGATCTTCACCTGTGTCACAAGTGTGCAAGGTGGCTGCGTGCCGCATGACACACAGTGTGCATCAAAAGCCTCACAGTGCCATGCAATGGTATGCTGAGCACATCAATGCTCGCCTGTGTTGCAGGTGCGGAAGGTGGCCGCACGCCGCAGAGACACGGTGTGCATCAGTGGCCTCACAGGGGAGGGCCTGGAGCCCCTCATGGACCTCATCTCTGCCAAGCTGGCGCAGAGTATGGTGGAGGTGGGTGTGATGGTTACTTTGTCGTTTAGAAAGAATGTTAGAGGCTGAGCCTCCGGAGCCCCTCATGGACCTGATCTCTGCCACGCTGGCACAGAGTATGGTGGAGGTGGGTGTGACGATTACTTCGTCGTTTAAGAAGTGTTAAGAGCTGAGCCTCCAGAGCCTTTCATGGACCTCACCTCTGCCAAGCTGGCAGAGTATGGTGGAGGTAAGAGATAACGCAATCAGAGGGGGTTCGGTTTACCTGTCAAGTCACACAAGTACCAGCTTTCAATTTATCTCAGAGCACAGGCATGCTGGGAGGTACGTCGGGGGCTTGATGCTTGAGTTGTAGCCAGCTTAATGCAGGGATCTTGGTGTTGGACTCTGTCTTGTGGGATCTGAAAGTGGGCGGGAACATACAGACATGTTCATGAGCAAATTGGGTCAGTTCTGTTTGCCATTGTGGAGGAGGGGAGTGCAGTGTCGTGCAATAGCAAGCCACGCCGCACAAGCAAGGGCAGGTCTTTAGGCCATCCTGACTTGTGGCCGGAGTCAAAGTGCACAGGATTAAGCAGGTGATACTCACTGAAGATCAGGGTTTGTAGTGTGTACGTATTGTCAAGCACCAGAGCAAACACAAGGTGAGGACTTTGGGACGGTGCCATGCGGGAAGAAGACGGCTGGCTCGCCAGTTAATTATAAAAAGCTGTTTGAAGCACGCATTTCATGTTGTGCTGAAGCATTCAATATTGTGCTGTCCTCTGCTGCAAGGCGCATATGGTCTCATCACAAAATGGTTGGCTCGCCAGTGAGGTACAGATTGCTACTCCAAGGACACATCTCACTTCCAGGTTGTGCTGAAGCATGCAGGACTTAGATGCCCTCTGCTGTGGGACACCCCTGGTCTCATCACACGGGGCTGCAGTCCTATCTGGCTTTGTCTGCACTGAGCAGTTTCAATTTTCTGGGTAATTGCAGGTTGAGGTGTACTTGCCGTACTCTGCTGGAGATGTCTTGGATGAGATTCACACCAGGGGGAACATGCTCGAAGATCCTGAGTACACTGCCACAGGTGTGTTCTATTGGAGTGTCTTTCAAAGGCCAGGATAAAGGCGGACTCTCATGGAATCTCTGTATTTGCTCTGTATTTGGGTTCCTCTTCATCTGCATCTCACGTCTTACATGTAGGGTTGGCCAATTCCTTGCATTTACTCCATACATACTTTAACAGCTGACGTATACAATGTATTTGTATGGAATTGGCCTACCTCCCTTATATTCTCTCACCCTTTGTATGCTGACCTGCTTCATTGGGCTGCCCAAAATGATGGCCAACTCAGAACAAGAGTAAACAAGAAAGTTTGCAATAAAGAGCTGGGGGCTGAAAAACAACATTGACCCTTGCACTGAGCAATGCTCTTTTGTGAGTCACTATCAGCTCAACCTTGCTCTGTTGAGTCCAGTGAAGGGAGCACCAGTTTCTTTGTAGTGCCTTAGCCTTTCAGTGGAGTGTTACTGCCAGCTGTGTCCGCTTCACAAGCAAGAAAGTAGTCCCTCCTGGTGTCTTGAGTTCCCACATCTGCAGTCCTCTGGCTTACACTGGTAAACATTGGCGCACGGCACACACACACACACATACACACACACACACACACATACACACACACATACACACAGCATGAAATAATTGATTTTAAAAAACTGCACATGCGCGTGCCCCCTGCAGGTGTCAAAGTGCAGGCGATGGTGCCTCCGCACCTGGCAGGCAGGCTTCGGCAATTCAGCCTGCAGTCTTTGGAAGATGAAGAGGAGGTTGAGGAGGAGGATGTGGTCTGGAGCAAGCTGAGCAATAGCAGCAGCAGTAGGCACTCCTGGGGAGATGAATGTTCAGAGGACGATGATCAGCCACTGCTCAATGAGTGGGGTGGTCTGGTAGATGGTGGGAATGGCAACGGACGCGCACCCCAGAAGAAGCAGGGCAAGGCAGTGGCTGCGTCCTCCCGGTGATCAATTACATGGATTGTTGAGTGCCCATTCTCTGTATTTGTGTGTATAATTACTTACACTATTTTTCCGCTGCTTTTTTCCACTGCTTGGATTTTGAGCAAATTTTCTTAGAATCTGTGGACTCTGGGACTTCCAAGACCAACCACCAATAGGTCTGAATGTTTTTTCAAGGCTATTGCTGACATATTCATTTACGTGGCTGAGTACTCGCTCAGACTCTTGTGAACTCAAACTTGATCTGGTCGAGCGTGCCATTCTTGTATATTTATTCCCACTCCATCATATAATCTTATGCCGTAAGTTATGGCAAGCAAAGCATGCAGATTGCCTGCCGTTATTAAGGCAGAGTCCATGTCAAGAAAGAAAAGTAAGAAAAAGCTACACCAGCCATGAAGGCTGCATGCATTCCCTTTCTAGCAAGCTAGCTTGGGTTAACCAAAAGTTCATCAACCAAATGGTTACATTGGGGTTTGACCTTCAGCCAGGTAGTTTGGCTGCTCGGTCTGCTCAACTGTTCCAACTGCATCAATCTAAACTAGACACAAAGAAGTGTAGGAAAAAACTACGCATGCAGTGTAAACACTCCCCACCGTATGACATCAGTTAAGGAAAAGAGGGTACCTAAGGTCGAGACACTGTGTATCCCCTTCACCAAGAGGAAAAAGGGAGAGGTCGATGGGAATCAGGAGAGTTGCAAGCAGTACCCCTTGCCTGATCTTGGTGACGAGAGTTGAGAGGAGTCTTCTCAAGAGCGCGTCTGGTGCTAGTAAGTTCATGAGCGCACTGGACAGAATGAGCATGAAGCTCAGCCTGGATGAAAGGCTTTCAAGCAAGTTTAGTAGCTTCCTGAGTGTCTAGGCCAGGGTAGGATAGGATAGGGTTACATAGCTGCACCTGCCTACAAGGGTAGTTTAGCTGAAGCAAAAGCTGCCTGTAACCAACCCAAACCAAAATTGAGTAAATGTCAACTGAAAGCCTTGAGCTGAGTTCAGAGGTGTCAACTCTAAAAAATCACACACTGCCACTCTAAATGAAACAAGCATGCAAAGGTCTAGGCCAAGCTCTTTGAGAGGCTCCAGAGTATGAGGGGGGTAGATGACCCCATCCACACCTAGAAATTATGGAGGGTGACCTGAGCTGAGGCCCTTGAACAATCGCGACAGAGGTCGCGATGCTGCCGCTTGGAGGTCTCGAGCTGATTCTTGGGCCTGGTGTCTTTAAAGTATGACCTCCACAAGATGGAGGTCCCTCTATCCTGGAAGGAGCTGGCTAGGGTGACGGATCTTGGAAGCAAGTGGAGTGGCTGTGGCTGGCGCTGAGTGCTCCCTGTTCCCCTGGCGCCCCCCTCTACTCCTCAATGGATACCGGGACAGCAAGGAGAAGATCCCTGGATCGAATCCTTGTGGCCGGGGTGGAGGAAAAAATGCCCTCTATCGGTGTGAGTCAATGGGAGGCACTTTCCTTTATGCACGCGGCCGGACGGCAAGCGTAGATGTTTCTTTTATTCTTTCTTAGGGAGGGTTTGATTCGTTGAGTGTTCAGGGATCTACAAGTGCTGTAAAGCAAGACAATCTGCGCTGCCAACTTGACATTGAATGTCCACTGGCATGGAGGCAAAGCCTGCCCCAAGAGGGCCTTTGCTGACACTTATAAGGAGAATCCTGTCGGCAATATTGTGGCGCTCGGTTATGTTTGACATAATGTAAAGTTTACATCCTGGTCCAACACAACTACCCGTGTTAGACAACCCGTCAACTGACTCAACTGACTTGGAGTGTGAACCAGCGGCATGTACGCATGGTAGAAACTTAATATTGCAAGGACACTAGGCCTGGGCAACAGTTGGAGGTGAGACAATGGCAGCATGCATATCTATGCAAGAATATAATGGAAAAGCTGTCACGTTACATACCATCCTTCTGAGTGTCGGTGGGGCCTGCTATACCGAGCACACCCTTAACCAGTTCAAACAACTGGGGCTTGACCACCAATGCCATTAAACTTGCTTGCAAACTTCATGCCCATTCTGTTATGTATGTGAACAAACTTGTTACCACAAGGCGTGCAATTGAAAACAAAACATACTTCTCACAGCCAGGCTCTGGAGCCGGGTGCTTCCAGCAACCCTCCAGATCCCCATTATTGTTTTCTGTTTTGCAGCTTTGTGGTGGAGGGGACTCACGGCCGGGCCCTTCTGGGCCAAAGTGTCTCCTTTTCCTTAATTGATGTAGGGAGAGTTCCTGTCTGTACAGTTTTTTCTTTCTTCTTTTTTCCACTGAAGATGTTTGCAAGCATATATCAGCATTCTGAAAACAAAGCTAGCAAGTCAGCAAGAGCTGGCCATCAAAGAAATCATTAAATTAATCTGAGCAATACTCTATGATAAACAAATGCATGACCGCTGTCCCGTCAAGTCATTGTCAGGAAAAATGATCAGAGAAGTGCTTCACAAGCACTATACTATAGAACGTGGTCATTCTGAGTTACTGCCAAACAATAACGCACACACATGTACAGAGGTGTGCTTCACGGTTGCTAGCTGTGTGTGTGTGTGTGTGTGTGTGTGTGTGTGTGTGTGTGCACGCGCGCGCGTGCGTGCATTGCACTGAGCTGCCCATCCCACATCTGCTGCTGCACAAGCCCCCTTTGGCATGCCCGGACATCTGTACACTGTGCCAATGTCTCATGGCTCATAAATCCGTCAATGCCTCAAGGAACTTCCAGCAGCGGAGAACAGCGAGGGGGGCAGTAGCTCAGCAATTGCAGGGTCAACATGCTGTTCTGCCTTCTGGGAATAATACCCTTTTTCCAGCAGCAAGCTCTCGATTATCTGCAAAGTGGCAGCATGCAGTAACAGCCTTAGATGGGCGGCAAAGCAGGTGGAAGGAAGCTCGTGTTTTTCCTTCCTTGTCACAGAGCCCTGTAAAGAACTCTTCCCCAATGCACGCGGCCTCTTGGCTGGCGTAGGCTTTTTTTTCACAGGACCTGAAGGTCTTCCTGAAGAAAATTATTTTCTTTCAAGATGACTTTCATCTATCTTCTTACATCATTACATGGCCAATGCCACTCCATTTCAGTAGGCCAACACTCCACATTCCTTGACAGCCATTTGTGGTTGCGCTTGCCAACACGGAGGGTAGCTCCCTACCTGCAGGTAGGGCACTCTGTCTTTTTGTGTGCACCAGAGCCGAGCTTCATGTCTTAAAAGCGCTGCAAGAGGCCGCAGCCATATTACATTTACAGCCACCTCAAAAATCAGTAACCTCTTAAGCAGCCACCCCATCAATCAGTGAATCCTTGAGCATCCACCTCAAGATCCAGCAAACTCTCGATCAAGAAACGCTTGCATGTGATCGCAGACTATGCTCCATTCGCAGCCACTTCAATAATCAGTGACCTCTTAAGCAGCCATCTATTAATCAGTAAACTCTTGGGCAGCCACCTCAAGATCCAGCAACCTCTCGATCGAGAAACGCTTGCATGTGATCGCAGACCATGCTCCATTTGCAGCCACCTCAAAAACCAGTGACCTCTTAAGCAGCCACCTCATCAATCAGTGAGCTCTTGAGCAGTACTCTCTAGACACCAAAATCCACCAAACACTTATCAAATACTGAGGCGCCTGCTGCGCCTCAGTGGGACACAAAACAGTGAATGCATCACGACGCTGACAAAGGAGCTTCACGCTTGTCAGCATGAACCACCATGCAAGTGCGTACCTCACTGCAGGAGCTGCACCTGTTGGAGCGCGGAAAACACTCTCCGCAGCAGCCAGTATAAACAAACAAAGGAAGAACTTCAACCTGACATAACAAAATGTGTTTCCTCGTCCTGCATGGCGTGGATTGTTACAACTAGTTGTGTCGTCTTCCTCCTTCATTGACATACCTGGCTGAGCTGATCGTACTGCAGGCAGCCTCCTGTGGTCTCAACCTATGAGGGCAGTAAGACGCACACAGTGAGTGCAAAAGGAGAAGCTATGCAGGCCGTGAAATATCACCACGTCCATTAAGGAGTGCAGTGCTAAAAACGGAGATGCAAAAGGCAGAAAGGAGGTGCAAAAGGCAGGAGATGTCTGCAGACAAACCTGCAGGAGGGGTTATGCTGTGCGCCTACCAGCCTTTGCGAAGCGTGGTTTTGCTGTGAAGTGCATATGCCAGGGAGACCATGCGAAAGGGCAAAAAGGCACCTGTCAAGCAAGCTCGTGCTATCACCCTATGCACTGTTGTGCATAGCACGTAGCACCTATGCACTGCTGTGCCAGCACTTTTGCGTTGTTGCGCTATTTTGCCAGCCCTCAAGTAACCATGCATCCCAAGACAAGGAAAAAGCCTTGCGCATCCTGAGGCAAACAAGAGGCGGAGATGAGGAGAATCCTGTGAGACAAAGAAGAAGCCTTGCGCATCCTGAGACACAGAGGAGGCGTGAGATGAGAAGAATCCTATAAGACAAAGAAAAAGCATTGCGCATCCTGAGACAAAGAAGGCACATGAGATGCGGATGATCCTAAGGAAGGAGCATTCGGGAGGGATGGCACATGGGTAGGGTTGGCAAAGACGTTCGAGCATTCATGAAGAGAGGCTCTGAAGAGGGCTGCCTGAGGCCCCAAGGAGGCGCTTTTGAGCATCTCTTGACAAATGCTCAACCCTCAATACCCACCGTCCATATCCACTTTTGAGCACTTTGTTACCCTTGTTACCTTTGTTTCCCGCTTTTGAGCACCTTCTGACAAATGCTCACCCTTGATACCCGACCCAAAGCATGGGTCGTTTGGGAGCCATCACTGTTGTGATTCTCAGCTCTAAAAAGCTGGGCAGACAGCACACACACACACACACACACGCACACACACACACACGCACGCGCACACACACACACACACACATCAAGGATACCGGCTGAACCAGGCCACAAGTGCTCACCTGACAATTGACACCACTTGTTCCAGCATCAGCTCCTGCAGTGCCTAGAGCAGACAAGCTGCCAAAGTCCACGGGCTGGCCCTGTGCATCCCTGTGTGGTTGCGTGTGTGATTGTGTGTGATCGTGTGTGTGTGTATGTGTGTGTGTGTGCGTGCGTGTGTGTGTGTGTGTGCGTGTGTGTATGTGCGTGTGTGTGTGCGTGTGTGTGTGTGTGCGTGTGTGTGTGTGTGTGTGCGTGTGTGTGTGTGTGAAGGTTTGGGCACATGTAAGGGAATGAGAAGGTGAGTGTGCATTGAAGCCAGGAGTTCCGGATTTGGCCCAATTCCTTATTTTGCAGATAACAAGCGAGCTGGTCTGAATCAGCTAAGACTGGGCACAGCGTGCGGGTGCGGGAAGGGGGGAGCGTGCACTTGGGCCAAAAGGCCAGGCTTTGGCCGAAGTTGCTGTTCAGAAAAAGACTTGAGTCCTTTAAACCTGTTTCCCTTTTGCTGACAAAAACCAAGCTGACCTATTACAGCAGGGGCCAGCAGCTAGTTGATCTGCTTTGAAGAGGGCCTTGCTAGCTTGCTTTTTAGGGTAATTTCCTCAATGCACACAGCTGGCTGGCGCAGTTCTTTTCTACTCTGCTCCGCACCTGATGATGTCGTTATCCAGTGCCAGTAGCTTTGCCAAGTTTGCCTTGAGGGCCTGCAATGCATGGTGGGGGTTAGACAAATAAGGAAGCCTTGAGAGCTTGCGAGACATGGTGGGGATGTGAACATATGATTTGGCTTGAGGGCCTCCGAAACATGGTGGGAATGTGACCATAAGATCTGCGTTGAGGGCCTGCAAATGCACAGCAGGGACGTGACAATAAAATCTGTCTTGAGGGCCTGCAAAATATGGTGGGGACATGACAATGAAATCTGTCTTGAGGGCTTGCGAGACATGGTGGGGACGTGACCATAAGACTTGGCTTGAGGGCCTCCAAAACATGGTGGGGACGTGACCATAAGGTTTGGCTTGAGGGCCTGCAATGCACGGTGGGGATGTGACAAAACAATCTGTCTTAAGGGCCTGCAAAATATGGTGGGGACGTGACAGTAAAATCTGTCTTGAGGGCTTGCGAGACATGGTGGGGACGTGACCATAAGATTTGGCTTGAAGGCCTGCAAGGCACGGTGGGGATGTGTTGATAAAATGACTGCAATGCAATGCATGATGGGGATTGGTCAATAAGATGAGACTGTGATGTAGGTCGGTTGCCAAAATGAGTCTAGCAACTGTGGGTGGGGACTTTCTGGGTGGCAGGCCACAGAGATGGGTTTTGGCAATTATGGGAGGGGACCTGCTGGGTGATAGGCTACTGAGATGGACCTGGGTGCACAATCAGTGTACAAGCAGATCTGGAAAGAGAGAGTGGAGCTGGCAGTGGTGAAGTAACACTGAGCCATGCACACACCTCTTTTTCATATTTTTCAGCCCACTTATCATGATAGGGAGCAAACAGATGCCCTGTCAGCTACAACACTCACCTGCATCCGAGACAATGGTAGATCAGGCTGTCGGCCTACCTACCTGGGGGGAAATCCACATCTTCTTTCTACCTTCAATGGATCTACGATGCAAGACCTGCCCAAGCCATGCAGGTGTGATCTTGCCAACACCTGAAACTTGCTGTGCTGGTGCATGAGCAAACACAAGCACACACACATACCAATCCACTTGTGCACAGGCTCACCTGAGGGGTCGAGCCTGTCCCAAAAAGGGCACGCCGGAAAGCATCCACACACCGACGCCGGTGGTCTCTAGCCAATCCTGGGGGCAGCTGCTCCACCCACATGACCTGCGCGCGCGCGCGCGCGTGTGTGTGTGTGTGTGTGTGTGTGTGTGTGTGTGTGTGTGTGTGTGTGTGTGTGTGTGTGTGTGCAACGCCAAGGACTACTGCACCGATATTTCAGTGTCTTTCAAGCACACCAAGCAATAAAACCGGCCCTTGCGCCTGCCCCCTAGAATCCTTGATTGCCTGGTAGATGCTTTCATCAACGCGACTTTGAAAAACAGGTTGACCATGAATGGATGGTCTTGTACAGAGGTGGCCTAAGATGAGCACTTAGGCACAAAGAGCACACAGATGGGGGCACAGCTGAGCACTTGGGGCACTTGAGCACGGCCTAGGTCCAAAGATGAGCACACAGATGGGGGCACAGCTGAGCACTTGGGCACTTGAGCACGGCCTAGGTCCAAAGATGAGCACACAGATGGGGGCACAGCTGAGCACTTGGGCACTTGAGCACGGCCTAGGTCCAAAGATGAGCACATATGCAGCGAGCTGCAGGCACTTGTGCTTGCTGCATCCTCGGTTGCATTTGAGATGCTCTCAACAAGCAAGGTGGCTTGGTTGGTCGGTTGGTGGCTTGACCACATAAATCGCCTGAATATTAGCACTTGGGCAAGGAGCCATCTCCCACTCATACCTTCCCAAGTATGTTGACATGTCCTGCACGCCTTGGTGACCCGTGGCACACACAGAGCATGTTGACTAGGGGTGGGTGTAGAAGGCTCAGCAAAGTGGCAAATAGAGCCAAAGTCTTAGGCAAAGCCAGAAAGACTATTCCGAGCCTCTTTTGAGGTAACATGTTTGACACTCTGTAGCCATCCTTGGTGTTGAAGCAAAAGGACACACAGATGGGCCTCCCACTCAGCAGAAGCATGCACTTGTGTTAGCCACCCTTGATGTTATGGCAAAGGCGCACACACACACACACACACATGCACACACAGGCATCCCATCGGTAAAGAAGTATGCATGCGTAGCATAGACAAACCTTAATACACGGCAACACACTCTCTTTACAACCCTTGGAATCAGAGCAAGGACGCATAGCAACAAGCAGCATCCCACCTCGCATCATGCTGCTATGTTCACCATGTAGTGCCTTGCATGCAGTCACACCACTGCCCAAGCAAGGGGCACAACAAACAGCACCCCACCTTGTGCAACTGTGTGAGGATCTGGAGGATTGGGTCTGCCAGAGGTTTGAGGCGGCTGCTTGCAAGTGACACCATGCGCTGTGACCCAAAGGCATACCCCATTTGCTGGGGACTCCCCACATTGAACCCCGCTCCCCCTACCCCTGCCAGTCCCCCGCTCCCAGGCACCAACCAGGCTTCACTCCCCAGCCCTGCGCCAGGGTGCGCCTGCTGCTGGTGCTGCTGCGTTTGCACCGGCAGCGGACGAGCGGCAGTGGTGTTGATGGGTGCAGAGTGCACGTGCCTGGTACCTCCTATGTGTGCCGCGCCCACGCCCACCTCCTTCTTGTTAGCTGCAAGGCTCGCCGCCACACCCCCCACCCCGGGCTTTGCTTTGGGCTCACACCCCACGCCAGCCTTTGTGCCCGCTTGTGCCCCGTCCTTCCCTACCCCTGGGGCCGCCTTGGACGCCCCTAAGCCAGGTCTGCTGCCTACTCCTTGTCTCTGCTGCGCACCCCCTTGCAGCCCCCCACCCCCTGCCCCTCTGCAGCTGCCTCCCGCAGATGTCCCTGGCTTCCCTGCTGTCCTCCCGCTGGCCCCTGTATGGCCCGCCACCTGTCCTGTCCCTTGCGTGGAGCTGGTGGCCCCTCCGCACTCGCTCCCTCCTTGCCCCATAGCCAACGGAGGCTGCCCTCCGTTTTGGAAGGCCGTCGGGGCGGGCGCTGCGCAGGGGCTGCTGCAGTTGCTGCTGCGAGGGCAAATGGCAGCAACAAAGGAAAGTCAAAATTGGGAGATCTGGAATGTAAGGGTGCGGGGAGGCGCTGTGCGGGGGCTGCTGCAGTTGCTGCTGCGAGGGCAGTGGGCAGCAACAAAGGATAGTCAAGGAAGGTAAGGGTGGGGGGAGGCGCTGCGCGGGGGCTGCTGCAGTTGCTGCTGCGAGGGCAGTGGGCAGCAACAAAGGATAGTCAAGGAAGGTAAGGGTGGGGGGAGGCGCTGCGCGGGGGCTGCTGCAGTTGCTGCTGCGAGGGCAGTGGGCAGCAACAAAGAATAGTCAAGGAAGGTAAGGGTGGGGGGAGGCGCTGCGCGGGGGCTGCTGCAGTTGCTGCTGCGAGGGCAGTGGGCAGCAACAAAGGATAGTCAAGGAAGGTAAGGGTGGGGGGAGGCGCTGCGCGGGGGTTGCTGCAATTGCTGCTGCGAGGGCAGTGGGCAGCAACAAAGGATAGTCAAGGAAGGTAAGGGTGGGGGGAGGTGCTGTGCGGGGGCTGCTTTGTTGCTGCAAGAGCAGTTGACAGCACCAGAGTGATGCGCACTTCAGGTTAGACTCTTTGCATACAGGGCAGCGCGAAGCTCTGCGGTGTTAAACGGTCGATGTCCTGTGCTCTGATATGTTTGCACACAGGAGCTTTGTCCACAGGGCAGTGCAGACTTCAAATTAAAAGCTTTGTACACAGGGAAGCGCAGTGCCAACTTTCTGCACTTGTCAATGTTCTATGTCCAGATGTTTGCACAAAGGTAGCTTTGTACCCAGGGCAGTGCAGGATTCTGGGAGGAGGTGTCACCAGAAGCCAGCAAGGAAACCCATTAAGGCAAGGGAAGGAGGCAGCAAGTGAAACACCAGGAAGCAAGGCAGCCAGACATGCCTTGCAATGATCATTGAACGCAAAATCATAGAGCACAAACAGGTCATTCAGCCCAAGCAGGTGAGCACATCATTGAGACATCAGCAGGCTCCACACCTTGCTGAGCTGGGTGCTGTCCCTGGGGCCAAGGGCGCGAGCAGGTGCCGGCGCACAGGGGGCAAGGACTTCTGCATGCATGCGCGCATGATGTGTGTGTGTGAGCCTGTGTGTGTTTGTGTGTATGTGTGTGTGTGAGCCTGTGTGTATGTGTGTGTGTGTGTGTGTGCGTGTGTGTGAGCCTGTGTGTGTGTTTGTGTGTGTGTGTGTGAGCCTGTGTGTGTGTGTGTGTGTGTGCGTGTGTGTGCGTGCGTGCATGCGTGTGCGTGCGTGCATGCGTGTGTGTGTGTGTGTGTGAGCCTGTGTGTGTGTGTGTGTGCGTGTGTGTGCGTGTGTGTGTGTGTGAGCCTGTGTGTGTGTGTGTGTGTGTGTGTGTGTGTGCAGCCAAATTCTCACAGAGCCAGCTTCAGTGCTTGTACACACATGCAAGTAGCCTGTGCCCCATCCCAAAACGCCCCATGCATCCCCACCTGCCCTACCAGCATGGACAGCGTGTACATGCAACGACAGCTCAATCAGTCTACAACGACAACAACAACAGCAGCAGCAGCAGCAGCAGCAGCAGAAGCAGCAAGCAGCAAACTCACCTGGCCTGTCAGCGTAGACACACCCTGTGGCGCCAGGAGTTCCCCGCTGCCCATCATATGCAAGGTGCTGCTTGATGCCCCCCCTCCAGCTACCATTCCTGCTCCTGCCTTCGGACTCATGCCCCCGCTACTTGCCGCATGTGAAGAGGTCACATGGGCTGTCACATGAGCGGCAGCATCTGCAGCATCTGGGGCTGTGGCTGGGGTTGCGGTGGTGGTGTTTGTGGAATTGGTAGTTGCGGGAGTGGGGCCTGTGAGGTGGCGCGACATGGTGGTGTTGGCAAAGGGGGTGGGATGGGCAGACGCGGCAGCTGAGGTGGGGGTGGTGGTGGTGGTGGAGGTGGTGTAGCAGGGAGGGGGGACAAGGGCGGGGTGGAGGGCGCCAGAGCTTCCACCTCCGCGCCTGCAAATGCGCAGGTGCACAAGTGTGTGTGTATGTGCGCGCGCATGCTTTGGTGAACAAGGATGTGAGCAGCATGCTGGCAAAGGACAGATGGGTGCTGGCAGTACTTGATTGGAACTAATAGCCACTTGCATTCCTGTGCTTTGTATCAGCAAAGCCAGCACTTGAGGGCTGTGCTTTCATCTAATTCAGCTTCTTGGTTAGCCTCGAGCTGGAGAGGAGAGGCAAGGAGTGCATGTACCCAATAGAGATGGAGTTTGCATAGCCTAGAGCGAAATACTTATGAGCTCATGCCTGGAGCTTTCAGGTTCAGACTACCACATGTAGTGTGTATTTCTACATTTGATGTTGGGAGAGCTCTACCTGCCTAATTACTTTTTCTTGTAGGGTGCAATTTATAATATCATATATCACGCAAGATTGGTGTCGTTGCTGGATTGCTGTCAAGACCTTCAGTTTGGCGATTGGTAGTTGGAACTGATATTTATGATGGCTGAAAGACTGGAAAGCCGGTATTGAAGATGTGGGTTTCAATGTCCTGAGGCTAGGTGACTCAAGCGCAAAGGACAGCTGCTACTCCCTGAGCAGCTTAACTTACACTCTAGCTACGGCTTTTGCTGGCTGATTTCCTGGCTGGAACCTGACAAACACGATAGGATACCACACTTGAACTGCCACACCAGTCCCCTCCCCAAAGGCTGATGGCCTTCGCCGCACACATTCACAGGGGCGCTCTCTTCAAAGGATGGGTAATGAATATAACCAACATCAATAGCGGAAATAGGAAGTCTTCAATACTGGCTTTCCAGTCTTTCAGCCATCATCAATATCAGGTCCAACTACCAACCGCCAAACTGAAGGTCTTGACAGCAATCTAGCAAAGACACCACCTTGCGTGGCAGCTTTCATGCCACATAGCCGTAGCTTGTAATTCACCAACTTTTTTGCCTTTCCTCAAGCAAAACACTTCAATCAGGGGGGTTGTAGATGGTCAAACTAAGTTGGTGACCACATGCCACGGCTAAATGGCATGACATATAATGTAAAAATCCTATATTGTTAACACATTATATTTTATTTATTCTTATACAATTAACCCTATACTTTACGAAATAATATCAAAATGGGTGTTGTGGGAGCTTAGCACCCAAGGATTTGATTGGTCAAGTCCCTGCAAAATAATAGGAAGATGGTTAATACATATGCACTGTACCTGCAGTTGCCTGTTACAAAACAGCTGCTTTGTTCAAGCGGCTGTTCAACTATCTCTGTCTTGCCCATACTGGATTACCCCTGTTTCGGATGTTTGTTTGAGCAGCTCCAGCGTGCGCAACACAGATAGCAAAACAGCACTTGAGCAAAGCAGCCATTGTGCGACTGCACACAGCCGTGCTTTTGGACTTGCCCTGTTTTGAATGCTTGTTTGGGAATCTCCAAAGCTCCAACTGAGAATGTATCATAGCTCTCCTTGAGCTTACTGCTATGTGTCCCAGGTAGCACTTGGCCTCAGCAGGTGTTTTGCGGGCTGGCGCACCGCAATGAGCTTGCTCTGTCCTTTCCACATTTGTCTCATAGCCGGTCTTGTCCAGAATCCATTTGTGAAATTTCTAAACCCCAGAAAAATGAACATCAAATGAGCATCATATAATAGTATATAATGTAATGTTGTGTAATAAATTATACTAGTCTGCCACACCTTACCCTATCCTTTGTCACATGCAGTCTAGGTTATCATATGCAGTGGATCATATCAGCGCGTCAATGCCTTCAAGGGCCTAGTGCCACTAGAGCCAGATTTTTGCATAAATCAGTGTGCAGAGAGCAGTGCACACCCTGCTGCAGCTCCCAGTGGCCTCTCCAAAGTGCGACGCATGACCTGCCACTATCCCATGGCACGCACCTCAGAAGAAGTCTTAACCCATTCAATTAGCTGCGCTGAATGACATTAAAGTTGATAGCAGGGCTGCCACTATGATAGGACCAGCTGAAATGCGCAAGCTCCAGAAGAAATTCTGCAAATGCACTGCCCCTACGGTAGGACCAGCTGGAATGCACGAGCCCGCCAAGTAATTTTTTGGAACCGCATCAAGCAAACTAGCCGTAACACTTCTCAGCATTGCATAACAACAAACTTAAAACCAATCTGGAAATCACAGCCGCAGCTATGATCGGTCTCTTTGCCTACAACGAGATATTCCTCAAAAATTATTATGCTAGATCTCGTGCTTTCGCCTTTCCAGTCACAATCTTTAAGTAGAATCACATCAGCATCATGGAAATAAGTGACCGTATGAGCTTAGACTTTGAAACGAACGTGATTGGCACACTGTTCAAGATGAAGAGCACATTATCCTGGATTGCCCTTCTCAGGATCTGACGAATCTACGCGCTCAATTCCAACACCTGTTCAGTTCTGTATCTCCAAGTAGCGCATCACATCTTAGAGAATGAACCAGGCTGATGTGCTAGGAATAGCCGAGTTCGTGACAGCATGCCTGAAATGCCGTGGCTGAGTTCTATGTTTTTTGCTTAGTGCAGGCTCTCCGCTGGCTTTCCCCCGTTGGGGTCGGCTGAGACTCATCAAAGCCAATGATTATTTGTGTTCAAACCAAATTAGTAGTTTTTTTGGTTACCGCTAGTAGCCATTGTAATATGTTTTAGGTTTAAAAATTGTTCTCTACAAGATAGAAAAGAAAAGGCAATTACTAAGTAGAAATAAATGGTGACTGTGCATACTTAACAAGAATTGTGCTCCATGATCAGACTGGTTTGGTTACCGGCACTTTTTTGCTTTAGGTAAGCTGCCCTCGTATGCAGGTAAAGCTATGTAACCCTTTCCTTATTCTACAATTGACCCTTTTTAACTGCAGTGTATGCATGCGCCGCACCTATGATTGGCTTCACTGAGCTGCAGCACATGCTTGAAATGCACCTATGATTGGCCCTTTGAAGTGCTCGCATAAGCTGTACCTATGATTGGCCCTTTCGAGCTGCAGTGCACGCATGAGCCATGAGCCACACCTATAATTGGCCCATCGGAGCTGCAGCACACGCACAAGCTACACCTATGATTACCCCTTTTGAGCTACAACACACGCACGAGCCATGCCTATGATTGGCCCCTCTGAGCTGCAGCACACGCATGAGCTGCACCTATGTTCGGCCCTTTGAAGTGCTCGAGCAGCCGTACCTATGATTGGCCCTTTCGAGCTGCAGTGCCCGCACAAGCCGCTGCTCATTTGCTGTGAGGCGTTCCATTGCGGACATCAGCTGACTGGACAGCAGCGCCCCAACCTCCTCAGTGCTGGGTCGCCTGAGGACATGTTGTGTGTGTGTGTGTGTGTTGTGTTGTGTCTGAAGACTGGCAGTTTAATCCGTTCCTTGACATTGCCAGCATATCAGCGAGACCTACACAATCCCTACAACTATCATCTCAGGTTTAAGCTGCCTCAAAAGCAGCAGCAGCGTGGCAACAGCGACGACCACAGCATTAGCAACAACAAAAAAACTGTTTTGATAACCACTGTTCAGCGGCTGTGTCTCATTGCAAGGGGCAAGCAGGCACTACTTAAAATTGGCATTTAACACACTCTCCTCTTGGGCTTCACTTGTTTGAATCTATTGTCACCAAGATTTTCTTCAAAAAGCTTACTTGTTTGACCCATCGGCATCACGATCTTTTCTAAAGCCCTTACATTTGTTTAGATCCACTGTCATTGCGCTCTTCTCTTGGGTCATTGCTTGTTTGTGGACCCACTGACATCAAGATCTTCTTTTGAGACCTTACTTATTTGGCTCCACTGTCATCAAGATCTCCTTCCCAGACGTTACATGTTTGGACCCCCTGTCGTCAAGATCTTCTCTTCAGTCCATACTTGTTTGGCTCCATTGTCAATATGATCTTCTTTCAATTGCGTTACGTGTTTGAATCCACTGTTACTGAGACCTTCTTTTGAGTCCTCACTTGTTTGGATCCACCGTCATCATGATCTTCTGCAGCTGCTTGAGGTGCATGGAGTAAGCAGGGCCATCACATGGATCGGTCACCTACATACAGAGGACGTTCAGCACGATGATAAGGGCAAAAGCACAAGGCCATCCTGAAGCAGCTTGAAATGCATGGAGCAAGCAGGGCCAAAGCACAGATCGGTCACCTACAAACATTTGTACAGGACATCTGGTATGGGTTAGGGTTTAGGCTTGAGGGTTAGTGGTAAGGGCTTAGCCAATACGGATACAGAGGACCATCACACGGACCACACTGGAGCATCACAAAGGTTGTATGAACCACATGAATCATAAAGGCCAGGACATGGATGAATCATCTACATACATTTGTATGTACAAAGCATGCTTGTTGTACAGAGCTTCTGGCATGGGCATGTGAAGCATATGAAGTATCTGGCATGGGCATGTGACAAGAACAAAAGCACAACAGAAACCACCCTCAAGCCCAGTTCTGACACACACGTCTTCCTCACAACCTTCCCTGAAAGCTGGGCAGAGACTTGCTGCCCTTGCAGCTATTGAAGTTGCAGCCTATCTTTTGCCAAAGGTCCTCAAAAGAACAATCAAATCATCTTAAGTATAAAGCCCCAAGTTGCAGCGTCAAAATGATCAGGAACGAGCTCGAGAGTCATCCTGGTAGCCGATGCCACAAAAATAACGGCAGAGAATTGGCTAGTTGAAATGCATGCGTAGCTCAAGGAACTGAAGAAAAGAAGGCCAAGCAGACCTGTTGGAGCACAGGTTTCTCGCCATGAAGAGGAAGAAACAAAATTGATTTCTTAGAATGCCATAAAGGGTGCGCGTTGTCACTCCATACCCGTTACTTCTGGCACCAATATTCTGCCAAATCCGATTTGATTTCCTCAACAAAAATTTCAAAGACTCACATTTGTGCACTCACCCCACTTTATTGTTCATGGTCAAATGCATGCATTATGGAAAGGCTGCATAGCAACTCCACTGCCACAGGTCCGGCTCGAGCCTGCGACTGCCACTCCTTGGGATGGCGCAGCAATCCTAGTGCATTATGGACTTGGGGAAATCCCCGAAACCAGGGGGACACCATCCTGTAGGTGTGGTCACTCGCACATGGGTGCACCTGACCGTAACCTCACTTTGAGTGCAAAAGTTATGCAGCTGACAACAACACCTGAGCTTGGCATGTAAAGAGGATGATCTCCAGAACATTTCAGCTAAGCTCCAATTCTGTTACCTTTGCACAGCTGAGATGCTCTGGCAGAGCATGCCACCCTCATCATTGCGCCCCCCTCCTCCTCTTCCGTATCACCCTTCCTTAAATCATTCCCCACCTGCTCCATTTGCATTCCCTGTCAGCTCTTCCTTCATTTGTGTTGACCGCGCTTACCTCATCATATGAGCCCTCTACAATTTTGGATGCCACTGAAAGGGGGTTTGAGCCGTCAAATGGGGGGCGCAGCATCATCATGTGGTATACCACACACCCCAGAGACCACACGTCCGCCTTCTCTGTGTAATGTTCCTGTGCGTGCATATGCATTTTGGGTATCGGTTCACAAACCAGAAAGCTGACAAACACATGAGGATTACCCACATTGTTATGGGTCTGGCTTCACACATGGTAATATACGCATAAAGCGTAAGTGTGCACACATGCTGAACAAGGCATGCGCCTGATGGCGGAAGCGCACAGACTCAAACTGCTCAACGAGGCATGCGCTTGCTGATGGCTAAAGCACACAAACTCTACCTGCCCAACAAGGAATGCGCCTGTTTGTGGATCTCAGGCTGCATGAACTGCATAAACTACAAATGCGCCTGTCGATTGGTAAACGACGCATTGGTGCATAAACAACAGTACCTACATATTAGAGCATAAACAACAAATGCGCATGTTGGTGGTTCTTAGGCTGCATAAACAATGAATGGGCACAACAGGGTGTATTGCACAGACCTTGTGGACACAGACAGCAGCAGGTGTCATGAAGAGCACAGGCTTTTGGGTTGTCCCCGTCTTAGGGGGGAGCGTCCTTGCTATGAAATGGACTGAGTTCAAAGCCTTGTTTGAAAGCAAGCATTACAAAGCAATAAGAACCTTGTTCTGCTCACAACACTCTCCCTACCAAATACAGCTCAAGTAATCGTGATTGTAATCAGCAAAGCTGATCGCACTTGCACCAATGCAATTGAGCTCAAATCAACCTGGAACTTTCATGCACTGGTGCAAGTAAGCTTTGAGCTTCGCTTTGAGCTTTGGGGGCCATACTCATGACTACTTTTGAGCAGTGAGCGCATTGACTGCACAGCAGACTGGGTGTAGCAAATGGCCATAGCAGAAGCACACGAACCTGGATGATTTCAGGGCATGTGGAGGGTATGGGAACCACATGATTTCCACAGGGCTCTGGACACACACACACACACCTGTTGGATGATCTCTGGGCAGGTGAAGGGCATGGTCCCCACGAGGCTCTGCCCCACCACGCTGCTGGTCAAGCGCTTGGCCAGGCCTGCATAAAAGGTGCAACAAGTCATACTTAGGGATCGGCGATGGCCTATAGCGCAATGTTGCCAAGCGCTTGGCCAGGCCTGCATAAAAGGTGCAACAAGTCATACTCAGGGATTGGCGTTGGCCTAAAACGCGACGTCGCGTTCAGCTTGCTATACAGTTCTGGAATATAGCGCATGCCCAAGTTGGGTACGCCAAAAATCGTACAGCCACAGCATTTAATTAGTAGTAGTGACGCATACTGTGTGTATATGAGTGTGTGCGTGTGATTTTATACTTGTAACATCACTTTACCCACGCCACACTGCTTGACATGCAATTGGCTGGGCCTGCAAGTGGTCCTGGGGGGCGCGATGCCTCCTTTCTTGCACAATTCTTAAGGTTGAAAGGACTATTCTAGAATACCCTGCCACACTGCTTGTTAAGCACTTGGCCAAGGCCTGCAAGTGGTTAGGGGGGGCGGGATGCCTCCACGCAAGATCACAGGCCTTCAGTGCAAGGCATGCATTTATGAGGGCCATTTGTGTAAGACATGCATACATATCCCTTAAGCTGCCATGAAAATCATTTGAACAGAGGAAAGAATGAGCACAGACTGAGATCGAGTACACATAATGAGGTGCCATAAAAGGGAGCTAAGGGAGCTCAAGACAAAATGCGCATAGGTTAGAACAAGCACAGGAAATGAAACTCAGGCAAAAATTGAGCACACATCATTTATCTTTGAATCCACCATGAATCCACACAGAGGGCCCTAACACAGCTATTTTGGGAAATATGTCATAGGTGAACTTTCCTGAACCTTCTTGACAGGTTTACCCTTCCCCAATATCTATATGCAGTTCTATTAGCTTACAAAGACACATCCCAGCAAATCCAGTGATGGAAGGCTTGACTCAATTTTTTTGCAGGGCTTTTGAAACAGATGGCAAGATGGTGGAAACCACAAATTATTCATCCTAGGAAAGAGGGCAAGATGATGGACATGAAGTGCACTTTTGGGATCTCTTCCGTACATTCTGATATGTTGCAACTCTTTTACTGATATAACCAGTTGAAAATTGCTAGAACCGGTCTTACAATTTTGAGGTTTGCTCAAACCTCCTTCCAAACTGTGATTTGGCAAAAGCCATTGTAGAACCCTGGTAAACAGTTGGAGAGAGGTGTTTATGAAGGCCTTTACGACAAGTTCTTGTCACAAGCTCTTCCTTCATGCTTGGAGCATCCACTTTATGCACTCACATACTACAGACTGAAAAATGACAAAACAGTACCCTGCTAGACTGTAACTTACCGAAATCAGCAATTTTGCTATGCCTGAGACCCTCTGGTCCCTGCAAACCAAGCAGATAAGACAGCCATAAGTATAAGGCAGCCGCCAAGCAGGTGAGAGGGCCAGGCCAAACAATAATAAAAAATAACAATAACAATGATAATAATTATAAAAAAGACAGCTACAAAGCAGGTAAGATGCCCTTTTTCTCTGAGCAGGTATTCCTGGAGAAGAGCTGAGGAGAAGAGCTGAGGCTTCTGGCATCGCACCTGAGCTTAAACTTCCTGCACTAGGGCTACTGTTTGCAATGCTTTGCATAACTTTCAATCAGGCATCAGGCATTTTCACCAAAAAGAAAGCTACAAACAGGCTTGAACTTATCAAAACATGTGAGAAACTAGAGAGAAACTCCAGGCAAGCATGCGTTTTCACCAGATGCAGAGTCTCTGACGAAGCCTCAAGCTGACCTCCATTGAAGCCAAAGGTACAAAAGCATCACAATCAGCATGGGCAGAAGGCAGGGACTCGAAAGAAGATAACAGCAAGCAAAGGGCAGGCAGGAAGGGCAAATGTAAGTAGCGCATGCACGTGTGTGCTCTCTCTCACGTGCGCGCGCGCGCACACCCACACCCACACCCACACCCACACACACACACACATACACACACACACACGCACACACACGCACACACACACACACACACACGCACGCACATACACACACATACACGCGCACACACACATACACACACACCTGGCCCAAGACGATGTTTGCGGGAGTGAGGTCGCGGTGCACAATGCTCTTCTGGCTGTGGATGTAATTCAAAGCCAAGCTAACGGCAATTAGCACCTACAAGGTGAGACACAGGATGGCATGTGGATCTTTTTGAGCCCTTTTGCGTGTGCTTGGACACGGTCAACCTCACTGCAGTGGGCCTGCACAAGAAAGAGACAAGTGACACAAATGCTCACTTATAATGTTCAACATCACTGCAGTAAGCCTGCACACATATGAAGCAAACATCCAAAAGGTGAACAATTCCGCCTGAGATAGGTTTACCTTAATATAAAGCGCACAGCTTTCCCGCTCACCACTTGCATGGCATCATTAGCTCACGTCTTTCCTAGGCAATCTTGTGTGAGCCACACATTGGGAGAACTATGCCTGATCAGGCGTAAACCTCCGTTTTCTTGGCGAGAGAACCCACCGACAGGTGCATCCATTCCACGTTTTGGTAAAGCTAATTGCCATGAGAATCATTTGGATAAAATACCAAAGATTCTGCATAAAGTTGGAGGAGAAATCTGTGAGTTGGTTCTGATCCACAATTTCTGCCATGTTTCACATAGAAGACCCGCCAAAGTGGTGCTAAAGTCATGCCGAAGCTGTGCAAGGCAAATTTTCACCTCCTCCTATACACCATGTTCATGACAGTGCACGATGCAACCATGAAATAAGGAGGTTATCCATTTTAAGTGGAAAATGTTCCAAAGATGGAGTGATTTGCCTGCAGGGCTTGATCTGAGGCTTAGCAGAGGAATATGGGCAACAGTGCTTTTGATACAAATGATTGGGATGCTTTGGAGGGGGGGGGGAGATCTGGGAAGGAGCAAGTTCATCAATGAGAAGGGCACAAAAAGCACCACATATATGCACACACAGATACACGCACGTGCGCGCACACTCACCCACCCAACAAGCGCACGAATGCGCGCCCCCCCCCTCTCCCCCACACAGACACGCACATGCGCGTGCACACACTCACACATACACACACCCACACACCCACACCCACATCCACATCCACACCCACACCCACACCCACACCCACACCCACACCCACACCCACACCCCCCCCCCCCCCCACACACACACACACACTGCAGGGGCATGGTGAGGTCGGTGGTTTGGTTTGTTGGGCAGGTAGATTGAGCAGCGCTCAGGATGAGTGCAGTTAAAGGAAATGAAGATGGACGACAGTTCAGGACCCTGAAGGCGGAGGCAGATTGAATGCCTAAAAGTTTTGCAGGATCAGCAGATAAAGAAAAAAAAGGAGGCAAGCTGAGACCTCTTCATGTTGACATGCTGTGTGCCGCACCTGCCAGGTGTCACTCTCAGGCATTCTCCTGCCACAGTCTGCCAAATCAAGTCGCTTGGGAGCATTTATTCACTCACTGGCATTCACTCTCACAAACTCAATCTCAGGCACCCATTCACCTGCCAGATGTCACTCTCAGGCATTCTCCTGCCTTTCTCTGCCAGGCTCGTGATGTGGTCCAAGAGTGAGGAGCCCTGTGGCAGGAGGCAAAGCAATTGTGTGGTAGCTGAAGCCCTGAGGCAGAAGGCAAAAAAAAGGAAAGACCACGCAAGCCAAAAGGGCGTGCGCCGTATGGAAAGACTCCCTAACTAGCAAGCTTGTGAGGGTATCACCAAAGGCAACAATAGGAAAAGCAACTGTGTGGCTAGGGTTGAACTTAAGGCCATGGAATCATGGACATGACGAGAACAGCCGGTGATAAAGGTGTGCAGCAGGAGAGCGTACACCTTGATCGACACCCCTCTGAGTGAACTGAATCGTTTCTGTTTCATTCCTTATTGTTCACAAAAGCACCCAACTAAGCCCCCATGCATTTCTGCTTAAATTCAAAGCGCATCAGAGCCCACATCCAGTTGGTAGCCAATGCGGAGTGCTCATGTGAGTTGCACAGCGGCAAATTAAAACTTGGACGAGAAGCATGTTTTATATATGCACACCATTACAGCATGAATCGGAAGTAAAAGCAAAGCAGGCAGAGCTAAATGAAGTCCATCTTCAGATCCCCTGATTCACTTCTCCTCTTGCGACAGCAACAAAAGTTTTCAGAGGATGGCCACATTTGACTTTGCCAGACTTTTAATCTCATGGTTTCATGATGGCAAAATGTATTGAAGTGACACTTTGATATTCTTAACTTGTTAAGGAGTTGGTGGATAGGTATGACCACATTTGGCTAGAAAATTACTTGTTACTGTGACAGTTATGTCAGTACGTTTCCTATTCTTCCATGAAGTTGTTTTAAGGGATGGTTTGGGTCTTGGGAAATAAGTGTACCTATAAAAAAGAAAAGGATTGAGTTCAGCTGCTAATTTTTTGACCTTCAATCAGCAAAAGGTTCAATGATAGAAACCTCACACCTCCACAAGCTCCATGACGATGTACAAGTATGGTCCATCCGCGAAAGACTCGTAGTACTGAAAAATTCCAGGCAGCAAGGCAGAGACACATGGAATGACAGACTTTGAGCCGTGAGGAATGTGTGCACATGAGTGTGATGCTCCCCTGCAAAGCCCACAGAAACAGGCAACGATGCAAAGAAGCGGGCTGACAACTGAAATCAGCAACGCCTGAGCTTTGAGAACGTGTGTGCAGCAAGCATTGTTAGAGGGAACCAAAATACTCTTCATGTGTGTTATCCTGGACACAAAAGCATCAGTTTGGCAAACTGGCTATGTGCAACAAAGGCAAAAGGCTCTCTCGCTTGCAAGGTCCAGCAAATGCCAGGCAAGAACAATTCCATAGCCAGGCTTTGCCTTTTGTAGCAGACAGACAAACACATGAAGGCCCCCCTTTGCTTCCACACCACACCACAGCCCAAGCCCACCCTCCCAATTTTTAATCACACGTCAACCGTTTGCCAGCTGCAGTTTGCAGCCCCACCTGCACAATGTTGGGGTGGTCCAAGCTAAACAGGATCTCAACCGTTTGCCAGCTGCAGTTTGCAGCCCCACCTGAACAATGTTGGGATGGTCCAAGCTAGACAGGATCTCTACCTCCTTGCACATGCGCCCAAGTCCAGCACTGCGCTCCGCGTCCGTGGCCCCAAAGATGCTCATGTCTGATAGGGGTATCTCCTTCAGCGCCACAAGGGCCTCCCCGCGCGCCCTGGGCAAGGCCAAGCAGCGTGCAATCAACAGGGGTGTGTGTGCATGTGTGCTTGTGTGCATGTGTGTGTGAGTGTGTTGTGTGTGCGCATGTGTGTGTTGCGTGTGTGTGCGTCTGCATGTGGGGGGAGGGCACTGGCAGAGAAGTAGGAAGCAGATGGCAAGTAATAGGGACAATCCGGATATGAAGCTGCCAGATTGCAGGGACTTAAAGGGAGGTATCCACACTTTTGGAGAAGTAGGGGAAGTAGGGGAGTGTATAAATACTAAGCCCAGGTGCCTGATTAGAGGGTGGATGGAAATGAATGATCAAGAAAGAGCAAGAAAACAATGAGAGTGCATGGAGCGAGTGGTGCAGGGACAAGGAAATTTTGGAATGGGGAGGACCTGATAACGCTAATACCCATGATAAATACCCTACGGATCCTGACATCCATTGCTGAAATGATGCCCGTGTCCATCCCCAAACGATGGCATCCGACGAAACACCTACAGGTTATGACTTCCTTGGATATATGAATGACGTCCACAGATGCACCCGGTACAAAAGTCCTCGAGTGCTGATAAACAACGACTGTGCCAGTGCACATAGATGCTGACACAAATGCAGCAATAATCTTCCTCAGATCTTTGAATGACATTTAACAATGCAAGGATGACCTGCCATCCGTGGATGATTGATTGTAAGAATAGTACTTAGAATGTTTGACTAAAGGAAATATGAATGAATATATGGAATATTATATGGATGGTGGCATAAAGCATTCATGATGAAATTGACATCCTAGTGTCAACGAGTTGAGTGCCTCACTTCACACTTGCTACCAACACTCTTTTGGGTGCCTTAGAAATTGCTGCAAGGCAGCTTCCGGTCGAGCATCGCAGTGGGAAAGCACACAGCGGTCAGCTAAAAATGCGTGCTCCTCATTGACCGGCGTTGCCAGTGCAATGTGACCTGTGACCGAGAGTACTTACAGCTTTCATCTGCCACGGCATTTAAACAAGCAGCTGAGACAGGATTGCGTGCACACAAATGTTACACAATTCCTCAGTGGGATACTACAGTGACCGGCACAGGCTCTCGGGAGCAAAGCCAAATGTCCAGATACTCAAAATAAAGACACGACCCACTAGTAAACAACAATGTGTCAAGTAGATGATCCCAGAAGCTGGTACAAGCCCCAAGAGCACGAACAAGGTAACTCACCTGCGGGCCCTGTACACACCTTTGCCAAGCATCTCAAGCTAAGCTCACCTGCGTGCCCTGTACACAGCTCCGTAGGCGCCTTTGCCAAGCATCTCAAGCACCACATACTGCCCTCCCTGAGACAAGGATCAATAGTAGAACAAGAGGCAGTTGGGCATGCGGTGTTGCGGCACAGAAGAGATCGTTGTAAAAGAGGTGGTGGCAAGCCTCTCTAGAACCACACATTACCCTCTCTGAAACATAAGGTGCTGCACGCAGGGGCAGTTTGCTTGATGCATTGGGTGCAAGTCAACTTCTTCCTTTTCTTGGAGCTGTCGCTGTTCTTGGCTCCGTGAGCACAAAAGCAACGTGCATGCCTCTGAGATGCGGTTCTGATGCACGACAACACAGCCTCGATGCACAAAAGCAGTATGCATGGATCTGTGATGAACAACAGCACGGCTCTGTGGTGCGGGTCTGATGCCCAACAGCACAGCCTCAATGCACTACAGCACGCCTCTGTGTGCACAAAAGCAATTGCCTTCACGCTCAGCAACATCCTACACCCAGCTATTCATTAAGCTGACTTAAGGATAAGATGAGGGAAAAATTTAAAGGAAAGCAACCACTGTATCATCAAATATTCAAGGTCTACACCTAAAATTGTCCGATCTGTTTTCAAGGTCGACACCTAAAATTGTGCGATCTGTTTTTAAAACGAGGTACAGAAGTCTGCACCTTGACGGTGCGCAGCGCGTCTGCCTCTCTGTCAGAGCTTATGTCATCCAAGGCAGCAGCCACGCCAGCGCGCTGCTTCTCACTTAGGTCTGCGAAGCAGCATGGGTACACAAATGGGGCTTTGGCAAGAGGTCATGTGCATGTTAGACAAGAGACTCAAAAGGATTTAAAGTCTTAAGGCCCAAGCAAGCCAGCAACACCTAACTCTTTTGAAAGATCGGAAGAGGTTAAGAGGAAGTGGGCAAGAAGCCCAGAAGGAACGTGCCTGCGTAACGCCAGCAAGATGCAACCTAGCCCACATCATCCGAGCTTCAAGCACGTGCAAGTCAAGTTCAGGATCTATTTCACAAATAATGGCCAAAAGCCTCAAAGAAGACATGCGTGCTTGGGGGAGACAGCAACTTTAAGCCCTGCCCAAGCCAAGCAGGTCACAAGCAAGAACCTCCTATGAGAAGCTTGCTCTCCTGCTCTCACAAAGGAGCTTGCTCTCTGAGACAGCATTTCCGGTAACCACCTCACCATCAAATCTGGATACCAGCTGGGCGTAGGCATTCAGGTTGGCAGTGTAGTGCCCGACATCGATGAATGCCGCAAAGAGGTCAGGAGGGAACAAGCGTTTAAAAACCTGCAGCGCCAAAGAAACGCGCAGGGCAAACATAGGCAGTAGTACTTGTAGAACTCAGGCCCACAGACATGCATGGATGGCAGGAGGCGCTTGGGGATCTCTGCATTATGATGATCAGGAGAAATGGAAGTTGGTACGCTACCTCTTTCCACAGTTTGTTTGGTAAAAACGTTTGGGAGGGTTGAGGTCTTCAATGATGCCTATGTAAGTATGAAATGACCCCTCTGTTCATGATGGTGGGGGGCCTGGATGAAGGGATACCAAGCTGATAAACCCAAGGGAAGAGGACACAAAATGGACGACTTGCAATTCCCTCTACCTCATGGTGTCCTGCTTCCCTAATAACTGCTAGAAAGGCGTGTTTAATTCATTAACAGGGTAGAGAACAAATTTTCACCTGTTGTAGGGGTCAATGCACTCTGGAATTCTGATCCTTAAGTAAGAGGGCGCACCTTTCGATTCCTCTCCATGGAAAACAGGAAGCGCAGCGCCCGGAAGGCATAAGCTCTGAGGCTGTCCACCTCGCGTGCAGCGCGCTCTGCACTTTTTGCATCTGCACGGCAAATAAGATTCATTCACCTGTCAGAAAAAGGGAATGGTCTGACTCCTTTCCTTCACCAGGCCACTTCATACAAAAAAAGACATTAACATGTGAGCAATGAAAACTCTCCTGTGCTGCATGATGTGCAGTCCAATTGATGTGCAATTCAAGTGATGAATTCATTTGCATGGAAGCTAATGTCTCTCATGCAACAACTTTCAAAACCAGAGTGCAACATGATCTGTTCATTGCTTTCTGGGCTCAGTCGCTGTACTCACCTTGCGTTGGTGCAGGCTGTACCAGCAGCAGCTTGCCCAGCAGCGTGACTCCGTTACACTGTCGTATGCTGTACGCAAGCTCATCATCCTCAGCTATGCGCGTCAGGGCGGTGCACACCAGCTGCAGCAATTGTTGTAAAAAATGGGTTACAAGGAAAAAGGCAGTGCGCACTTATGCAGGTGCGTTATCTTTGTATATTCAGCGATGTACGTCAGGGTGGTACACACCAGCCGCAGCAATTGTTGAGTAACAAGGGTTTCACAGGTGAAAAAGAAGCGTGCACTTGCAGGTGCATTACGTGTGTACGAGCCAGCGGACCATCCTTTGCAGTGAATCACCAATCCATTGCACATTTGGACAGTACATGCAAGCAGAGGGGCTTACTTGTAGAATGCAATTGCTTGTGTGTGTTTCTCTATTGCCTCATCAACAGCAGCAGCAGCAGCTGATCTTTGCAAGAGTACGAAGCCAACCCCTCCCCCACCAGGACCTCATCATTATCATTACCACAACCACCACCATCACCACCATCACCATCATCATCATCATCATCATGAGCAGCAGATACTTGCACCTGTCTGATGCCAACCAGCTCCTCACAAGGCACACCGACCCCTTGCCGCACGGAATAACTTGCATGATCTCTTTCCACCATCATACCCAACTATCAGCACAGCTGATGCCCACACGGCTCACCATGAGCCTTTGCCTGAGACTCCCATGAGATCTCTGCCATGAGGTCCTGTGTCTGTGAAATGCTAGCTTGGAAGCAACATATACTCACCTGCATGTTTATGATGCGATTCAGCACAAACAATACTCACCTGCATGTCTTTGGTGCGCGAGCTCGGCAGCAACACAAATTCACATGCATGTCTGTGCTGTGCCAGCTTGGCAGCAACACAACTCACCTGCATGTCTGTGGTGTGCGAGCTCGGCAGCAACACAACTCACCTGCATGTCTGTGGTGTGCAAGCTCAGCAGCATCACAAACTCACCTGCAGGTCTGTGATGCACAAGCTTGGCAGCAGTGAGATCTGACCTGCACGTCTGTGATGCGTGCTTTTCAACACCAACACAAACTCACCTGCTATGATGCATTTAATACCAATACAAACTCGCCCGCATGTCTGTGATGCGCAAGCTTGGCAGCAGCGAGATCTCACCTGCATGTCTGTGATGCATGTAACAACAACACAAACTCGCCTGCATGTCTGTGATGCGCAAGCTTGGCAGCAGTGAGATCTCACCTGCATGTCTGTGATGCGCGAGCTTGGCAGGGCACTGGCTGCGGGGCTGGCAGCCAGATCTCGCACCACAGCTGCCACCAGCGACAGCAGGATAGGGATGGTGCCGGTCTGCACAAGCAAAGCAATCAAGGAAAGAGTTTGCAGTGGTCATGATGGGTGGCGGAGCACCCAAGGCAGAACGAAAAAAGTGCTCAAGCGACACAGAACACATAGGGCCATAAATCGTGAGTGCAAGCAGACTCGGTGGCATGGTTGTGAGAAGCTAAGTGGGAAAACGGATCAGGAAGCTGTCCAGGAGGAAAGTGCCGGCCCGCGCACGTGGCAATCACAAGAGGGTGGGAGGTTGCAGCAGAAAATCAGCTGTGGAGGAGGGCAGGGTCTGTTTCTGCCGAGGCGGAGCATACCAGAGAGGGGGCTGCAAGAGATGAGCAGACTCAACCAACTGCATGAAAGCCGCAGAAAACAAGGAATTTGCAGGCGACTACCAGGCATTGCAGCAACTGGTCATCGTACCAAGGGCCACAAACAGATTGGTGCCAGTCTGACCTGTCTCAGCGTGGCAACCCTCCAGGCATGAATGATGACATTCCCCTGAGAGTAAACCGGAGCATGGCCAAGAACCCTTCAGCAACATGCACGCACCTGGTACATCTCCTGCAGCGCAGCCCCTCCATTGGCCATGTAGCACACCACGCGCAGCAGCGATTGCGTGAGCGCTGCATCTCCGCTCTGCAGTTGGCCCACCAGCCGGCCCAAGCCGTTCATAGCTAACAGCTCTGATACCACTGCCTCCCGCCGCGCCAGCAGTGCAAGCAGGTCAGCTGCGCAAGTGTATGTGGCCGGCAGTGCTATCAGGGAAGTATGTATGAGTGTTTGTGTCCAGGAGCTTTGGTGCTACCACCTCCTGCTGTGCAAATAGATCAGCAGGACAACTCAGCAAGAGTGCATGGCCGGTAATGGGGTCAGGGCACTAGGGCAAGTGTAACACACTCATCACACCCATGTGGCAATCTGCAAGCTGCATGCTTTGCATTGACTCATTAACTCTAATGAATAGATCCTGCGCGCGGCGCTAGCCTTATGCCTACGCTTCCCACTTATCCTTAAGAAACGATGCACTTTTGCTTGAGAAGGAGAGCAACAGGCCCTACCAGGGCTCAACAATGCTACTCATGCCATTCACAAGGTTCATAAGGGACAAGCTGAAGAGCTGCCCTCCTTATCAAAATTACCTTTCCTGCAGTGTAAGCTGCCTCAAAAAAGAAGGAAAGGACTATGCAAGCAGTTGTTGGCTGCGCGCATTGAACAGGACGCTTAGCATCTCCACCCATTGCCCCAGGTGCGCTTCTAACCCCAAACCTTGTGCATTTTTGGGGGCTGCATGCCACCCACTGCATCAAATAATCCCCAGATCGGGGGGGGGTCCTCCTTAGCTGCCTCATCCAACCTGCCTTGTCGCACAACAGCACATGCAGCCCATGCCCCTGGCAATGCCTTCCAACCCCAACACAGTATTGTCTGCAGCGTGTGCTGCTGCTGCCTGAAAGAGCATTTGCGCTGCCTTGTCGCACAACAGCGCATGCAGCCCATGCCTCCAGCAATGCCTTCAAACCCAAACACCTTATTGTCTGCAGTGTGTGCTACTGCTTGAAAGAGCATCTGTGCTACCTTATTGCAAACAGCGCATGCAGCTCATGCCCCCAGCAATGCCATACAACCCCAACACCCAAACTACGCAGCAAATCCAAAAGCTGGTATCACTGCAAACGATGCCAACTATGTACTGTGCCACAACACCACCATACAGAGCCACACACCTGCCAGGCGCTTAAAGGGAAAGTCCAAAGGCACAGAACGTGGAGCATCACAAAGCGTCATCTATGCAAAGCATCACAGGCACCTGCCAGGCACTTCAAAGCAAGGTCTAGGCGGTTTAAGCACATGCAGCTCTTATAGACACCAACCTTAGACACACACGCACGCACGCACGCACGCACGCACACACGCACACACGCACACACACACATACACACACACACACACACCTGCCAGGCGCTTGAAGGGCAGGTCATAGTGCTGCAGGATGTGAAGCACAACGTCCAGGCCCTCAGTGTTTGCCACCAGGGCGTAGTGGTCCTTGTGAGCAGCAAATCCGATGAGGGCCACCAGCACTAGGGGCAGCACTGTTGGGTCTGCGGGGGTGCAAAGAGCACGAGGGACACAGCCATTTTTGGAGGTTCTGCGTTTGACAATAGTGGTCCTTGTGAGCAGCAAAGCCAATGAGGGCCGCAAGCACTAGGGGCAGCATCATTTTATTTGAAGGAGACAAGGGTGTGGGTTTCAGCAAATGAGGGGCAGAAGGGACATCGCCATCTTTGGAGGGTATGGGTTAAACAACAGTGGTCCTTGTGGGCAGCAAAGCCAATGATTGCTGCCAGCACAAGGAGCAGCACTGTTGGATCAGCAGGGGTGCAATGGACACAGGACACAGCTATATTTTGAAGGATGTGGGCTTGAGCAGATGAGGAGCACGGTGGGATGTGCTTAAGCTGGTGAGGAGCACTGTGGAGGGTGTGGGTTTCAGCAGATGAGGGACACCAGGGACATCGCCATGTTTCGAGTTTAAAAAACCTTTCCTTAATGCTCACAGCCTTTGGCTGGCACATTTTTTCCGTCTCTTTTTTCCTCGTCTTTGGAGGGCTTGGGGTTTGGGTAGATGAGGATTTCAGTGGACTCACTGGGGCCTTGCAGAGCACTGTTTGAGCATGAGGAATGCCAAGCAGGATGCGTGCATCCTCCTGCTGTAGATCCGCAGAAGATAGTGGAATGTGCATGACTCAAAAGATATAAACCGCACCTTCCTGATTGTTCCATGGCATGTCCTGGCTTCAGAGGCAAACATGCTGCAAGGTCACAGGCCTACATTCAATGATTGCCATTACTGATCATCCCAAAAACAATGTGGACATTCCAGCCATCCAGGTGATCAAGTAGCGCCACAGAACCATCCAGGTGACCAAGAGGCACGACATCACCATGGAAGCCATTAAATGGCAACGCACTACCATCAAGGTGACAAGAGGCACCACATTGCACGCTCGATTGTGGGATAGCTCGAGTTGTGCTTGCACCTGACACACAAGTACCATGTGCGCAGCGCCCTCTATTCTCTGGAATCAGTTGTACTGACCATTTGAGCGCAGTAGCTGCAGCAGCACGGGTGCACTTGGCACCGCACAAGCTCACCCAAGCCTCCCTCTAGTTCTACGCACTTAAAGCATGTCCGTGCACATGCTGCCTCACCATTTGAGTGCAGCAGCTGCAGCAGCACGGGGTGCACTTGGCACCGCACAGCTCACGCAAGCCTCCCTCTAATTCCGTGCACTCAAAGCATAGATGTCCGTGCGCATGCTGCCTCACCATTTGAGTGCAGCAGCCGCAGCAGCACGGGGTGCACTTGGCACCGCACAGCTCACGCAAGCCTCCCTCTAGTTCTATGCACTCAAAGCATAGCTGTCCGTGCGCATGCTGCCTCACCATTTGAGTGCAGCAGCCGCAGCAGCACGGGGTGCACTTGGCACCGTACAAGCTCATCCAAGCCCCTCTCCTCTCCTGCCAGTCGCTTCACGATGGACGCTATCTCCGTCAGAATCTCGACCTGGGTAAACAAACACCACCAGAACTATTGCAAGAGGAGGCAAGCTCGTTCGGGTCATTTCAATGCTTCACGATGGATGCTATCTCTGTAAGCATCTTGACCTGGATAAACAAACAACGCCGGGACCATGCCAAGCAAAGACAAGCTCTTATGGATTATTCCAGCACTCTCTTCAATCAGTCTCAGAGGAAGACCAGGGGACATATGTTGGCCTGGAGCGCTGTGAGCACCCTCCACCAGGACATTTTATACAACGCCGCTTTCCATCAAAGCGAGTGCTTGAGAGTATGAAACGCCTGCAGGCCTGCTCACTCACCTATAGATAAAATAATCGAAACAACAAGACGCGCTGTATGGCATATAAGCAGAATTCCAAGCGCTAGATTTATGCCAAATACGGACTAGGTACACAAATTTGGCCAACCCTACCCATCAGCGTCTAAGCCACTGATCTGGTGCCTTTCCAGACTCACAACTGCACAACCGCACCCCGCAGAGGTCACTGATCTGGTGCCGTTCCAGACTCACAACTGCAGAACTGGCCTTGACGGTGTTGTAAGCGTAAGTTGCCACACAATGCAAGGCTTGCAGTGAGGGTATTGCAAGCGTTTTATGGTGTTGTAAGCATGCGTCCATGCAACACGCTCAGACTGAAGCAATCAGGCACAATGCAGAAGCCAGATTTGCTAGTGTACAGGAGCAAAGTGTTTGGATCGTCATTTCCAAGCACGAACACAAGTGCACGCCACAGTCAATGTTTCCACAATACACCCTTTCAACTGTTCACAAGAAGTTGAGCATGAAGGTGAAAGAACTGCGCCTGAGACAGCATGATGCTCCCAAAAAATGCGCACTGGTTTCTTTGTGATTATATTCAAAGATTAGCTGAGAGCGTGAAGAGAGTGCTGCACCTGGAACGGCGTGATGCTCCCAGAGAAATGGGCACTGGCTTCTTTGTCAAAAACTCCGAAGATACCCTGCAAGAAGGGGGGGGTGCAAATGAAATCAAATGCAACAGAAGTGGAGAGATATCCGCATGCGACCTTCTATAGCATCTCCTTAAAGTTGGTGTGCTACCACACAGTGCTTTGAACATTCATTGTGTCAATCACACACTGGCTGCAAGGCTGCAGTCTCATTAACATGACTAGCTTTCTAATTGCTTTCTCCTAAAGCGCTGCAAAGGGATGCACAAGCATACATGTGTCAACCACACAGTACTGCTAGCTCAACAAAAATAATTATAAGGGTCTGTAATTGCTTTCTCCCTAAATTCAGCAATGGCTGCAAGGAACAATCCCTATCCTTGCTACAACACATCACAAAGGAGTGCTTGATGCAAAGCCAGGACTGGCTTGTGCAGTACACAGGCGTGCTGGCATCTTTTGCACTGGTACTGGCACAGAGAATCTGCCAAGTCATGCAAGTGCACAGAGTCACTGCCCCATATGCTTCAAGGTTCACCCCATCTGCATGAAGGGCCTCTGCATCCTAGCCACCACTGCAAACAGTTATGTGCGTGCCCAACACTTCCATGCAAAACATGCGCATAGCCACTGCCCCACACCCCACATCGCTGCCTCACACTTGCATACAGGCACTGCCCCACACCAGACACCATAGACACTGCCCCACGCTTGTACATAGCCACTGCCCCACACCCCACATTGCTGCCTCACACTTGCACACAGGCACTGCCCCACACCATAGACACCATAGACACTGCCCCACACCCCACATCGCTGCCTCACACTTGCACGCAGACACTGCCCAACACCGTAGACACCATAGACACTGCCCCACGCTTGTACATAGACACTGCCCCACAGTTCTAGACATCAGTACCCAAACCATGTTGCACTGTTGCCCGATGTTTTCTGGGCTGAACCATGTTCCCAGGTCACCAGCACAGCACACAAGCCCTACCTTGAGGGCGTCTGCATCAAGCTTGCGGCGCAAGGTTTCGTCGCGGGACAGCAGACGAACGCATTGCAGCACCTGCATGAGGTGCTCTGGACGCATGGCTGCGCGCCACTGTGCATGCTTCAGACGGCGTGCAACCTACAGGGAGGGGCATTTGTTGATGGAAGGGCACCTGTTGTGACCTGCAGGGAGGGGCAATTGTTTCTGGAGGGGCATGTTTTGCTACTTACAGTTAGGGGTATCTGTTACTGGCATTTGCTGCTGAAACTTGTTGCCGGAGGGGCATTTGCTGCGACCTACAGGGAGGAGCATTTGTTGCTGGCGTTTGTTGCTGACGCTTGTAGCTGGAGGGGTATTTGTCGCAACCTACAGGGAAGGGCATTTGTTGCTGACGCTTGAAGCTGGAGGGGCATTTGTTTCTGGCATTTATTGCTTTCACCCGCTGCTGGCATTGGTGGCTGGAGGGGCATTTGGGGGGACCAACAGGGAGGGGCATTTGGTGCTGGCATGTATTGCTTTCACTCGCTGCTGGCATCGGTGGCTGGAGGGGCATTCTTTGCGACTTACAGGGAGGGGCATTTGTTGCTAGTAATTGTTGGTGACATCTTTTCCTGGAGGAGCATCCATTGTGACCTACAGGGAGGTGCAACTGGCTGCAGAAAAGCATCTCGAAATCAGCTGTACAAACAATGCTGCAAGTGCTTGATACCACTCGTGAGGAAGGTAGGAACAATTGCTGCATTCAGTTGCACATTGTTAGCACCGAAACACATTGTTCACGTATAACTCCTGTGCAAGTGGTCAACGGCTGTGCAGCTCCTGCCATACCAGAGTTCCTGCTAATTACCTTCATGTAAACTACACCACTTCTTTGCTGTCTTTGCTGTAGGCACCTGGCATGGCCAACGGGGACACTGCCATCTTGTTCAACTCTAGCATGAACATCCCATCATGAACAAGAAAATGGCTTACGTACTTGCTTGTCTTGTTTGTCTATTTTAGTATGTGTTTGCATGCATAGTGTGTGTGTGAGTGTGTGTGTGTGTTGCGTGAACGCGTGCACGCGAGCAGCCTTGTGCCCAAATCAGTGCTTGCAAGAGCAAAAATAAAACGCTTGCAAGCAAGTTGCACCTTATCAAATGTGTTGATAAGGAGTCAAGTTTATAGGACTCCGCAGCCCTGTGCCCAGAAGCTTACCAAAGCATCAAATAGCTCCCCGAACTGTTTGGCAGATGGATTGTTGGGGCCCACAAATTCGTATACGCCACTGAACTGCACCGCCACTTCCTCCAGCAGTGCAGCCTCCTGCTGCTGCACACATACACATTTCCACACACAGAAAGACACCTAGGTTGAACGCCCTTGTGAGCTGTTAAACACTGTCAGTGTGGAGCGCAGCTGTGCATTTTTTCAAGCATCATAAATGGCACAAGCACAACCTCCTAGTTCAAACTTGATAATCACAATAACTTCTAGGAGATGATAAGCGTGGTGAGGATGTTCAAGCTGGTTGAGTGTCCAGCATCTGCTGTGCAAACAACAGTGTCTTATCATATTTGGAAACTGGAAAGTGGGGCACTGCAAACTAGACAGTACGGTTGATCATATTAAGGCTATCTTGTCCTTGGACGGTGAAGAAGAAGTGAGACAACCTATCATGTGCACAGATGTGTAAAAGCGACAGGAATAGGCCATGCTTTCCATGCAAGCGCAGTGGACCACGCCTACGAAGCCTGAAATCAGGCTCCTCCTACCTGTGATTGGCGTGGCTCATTTTGAAGCAAGGACAGGAGCTTGGGGAAGTGTGTCCAATGGCAGTGCTGCCCTCCCCCCACTTTCGGTTTGCTCATCATCCCGAAATGATCACACAACCTTTCGTTTTCCTTACATTGCGTGCACGATGATTGAAAAAATAACTATTTCATGAATGTTGATGAAGAGTTTTTGTAAGACAGAGTTGAACTGCGAGCTGATTTCCCAAAAGTCATCCCCTTGGCCACATGCCAAAGGGAAAGGGGAAGGAGGAGGGAGATGATATAGAGATTGTGCCATCAAATCAAGCGATTGACATGGTATGTGCTTGCATGACAGTTGAGGGGTCTTCAAATGTTGCAGCGTGCTAAGTACAGTGAGCAAACTCCGGGGGGAAAGCTACATCCACACATGCCCGCGCCCGCGTACACACACACACGCTCACACTCACACATACACACACACTCACGCTCACACACACACACACACACACACACACACACACACACACACACACACACACACACTCACGCTCACACACACACACGCACACACACACATACGCACACACACGCTCACGCTCACACTCACACACATACCCACGCTCACACACACATACACACACAAGCTCTCACGCACGCATGCACACAGGCTCACACACACACACACACACACATGCTCACACACAAACGCACAAAACAGACACACACACACACCATGCGCAAACCATCCTACAGGTAGCCAGCTGGCTTGGACTGTCTGCTGAGCAGGCCCTACCTGAACAGGAGGATGCTCCTGCAGGCACAAGTGGCAGGAACCAGCTTCAGAAGCGTCCCAAATTGTGAGTCTCAGGTCTTGCAATGTCCTCAAATTTGTCACAGCATGCTTTTTCTGCTGAGTGGGGAGTTGCTTTGGGATGTGGGCATGACATGTACACACACACGCATGCACGCACGCACGCACACACACAACGCGCACACACACACACACATACGCGCGCACACACACACACAACACACACGCACGCACACACATACGCACACACGCACACACATACACACACAGACAGGTGCACCGACACACCTTGCATTTGTTGAGCAGTATGTGTCTTTCGAACAAGCTTTCTTACATGCCCTGAGGCTTGAACAGGACAATTTCAGCAGGGCCACTTATGTCCTATCCACGAATGGTGGCTAGCTGTGAGTGATCAATTCGGCATTAACAGCACTTCTTGCCTACAGGCCTCATGGGCATTTATATATAGAGAGTATGCGTATGAGTATGCGTATGAGTATGCGTATGAGTAGAGTATGCAACTTAAGAATACTCTCCTGTGTTTGGTCCCTGACCATGAGAGCTGACTGTTGAGTTGACAGCGCACTCTGGAATCCACCTGGTCCCTCTCAGCCAGCCCACTCCATCCCTCCTCCCTGCCCCGATCCTCATGAGGAGCATGCATGTGTCAGCATGGAACACACCATGCTATACCACTTGGGCCTGGAGGCAACCTTTGTGTCCTGTGTCCCGCATGAGCTTCATCTACATTGGTCTCATGAGTAGCTTATATCAGTCTCTGTGTTCGACATGAGAGAGGCACGGGCTTCACTTGAGTGATGTGACGTGAGTCTCATAAGCGGATCTCATGAGCTGCATGCACATGTCACCATGCAAATGCACCATCTCCTACATGCTACACAGTTTGGGCCTGGGTGCGACATACGTGCCCCACCACAAGGCTGTGGGCTTTGCGGCAGCGATCGATGAGCGCCTGAAGAAACGGCTGGAATCAGGCTCCAAACGCAAAGCTGCCCAGAGGTTAGAAGAAGACGGTGCTGACGCGGCCACGCAGGGGCAGGTCAGTGGCACCACGCACGGGGCATGTGGCATGAAAGGCATGGGCCACACAGGGTCAGGTCTTTGTCACCCTGCACATCAAAAGTGTGGCCACACAGGGGCATGTCACGTCAACAGCATGGCCCTGTAGGGGTGGTTCAGTGGCACCGTGTGGCTTAACGCGAGCGCTGTGAGTTTGAGCAGCACTGTGAGATTGAGCAGCACGACAGTACGGGTGCTTGTTGTCCTGTGCGGTGTAGTGCTCTTGTTGTGACACTTCAAGACAGTTCGTCCCTTACATGCAGGGAAATGGACCAAGCGCAAGCAGTCCCGTGGAGAGCCACAAGAGGAGCAAGCACCATAGCCAGCAGCATAGAGGAAGCACTCTGGGTCACACTGCCAGCGCTTCAGGTGAGCATTCCTCAAGTCAGTGCCATGCCGACTTGCATGTTCTGGAGGCTGAGATGCTGATTAAGCTACTCTGCAGACATCAGGTGTATGTGCACGCTGCAGTGCCTAAGCAAATCACGTAACTGAAGCCGCATGCTGTGCTATTTGACTGAAGCCCTAAGGTCTTGACTGGAGCCCTAAGGTCTTGACTTGGGCCCATAGGTCTTGACTTTGCCCACATGTCTTGACTTGGGCCCATAGGTCTTGACTTTGCCCACGGGTCTTGACTTGGGCCCATAGGTCCTGACAGGAGCCATAGGCCTCGACATGAGCCCATAGGTCTTGTGGTGACCTTTACAAGTAATCAGCGAGTTCTGGGGAATTCAGCCCATGTTTGCAAGAGCAGCAACTGCACTAGGAAGTATTGCGTGAGCTGACGTTCTTGAAGAGCAGCTGTCCAGGCCCAGGACTTCAGTGCAGAAAGTGGGCCTCTAATGAAATTGGATTCTGTTGTAGAGCAGGGGATGTGAATGGGATCTTGTGGAGGCCTGATCTGACAGAAGTGCTCCACCAATGTCTGGCAAACCTTCACCTGCTGTGTAGGCTGCGCGGAGAGCAGTGAGGACGATGAGGATGACGAGAAAGGTAAAGCCGCAATGGTGGGTAGACATAAACATTTGGCACCATCCGCAGGTCCGCCGGGTCCAGGGCCGAATGCCTTGAGGAGTAAAGCAGAGCGGGAGGCTTTGCTGTTTGGAGGATTTTCAGAACCTCAGGGAAGGGAGAAAAAAAGAAAGAATAAGAAGAGAACTTTCAAAGAGGGGGGAACCGGGCAGCATGAGGTGCTCCAGTAGGTTCAGCATGAATAATAGCAAAGCATGCGTATGTCATTCCGTTCACCAGTGGTCTACAGACTCTATTTTTTGCAGGTTTTGAATTAGATCTAGGGTAGTACGCTGCAGTAGCGCTCCATATATTTATACATACATTAATTGAGGTAGAAGGGACTTTTGGGGCTACAGCCCTAGCAAACCTGTGGCATTTTATTCCCTGTCTAGAGCAGCCTTTTGGCCAAGCTGACGTACAGATGATTTAGAGAGTTGATCAACCATGATGTATGATCTAATGCACGTAGCCAGACCTGGCATGCGTAGTCTTTTCTTTTACCTGGCCCCCTCAGCTCAGGCTTGCTAGCTGCTCAAGCTGCTTTGGGTTGGCAGGGGAGCTTCTTGCCAGACAGGCCTATGCAGCCACAAATTTATTCCTGATCAAGCATTGGCTTTCTCTTCATCACTATTTTTTATTTGTGCTTCCTACGTGTTAAGGAGGTTACAATGGGTTACATAGCTGTACCTGCCTACGTGAGCAGCTTAGCTGAAGCGAAAACAGTGCCTGTAGCCAAGCCAGTCCGAGCTCCTGCATGTTAGATTGCTCTTTGTCTTGTCTTCATTTCTCTCGACCTGTGGAGGGCAAGCACTATCATTTTTGTTACTGGGAGACACTCGGCCTGGGATTCAGGTATTACCTGATACTATCAGGCTGATACTAATGTAGGCTTTTTTAGCCACACAGCCTGAAGGCATCCTATGATGACTAGAGCAAGATAGGTCACAGAGGGAGACCTTCAGCCAGACTGCTCAGCTGATCGGCCTGTGACTGGTTCGCACCAGCCAACGGCACACCCATCATGAGCTTATGATAAGCTTAGGCTTGAAAAGGAAAAGCTTGCATTTATGTTTTGAGAGAAAAAAATACAGCTTGTAAGCTAATTTGTTGGTTCGAGAAAACAGTTTTGCAAGAGAAAAATCACAAGATTAATCACCAAGCAGCTTCAAGTATTTCCTCCGCAAAGAGGAGGTATGCGTGTGTATTTCATCTCATATGCGTGTGTATCTCATCTCACATGCGAGACACACGCATATCTCCTCGAGGGAGAGTGCCTGATATGTTGCACATTTGTTATTTGTTTCTCGCGGGCCCACCCCCTCAACATTTCTGCGTGCACCTTGCAATCTGCCCCTCACATCATCGGTGAAATCCTGCATGGAAAAAGAAATGCCCTGCTTCATTGCCCTCACAAAAAGATTACAGCACAGCAATCCTTGAAATCCATCCAAGATCTGAGTAGTCCAGTGTGACGGTGCGCAAGCTTGCCTTTAAAACTTTCCGCAGTGCTTCGCTGTTAGAGCTGAGCAAGCCATTGTACATTTTGACAGCGGACTTAAACCAGCAGTCCACTGTCGCAGAACCAGTTTCCTGAGGTGAGAAAAGAGGAACATGCGAGCCAGATTGAGCTTTTTCTTTTCCTCAATTGATGTAGGGAGAGCTTCCTCTGCCTACGTAGTTTTTCTTTTCTTGAGATACCCTCCATACCATTCTGTAAGGTGTGGACCGGACTTATGTACACCCCTTACACCTTTGAGCCCCTTGAAGGACATGGATTCGATACTCACGAAGTCACCAAGCTTGCTCGAAGCTTCATGCACACGCTTCTGTCCAGTACGCCTTCAAATTTCTAGCATCAGACGCGCTCTTGAGAAAGGCTCCTTTCAACTCTTGTCAACAAAATCATGCACAGAATTCTGCTAGTAACCTTCTTGACCTCCATTGCCTTTTTTCTTCTCTTGGTAAAGAAGATACACGGTGCCTTGGCCATAGGTATCCCTTATCCTTAATTGATCATCAATCATGATGTGGGAAATGTTTTCAGTGCCTATGCAATTGTCGTTACTTATGCAATCCAAGTAAGCCACTTGCGCCAAGGAAATGTTTCATTAAATTATAGCAAGGTTTTACCGAAAGGCCCTCAAACCTTGATTACACAAAGCTAGCCTGGCAGAAAGCCAAGAACAGGGGAGATCTGGAAGGTTGATGCGGCCGCGCTCCTGGACGCCCAGATTCTCCTTCTCCCATTCTCCGCTTCCATGTGCCCAGCACCCCCCTTCCCCCGTAGCCACCGGTAGATGATGAGCATGCCTGGTGTTACTGGTAGTTGACCTCTGGAAGGCGTCGTGCTGTAATGACAGCATGAATTGGATGCTGGAGTCTTGTCTTCTCTTTTGGTGAGTCCCAAGTTGATAAGAGGATCAAGGGTGAAGTCGTTGTAGACAATGCCTGCAACACTGATGCAAATGACATGCAAGTTGTAAGCTTATGATGGAATGGCCACCATTTGATTTAAAGTGGCTTTAACTTGTTCAAGCATAAATCCTTTACAGCAATAAAAAGAAAAAGCGCTCCAAAAAAACATTTCCCTTATTAACGTTTCAAATGTTTCATAGATTTGTAAAAGTATACTGTTTTTGACAAGTCACTTCATCTGAAATAACGTGGACATAGGTTAGTTACTAACTCATAAAAAAAATGTAGCTCGTTCTGAAAAAAAAATGTAGCTCGTAAAACAGCTCGACGTTGCAGCGGACACTAGTACTGCAGAATCCAGGACCACCGAAGCAAGCAACGGCCCAGGCTTGCATCCGCCCCACACAGCTTCATGACCGGGAAGTAGCCAACTCAGAGGGCTCTTTGAGCTCCTCTGCTGTTCTCAACTTTGCTGGAATGTCCTGGACCAGACACACACCAATGAACCTGACTTGAACACCACAACTTATGAGGTCCGGGCAATCCCACTTGCAGTGCCCTCCCAGTCACGCAATGCAAGAGTCGGGATGCAAGCGCTGGCGTCACACACAATGAGAGGGGGAGGAAGGAAGGAGCACACACAGAACCTACAATTGAAGACCTCCAACACACATGAGGTGCCAGTGCTGAACTTACGCTTGATGATACAATGAATGGGATGGTTAACAGAACAGAGGACGTGGTGTGTGCATGGATGAGAGAGGTAACAATCATGTTGACGCTTGCCTGTATACAGAGAATGCTTTTACTCACATACAGCAGTGCTTCCCCTGTGTGAGGAACAAACATTATTCTACCTTGGCTGCGTGGTGCTCTGGTTCCAAGGCAAGAAAAAAAAAGTCTAAATACACTGTTTCGAGAACAAGTCCTTGTTTCTAGCTGTGCATGCTGCTGGGGTGTTGAAACGACTAGGAAAGGGGAGCGCCTGCATGTTTTTTACAATCTGCTTCAAGGTGTTTTAATTAACGACTTACAGTCTAAGCCAGGCAAGTGCTGGTTCAAAGCTTCTCTAGCAGCAGGGCCCGCAGCAAGAGGGTGATGAATCAGACCATGTTTGTTCCTGACCCTCTCATTGTGCATGTGCTGCTCCTCCTTACGTCAATTTTATTTATTTACTTATTTGCCCCCCTCGTTCTTGGCATGCTCAGTGTGACAGACCGTGCTTCTTCCTTCAGTTACCACACGAACACACATATGTTACTCTCCTCCCTTTTTTTTTGTTGCAGTCGGTTGGTCCTGGCAAACTCCTGATCTTTATTCGCCATTGCTTTGTCATACAAACACCAGTGGAAATTTTTTCCCTTGTTCTTGGCAAGGGTTTTTTTTGTACACTTACATGCACGGGCTACACAAACACTCACCACTGAACATTTTATAATACAGTTTTTCACATGAGCAGCCTAGCAGTCGCACTTTTTGACTGATGGCTTAATTTGTAAAACCTTGTAAACCTTGTTACTAACTCATAGTATGGGGTACATTTGAGTCTAAATGAAATGTTTCATTGGTCCTGCAAGAAATGAAAGGCATCCTCAAAACTAGCTGCAACTGCCAGTAGCAAGAAAAGAAAAGAAAAAGAAAAGTCTGCGCTAGCCAAGGGGCCGCGTGCACTAAGGAATGGTTCCCTAACTAGCAAGCTAGCAAGGGTCTCACTAAAGGGCCCTCGAACCTAAACTAGACAGAGCTAGCCTAGGAGAAAGCCAGAAACGGAGCTAATGAGGATCTGGAGGGTTGTCCGCCATGCTCCTGGACGCTTAAACTCTCCTTCTCCTGCTCTCCACCGCCACGCGCCCAGCAACCCCACTCCCGGAAGTCCCCTGAAAATGAAGCCAGTAGCAGTGCTACTACCAACCCAACCAGACGTGCAGTTGGATATTGTCTTAATTTAGAAATTGCCCCACTGTCCTGGAGCCGCTTGCTGCCAGAGCTCTCTTCTTAACTTCTGGTGAAAGAGACTCACGGCTCTTTTTTGAGCCATTCTGTCTCCTTTTCCTTAAATGTTGTAGGGATTTGCCCCAAAACAGGTGTTTTTTTTGCATGCTCCCTGCATAGTGTAATTGGTCAACTGGCTCTTTTCAGGCCTGAGCCTAGTAGCACTTGAGCTTAAAAGGTGCCAGTTGGGGTACACATGCCAAATAAGCCCCGGCATGCACTCTACTTTTCACCACCAGATCTCCATGCCATAACACGCCCTGCGCCAAACAGGGCAATTTTTGATATCTTGAAGTCCTTGTATCAAAATATCATTTCAAAAGATGGAATAGAAAGCCCAATGGTTGGTGAGGTACAAGGTTCGTTCCACAGAGAAAGTCCAGCACAATGGGTGCCATAAAGGTCCATTTTTGACCAAACCAGTGTACAAGCCCAATTCTGTTTAATATTTGCTGCTGTAGTGTGGCACAAGCAAGCAACGTGTTAATGGCTTGAGCACTGGTGCTGCTGGACACAGCACACATGTGCAATTTAAGGTTTGGGATATAGCACTTACAGACAGCTGAACTCATTGCATATAGGCGCACAGAGCCGGGGCAGCAGTGATGGCAGTCCAAATCCAACTGTGATGCCCGATATGATGTGCAGGATGAACAGCATCATGGTCTTATTTTCAAATGCACCCACCCCCTGGTTTGCTTTCTCCAGCTTAAGAATGCTTCCTTGTCATCTGGCCCTCTCCTCCCTCCCTCCCATCCTTCTCCTCAGATGGCTCCTTAACTGCCTGCCATTCACCATGCACAGTCTTTAGATATGCTTTCCTCCATCAACCAGAACAACAACAAGTTTCCTCCTTTTTTACGTGAACTACTTTTTGTATGTTTGTATGAACAGACTAGCAGCCAGTCGTTTTAACTGAATGCCTTCTTTGTTTCCGATACCTGTAACCTGAAACCTGTACACAAGGAAATAGCTTGCTCTGTTGAGGAAAGGGGGCGGTCACTACTTAACAGAAGCACTGGCAGGCAGGAGTGTCTGTGCTGAAACTTGTCCGTCTCTTCATCAACTCTTATTAGCCCCAGTCACTCCCACCAAGCGGAAGCGCACCAGCCAAGAGCCCAACCCTGTCCAGCACCAACACTGCCCTCCCCCAGCAGCAGGGGCAGCAGCACCAGTACGCATGCATGCAGGTACCTTTGGAGGAGCCATGAGGCAAGGACAAACTGCAGACGAAGAGACCCGAGTTTGAGCACACAAGGCTGCGCAGGCAAAAGAAGCAACATGGGTCCCTAATAGGAGGTATGGGGGGGTGTATGGGGGTCCTCAAGGGCCGTCCATACCCCGTGCCATGTCTTGGAGAGATTACAGAGGGTACTTATCTGCTGAAGAGATTCAAGCAAGGCAACGCAGTTGATACCTTCTTTGACATGTGCACTCACCAGGCTGTATCAGCAGTTACCCTTCCTGAAGCATTGCATTGCATCTTTAACAGTGGATGCTGAGAACTGAAGTGCTAAGCAGAACGTAACACTTTTACTATGGCCTCTTGGACCTTTTTCAGAGCGATGCTGTTCTCAAACTTTCTGTGCTTCTTGTGGAAACACAAAAGTGTATTTTCCTGACACTACAGCCTTATGGAGTTATTTGTGCTTGGCTTTGCGTGCTTGTTTCATTTAGAGTGACAGTATGTGTGATTTTTACAATTGACACTTCTGAACTCAGCTCATGGCTTTCAGTTGACATTTACACAAGTTTAGTTTGGTTTGGTTACAGGCACCTTTTGCTTTAGCTAAGCTGCCCTTGTAGGCAGGTACAGCTATGTAACCCTATCCTATCCTATCCTAACTCTTATTACATTGACTTGCCTATTAAGAAAATATGAATGTTTAGACTCCCAATAAAAAGGGACATTTGACGCAAACAAACTTGGCTGCAATATTTGGGAAGCAAATTGAAAGGCATAATAAGGATTGCAGAAGTGGGGCTTCAGCTTGCTATCTTGTTTGAGGACATTGACAAAGAATCCAAGCATTCCATTTACCATGCATAACCACAGGGTCTTAAAAAGTAATGCAGCAACTCATGAAGCTGTCTAATAGCTTTAGCAAATGAAGCATCTTGGTGTGAAATGGACAAACTTGCGCCTCAAAGAGGAAGAAGGCTTATCGTTGCTTTGAGCATGGTGCACTTGGTAAGCATTTCATCACAGCATGATGAATTTAACAAGGAAGATAAAGGCATTCACACACATTATTTGCTGCATGCTCATGACATTGATGCATGCAGTCCCGGCAAATCATACAACAGAGATTTACAGTGCCGCAACATTATGCACCACTTTATACACAGGCACCTTGTCCCCGATGAGGTTTAACAACATGGGGATGATCCGCATCCGGGTTGTCAGGCTGAGAGAGTTACACAGCCAGAACAGCGTCTTAATACCTAATGACCATTGCAACCTGATTGATTTTCCTTGCTTCTACCAACTGTTGCTAGCACGCATGTGCACGAGGGCCTTGTCCACGCATGCATTGGATCACACGCACAGCCCCTAGGCAGGATGACCTGATTGATCTACCCACAAGCTCAACTCCTACCAGCATTCGCAAGCCTTCTCACTGCTAAGAACACCAGCTGTATCTCTGACGCGCACATCCTTTTCAGCGCGCACACACACAAAAAGAGCATGCCGTGCCACTGTGCAACAATAAAACTGGCACGCTGCATCACCTCTGCGAACACTAGCTGTATCTTTGAAGCGCACCCTCTCCATCACATGTGCAAAAAAGGCATGCCGCGCAGGAGTGCAACAACATAACTGGCGCGCAGCAGACTTTGCCCGCCTACAAGCAGCCTACGTGCTGAAAAGACTTTGCCGATGGCAGTCTACATCCGAAACCCATCTCTACCAGATGTCCCATGCTGCAGCCACTGACTTTCAATGGCACCGCCTGCATCCGCAATCAATCTTCTATCACAAGTCCACAGTACAGCCTTTGTCTTCGATAGCACTGCAGCCATTGCCTTTCGATGGCACTGCCTGCACCTGCAATCAACCTCCTATCACACGTCCACAGTACAGCCTCTGGCATGGATCACTCTTGATGGGCCTTTGCCTTTCAATGGCACTGCCTGTATCTAGACCTAATCATGTATTACATGTCCCACACTGCAGCATTTGCCTTTTATTGCACTGGGGCCTTTGCCTTCGATAACACTGCCTGTAGATTATACAGAACCAATCTTCAACCACACGCCCCACACTACAGCCTTTACCTTGGATGGCACTGCCTGCATCAAAATCAATTTCCTATCAGGTGTCCCACAAACTGGGCGGACTCCACTTGAGGTTGCGGTACATCTTTGGACAAAAGGAAAAAGCACAGATGCCCCCTACGTCCTTTTATAATGCCGTGCCCACCCTGCAGCCTTCCATCACTACAAGACTTGTGCCACACAAGCCTGAAAAGTGTGCTACAGTGTGCATGCTCATGCCGCCCTTGCAGCATTCCATCACTGCAAAAGATTTATGCTGGAAAAAGCTGGAGAATGTGCTACATTGTGTAAACTATTAAACGGGGTGTGCATCAAGGTGCTGCCTGCGTCAAGGTACTACCTGCATCAAGGTGCTGCCTGCATCAAGGTGCCTGGCTACAGCCTCTCAACTAGTCTTACATCATGGCTTCTACCTCCTCAGATCTTTTGTACGGTTGCAAACATTTCCATGCGTCCTGCGTTGCCCCCCTCAAGACCTCTGCTAGGCTGGGAACAAAAGGAGCAGGACTGCTTGACCACCTGCAAAGTACAAGCAGCAAGGACGAGCAGCGAGGTGATTGTGATGATGTCAGTGATGGACTAAGAGCCACATCAGCTCTCAGCTGACTTGTAACTCTGGCACATGACATTGTATAAAAAGTTATGACAGTCCATCTGCAGATCAAAATTATTTCTTTTGCGGACAAAAATCAAATGTGTCAGAGTAAAAGACCCCTCTTGGGGCAATCTGCTGCTAAACTGTCACAGCATTTGGGCCGCACAACCTCACCTCATCCTTGCCCATCAGCCACGGCTGTCATACGGGCAGAACAGGGGTGTGGGCCCAAATGCAGAGTTAGCTGTCTGCTCCATCTCCATAGCCACAAGTGGGGCATGGCCGCCAGAGGCTAGAAAGGGTGCAGAGAGAAAGAATTGTGGCGGAGGGGCCCCGCATGTTGCTGGGGGTGCACTGTACGTGGTAATGGCAGAGGAGTGAGGAACGCTGTTGTCCCCATCCGTGTACCCAGCGGCAGGAACCCCACTGCAGCCTCCGACAGCTCGGCTGTTGGAGTGGGAATCAGGGATGCGAGCAGCGTAGGGCAGTGCTGCTGCGTCAGAGCAGGCTGCCATGTGAGACCCTCCGCTTATGGCGATGTGCTCTGCTGCCATGCGACTGGCGTACTTGTGTGCTGGCACGTAGTACAGTGGCGTGAAGGAGGGATCGCAAGATGGCATACCCATGGGGCCACCATGCACGGCATGCAGCAGGGCCTCCCTTGTGTGATGAGGGTATGGAGGCGGGGTGTAGATGAGTGTGGGGGGATGAGGGGTCACACTGCTGTTATAGGCCTTGGGTGGACGGGCTGCTTGAGGGGCATTGGGAAGGCCAAGCACACTGGAGTGGTAGGCCATGGTGCAGGACACGGGAGGGGGGGGGGGGAGGAGGAGGGGGAGGCAGCTGAGAGCAGGAAGGGGGGACGTGCTGGATCTGGTAGTGGTTGTAATAGGAAGGCACGTACAGCTGCTCAGGATTGCTGGCAGCAAGGGAGGAGCCTCCTCCCGCATGGGGAGGCTGCCTGCCAATGTAACCGGAAGGGGTGTGCGTTGCAAGAGGCGGCCCATAGCGAGCAGGGTTTCGTGGGGCGATAGGGGGGGAGGCGTGGGCGTCTGTGAAGCGTGGCAAAGCCCCCTCCATGGCCCCCTTTGCTGCTGCTGCCTGCTTGGCGGTCTTGCCCCTCTTGGAGAGGAGCGTGAAGATGTAGGCGGGCACGTTCTGCAAGTGATAGAGCCAATTTGGTAATGCTGACCACAGAGGACATCCCCAGGTACATGCACTTGCAGGGCCAACACATGTTTTAGGATAGTGCGCAGATCAGATCATTTGTACGCGCTTCATATGAAGCTGGGACACACACAGGTGATCCAAGGGCGCTGCCGTTACAAAGCCTCGTATTGAAGCACACAACACGAGAGACACCCTTGGATCATCCACTGATCCACGGATGATCACTTTGGGTCACTTTGAATGTGGAAACTGGAAGGTGGGCTCCCCACCTTTACAGCGGCCAGCTCCTTGGCTGACAAGCGCTGAAGTCGCGAGCGTGTTTAGTCAGCACACAGATCACGTACCGTGTCCAGCACCTGAACGAGCCACAAGCAGGAAGACAAACAATATTCAGCCCGTGTGTGTTAGAAGAAACTTCATGCACATGCTGTGAGACAGGTGTCCCCTGAACGAAAACAGCAAAGTAACAGGTTGCTAAGAGGTAGAAGGAATCCTGTCAATGTAAACAGCCTTGAATCACCGACTTCACAAGGACATTGAGCTAGTGCTTTGTGTCAGACTGACAAATTGACAAAGCCATTACAGTGCTGGAAAAATCCCATCACCTGAGGGATGGTGACTTTGGGCAACGACAGCAAATTAGAGCTCGTGAGCAGATGCAAATTAAGCAGCTCAAGCCTTGAGCTGCTTGTTGAGCATTGCCTCCAAGCAGCTCCCTCTGAAACCACGACTGCTTGGTCAACGCCTCTGGTTGAGCGCAACCGTACCTTTGGGTCGAAATGTGACCACGATAGTCCCTCGCTCCTGCCCTCCACCAGCTCCACTAGCACCTCAAACTGCTCTGGTATCAGGCGGCGCTGGGCATAGCCTCTGGGATCTGGAGTAGCGTGGTTTGTGTGTAGAAGAGGGAATTGATGAGAGGCTCAAACAAGTTCAATTGAGATACTGGGGCTGGAAGGCACACTTGATGCCAATGAGAAGGAACAGAAAAAAAGGAAAAACTACGTAGGCAGTGAGAACACTCCCTACATCAATTAAGGAAAAGGCGACACATTGGCTCAAAGAGCCGCGAGTTTCCCCCAAGAGGGTTTTGCCAAACGGACGCATCCTTCACTTTGAACAAAGGCACGTGTGTTGAGCAAACCGGAAAGGCTTCCTGCTTGCGCTCCATTCCGTTGCATACCTTGCTGGAACACCAGCTGCTCGTAGTGGTCAATCAGTCTTGTGGTGATGAATGCGCGCATGTTGCGCACACCCTCCAAGTTGGTTGCGGACACAATGCCGTTCAGACCCTTGATGGCGGCTTGCTGAAATCAGAAATCAGGTACATGACATAGAAGAGAGGGGATTTGTACGATTTCCAAACAATAGTTGAGAGGAAGGTGCAATGGCACACAGGTAATACATCAATTTTTCCTGTTGGTGGAGAAATGGAAATTAAAGCTGCTTTCACACACGCGCGCGCACACACACACACACACACACACACACACACACACACACACACACACACACACACGAGCATGGATTTCCTACAATCGTGTTGCATAAGGTAGATTTTAACGAAATTGTTTTAGGTTGCATTGCAAATAACCTTCTCAGGTAGCACTCCACACATGTCCACAATCACGTTGGTCATCTATCCAAAGATAGCACTCCAGAGTATCCACATTTAAGTCATCTGATCAATGATTGAATGACAAAGTTGATGAGTTGTCATGCCACACAGCTGTGGCATGTGCTTCACCAACTTAGTATGATCATCTACCCATCTTATCTACTATCTTCAATACTGGCTTTGCCAGTCTCTCAGCCATCATAAATATCAGGTTCAACTACCATCTAACTGAATACCTGACAGCAATCTAGCAACAACACCAATCCGCATGACAGAGTGTGAATGACTGCAGCTGCATTTCACAGTCCACAGCCATCCAAGTCATCCAAGTGGTCGTACCCTCTATCTCATGGTTTTCCCATGGAAAAGGGAAAAGGTGGGAGCTGACAAGTGCTGATGTCAACTTTCATAATGAGAATTCCATGTGCGGCCAGAATAACTTTTAGGGAGCATCATTGAAGGATAATGCATTTACCCTTTTCAGGGCTGCCGCATAGCACGGTAATCAATAAATGTCAAAAACAATCCCTCACCTGTCCAAACAGAGCCGTGAGCTGCACCAGCCAGTGGCGCACGCCGGCATCAAAATGGTGCAGCTGCAGAGGATGGAGCAGCCAACGATTTTTTTGGTTACTGAGGGTCCCGGATGCAGGTTTGACGTATTGCGGTGAGTGATATCAGATATACTACAGCAGATTGCTGCAAACAGATGCTGGTGGAAGTTCTTATTTCTTGTGCCTCTTCCGTTTAGACAACTCATACAGGTTCCCAAAGCTCTAGTCCACGCATACCAGAAAGGTTGCAGGCAATGCTGGTACTCACCTTGACGTGGGGTGCACACCCCTCGCAGACGCTGAATACCCTTTCCTTTACGCCATCCTGCACAGAAAATGGCATCCACGCCACACATGTCAGGTGAGTGCATCTATCGTGCAAAGCTTCTGACCAGGACAGCCCTTTGTTAATGAGGAGGGGCAGAGATTCAGGTACCCTGCATAACTGTCTTGACTATGCTTGTGGAGCACAACTGCAAAGCACTTTGAATGCTCCTACAGCAAGGAAAGGAAAAACTGCTGTAGGCATTGGACACTCCACCCACATCAATCAAGGAAAAGGAGACACATATCGGCTCAGAAGAGCAACCTCCTTCAAAATGAGCCAGTCACGCATGTGAACAGCAAAATATCATCAAAGCACAAAAAAGCACACACAAGTCACAAAGAAGCATGGTTTGCCTGTGAAACACGTACGTACTGACATTGGCAAGTAAGCCTGCAGTGTCTGCGCACCCACCTCCATGTCCTCCCATCCCTTGCCCACTCTGCCATCGTTGGTCAGAGCTGCAGTGCTGCTGGGATTCATGAATACAGTGGCTGTAGCAGTGCTGCCTCCAGTGCTCAGGGTGCTGTGAGGACTGGGAGAAGCAGACGATGCGTCCAGCACAGCCAAGTTGTTTGCGCTGTGTACGAGAAAGGGGGTGGGAGAAGGAGGAGTATCTGAGGTAAGTCTCTGGTGAAGGTGAGGAGGTTGGCTGGTATAGCAAAGAAAGCTTGCATGCAAACACATTCAGCAGCTCACACGCTCGGCAGCTTTGATCTAGCCCTTGAACCCCTTATGCTGGTCGGGGATCCACCGCCAAATGTGCGGTATGGACTTGGAAATGCTGGAATGGGGGCTAGGGGATGAAAAGCTGCCAGCCGGATCTGTAAACATGGCTTTCAGCCCCACTTTGGCGCACCCTTAGTAGGTTATACAATTTCTAACCCACCACACCCCAACCAGAGCCCTTTAGGTCATCAATCATAATACATTATTTTAACATTTTTCACTCCAATGGCTGAAATTTTATTGATTCGGTAAGGGTTGGGCTGCCTCTGCACACCTTGTTTGCTGCTTGTGGAGTTGGGTGTCAACCTTAAATCTCTCATCCAACAGTGAGGCCTTTCCACTGATCTCTCTTGCAATGACGGTTGATTGTATGTAGGTCCATTCTTGTGCAGTAGTTGGTTGGGAGAGGATATCTTTCTCTGAGGATAAGAGGCTTATGTTGTGGCCTATCAGGCTTAGATTTTGGTGCTTGCAATTACCAAGCTTGTGTGCTACAGGAAACTTTTGACCAGGCTTGCTACGAAGCTTGGCTGTCTGTCTTAAATACTTCTTTGGCCTCAGCTGCCCCTCTCCATGAAGGCACAAATGACCTTGGAAGGTTTGAGATTAATATCAACGCGCAAGACACAGAAGCTGACCCATACCTCGAAGTGGGAGAGGGAGCGTGCACATGCAGGTTGCGCAGAAGGTCGGCGCCTTGCTGGTGCTGTTCCATCCAGTCCAGCAGCTGTCTCCCGCCACGCACGCTCCTTGCTTGCTGCTGGGCATCCTGGCTGTGGCCTTGCCGCTCTAGCAGTCCCAGCAGGTGGGTGAAGTCCCACGGTGTGTGAGGGGGTGCTGAGGCGGCCACTTGAATAGGGGCCTTGGGTGCACAGATTGGCGCAGCTGCATCATACACTGGCAGGAGATCATCTGAGCGCCTGAAACTCTGCTTCCCATCCACCTCCTCCCACACATAGCCATGGCTGCTTGCGCGCGAGGACAAGCTGTTCCCTGCCGTACCCCCCCCCGTCTCCTGGCTGCTCATGAGGTCGCTGTTGGTGCACACAGGCAGGCTGCTGCGGCTGTCGGCACTGCTGATGCTGGTGGAGCTGCTGTTGTTGCTGGGCACGATGCGGCCCACTGGCAGAGCATCAGGCCCCTTGGGCTCCAGCTGGCTGGACGCAGAGTGGGATGGCAGCAAAGCTTCAGGCATCGTGGTGCTGGACCCGCCCTCACTTTGTTGTTGCTGCTGCTGCCGCTGCTGCTCCTGCTGCTGGAATTCTGCGCAGTTGCCCGTAGCAAAGCCATGCAGTGTGTGTGACAGAGCAGCTATGAGGTCGTCCATGTTCACGTCTGTCTGGCTGACCAGCATGTGCACCAGAGCCTTGGCATCCGCAGTGGCCATGCCACTGGCTTCACAAGCCAGCACCAAGTCTCTGCTCAGCTCCTCTGCTGTAGCTGGCTCTGTGCAACCTGCTGCTTTCTGTGCCTGAATGGACTGCCTCGTGTGCTGGTGCTGCTCAGGCGCCGCCTTCATGCCTGCCACAGTGATAGCACGGGGGGATCCAGGGAAGTTGGGGGAGCCCAGTGCTTGGAGCAAGGAGTGTGACAGGAGCGTGGCCACAGGAAAGGAGGTAGGGGTGCTGCTGCTGCTGTCAAGGCTATGGGGAAGTGCAACCGCAGCCTGCTGTTGCACATCGCTACTGCTGGTACGGCAAGGGGCGAGAGCAGGCGGTCGCTGCTGTGTCACCCCCTCTCCTTCCTCACCCTCATCCTTGTCTTCTTTGCAAGACGCAGTGCTGACGCTGCTGGAAGCACGGGAGCGGGTCATTCGGGACAAGACTGCAGCCGCTGCTGCTACAGCAGTCCTGGCCCAAAGGGGCTCCCACTTACTGCCGCTGCTGCTCCTGTCCCTGGCCAGAAGGCTGTTGCTGATGCTGTCCATAGTGTCAGCTGGTGCTACTCCTGGTGCTGGTGCTGTACCTGCAGGAGGCATAGATGAAGGGGGGCAGGTCCTGCTGCTCCTCCTCATCCCCAAGCCCAGCTGCACAGCAGCAGTAGGAGGCAAGGGAGGCGTGGCTGCTCTTGCCGGAGCGAGAGAGGTGCCTGTGGAGGAAGATCTGACGTGGCAGGGGGAAGCTGTTGGGGCCTGGGAGCAGGGCAGTAGAATCTTGCCGTGCTGGGAATGTGATGGAGCAGGAGGGCATGGGGAGGCTGTGCTGCTCACCTCCTCGGCATCCAAATCCATGCCAGAGGCCTGTGAGAGCGTGAGATGGGAATGTGGGGACATGAGACAGCTAGGTGTGAAAAGTTTCACAGCAGGTATTTTGTTTACTGCAATCATCATGATTAAAGGAGATGTGCAGATATCCTTCTGCATATGCTGAAGTCAGTGCATTGCCAGAGAGAAGGAAGGAGCATGCTCAAAATGTTGAGTTAAAAAGGTTCTTCTTGCGCTTGCATGCAGCGCAAGTGCATGCGACTGACCAGGCAAACAAGGTCCAGGTTTTGAACAGCTCTCAAAGAGGTGGGCCTGGTGTGGAGGCCTAACCAAAGACTAATCAGGCTAAGCCAGTGACGCTTATCCTTTGCTCTTTTGCGCATTGGGCAAGTTGATCTGGGGTGAAAATGTACCCAGAAAGCCAGGCAACAGGTTGCAGAGCATAAAGGACAAGCAAAGCTTTCCACACAAAAGCGCAACAGCAAGGAGGCATGTAAACGGGCATACATGTTTGCTCACTAAGCTACCAAGCTGCTTTGCAAGATTTGATAGTGGTGCTGGATTGCATGTCCCCATGCCTCGACTCTGCCAATGCAAGCCCGACTTCCGCATCCCAGGTTCTTTCCATTCCTGGATCATGTCAGTGCAAGTCAGTGCGCAGGCTTGCAGGCATGTAGGAGTGCTCTTTGAAGCAGCAGCATCGAGTGCTGTGCTGTGCAGTGCGTGCCATGTGTGTGCATGCATCACAACCTGCTGTCAAATCCGAGGTTTCCTCCCTCACCTCCACACGTAATCCCTGACACATATCCACCCCTTCACTCACAGACCTCGAATTTGACGTCCTTGCACGAAGAATGGGGGGCTGTGGAGGTGCCATTGGGGCAGGAAGAAGGAGGGACAGCAGGCACAGCACAGAGCCCGCTCCTTGCCTCCACGCACACCCCCTTGGCTGGCTCACCCACCTTGGACGTGCGCCCAGTACTCAGGGACGTGTGGGGGGCGCAAGGACCCAGAGAGAGGGTGGCAGGGGCGCAGGAAGTGGCCATGTCTGCTTGACTTGACGCGCACGAGCCGGGACACAGGGACGCCCTGCGCGCGCGAGGCATCCGGGGCAAGCGTCAGCGATTGTGTGCACGGAGCACCAGGAGCAGCATCTGTGCTCTGGGCACGTGGAGCGGGGCCATTCGCTGGTTCTAAACTCCGGGGGGGGCAGTCCAGAAGACCGGGAGAGCGCTTGCAAGAGGGGCACACTGACCGCAACAAGCGCACCTGCAGCTGTTGGTACTACGGAGATGTCGGTAGGCGTTTTCTGGGGACGGGAACGGAGGGGGAACTCAATGGCTAGTGTGTGCCATGGGGCAAGGGCGTGTCTTAGGAATTATTTTTAAATATTTTTAATACAGCATATACATCCCCATTTAGTTATCTTTGCTCAAACATCTTGTCATGAAGCTGTCTTGGACAGTTCGTGGGCAACTGAACAGCAACACCCATTGATATCAATACACTGGGTGCTTAGCCAATTTGTTATTTGAAGGTACGCAGAGGCACTTCCATGTGGTCCAGGATGTTCATCTGTCGGGGGAAGACAGACAGGCTATTGCCAGGTCATGGAGGGTGAGGCTGGCAATGGGGGAGGCTATAGGTACAAAGCGCAAGGCACGCCTGCAGAGTGAGTGAGTGTGTGTGCGTGTGTGTGTGTGTGTGTGTGTGTGTGTGTGTGTGTGTGTGTGTGTGAATGTGTGTGTGTGTGTGTGTGTGTACGCGCGCGCGCGCCTGCATGGATTGTCAGCTTGTGGACTGGATCAGGTTTGACACGTTCAAGCACTTCACCGCCTCGTGATGAACACACACACACACACACACACACACAAACACACACACACACACACACATTCACACACACACATACACACACACAAGCGTGGAATGAGTATGCCTCTGGGCATGAGCATGCATTCCTCTGCGCCAGCAAAACTGCGACAAAAGAATGGTGATGTTTCCCTTATTTGGATGTGCTTTGCTGCTCTCGCTGACCCTGCGTGAAAAGGAAAGGATTGAGGACACCATCACTCAAGTGAAGGCCCCTGGCGAGGGGGCTGCTATGGCAAAAATCGCAGTGGTCATGGGATGTTAAAGCACTTTTAAGCATAACTTTGTTGGCCTCACAACGCTGCCCATGTAGGCAGGTACAGCTGTGTAATTCTTTCCTTTCCTTGCGGCTCTTTTGAGCCAAGGGAGAGTTCCCTCTGCTCCAGATCCCTATTTGCTCTTTTTATGGAATTGTCCTAGGCTAGCTGTGTCTAGTTTAGGATTGGTGACACCCTTGCTAGAAAAAGAAAAGGAAAACCACGTAGGCAGTGATAACACTCCCTACATCAATTAAGGAGATGGAGACACATTGGCTCAAATTGCTAGCTTGCTAGTTAGAGAACCTTTCCTTAATGGTTGCAGCCTTTTCTCTTTCTTTTTCTTTTTTTCTCTGCCTACGTGGTTTTTCTTTTTCATTTCTATTACTTTTTGCTTTGGAACTTATATGCGGTGTGTGGTCTCCTTGGTGCAGAACTCAAAAAAAAGAAAAGAAGAGAAAAAAAAACTATGTAGGCAGAAGGGTCTCTCCCTACATCAATCAAGGAAAAGGAGACACATTGGCTCAGAAGAGCCGTGAGTCCCCTCCACCACAAAGGTGTGAAGTGGAAATGCTAATGGGGACCTGGAGGGTTACTGGAAGCGCCCGGCTCCATAACCTGGCTGTGACAAGTATTTTTGTTTCCAATAGCACGCCTAGTGGTAGGGAAAAAAAAGGAAAGGCTACGGAGGCAGAGAAAACTCTCCCTACATCAATTAAGGAAAAGGAGACACATTGGCTCAAAGAGCCGTGAGTCTCCCTCACCAGAAGATGAGAGGGGAATTAATGTGGATCGGGTGGGTTTCTGGCAGCACGCTGCTCCAGGGCACCAGTGTTATGGTGAGTGAGTGTTTTTATTTTCAATGGCACATCTGGTAGAGGTAAGCCTTGAGTTGCGCACTGAGTCTGTGCGCAAATTGTACAGAATGGGCATGGAGTTTTCTTGCAAGTGTTTCAGATCTCTGTGAGTGGTAACAAGCTTGTTGGCATACATAACAGAATGGGCATGAAGTTTGCGAGCAAGTTTATTGGCGCGTTGGTGGTCAAGTCCCAGCTGTTTAAACTGGTAAGGGTGTGCTCAGTGTAGCAGGTTCCACCGACACCCAAAAGGATAGTGTGGAGAGTCACAACTTTTGCTTTAACGTACTCACCGTGACATTGTCCTCTTTTTTTTCCTATGTATACAACCTGTTATGTATGCCAACAAGCTTGTTACCACTAGGCGTGCTATTGAAAACAAGAGTACTTCTCGCAGCCAGGTTATGGAGCCGGGTGCTTCCAATAACCCTCCAGATCCCCATTAGAATCTTCTATTTGTAGCTTTGTGGTGGAGAGGATTCAAGGCTCTTCTGAGCCAGTGTGTCCCCTTTTCCTTAATTGATGTAGGGAGAGTTTCCTCTGCCTACGAAGTTTTTCTTACTTTTCTTTTCTTATCCTGTCAGTCACGATATCCATACACTCATTGCAGTGTGCTTCTTCTCCTCTGAATCTACATATGATCTTTTTCATTTACCCTCCTTGAGCTGGGCCTGGTACTTCTCTTCTTTGAATTCCTTGGTGTGCCGCATCTTCATTTCCCATCCCACATGGCTCTCTCACAACTTATGCACACATTTCTTACTCCTTAAACAAACAATGAACATGCACCAACTGCATCAACAATACCACCAAGCGCAGGAGTGGTTCCAGCCACCCAAACCATGTAGAAAGCAACAGCACAAACCCCCTCTCCACCACACCCAGTCAGCAGCAGCTCCAGCAACAGCAACCCCGGGTAGCAAACGCATCTCATTCCAGCCTACGAACAACAGGGAGGGAGAAGCAGCTACAGTCAGAGCACACCAGCCCCCCAACACTCAGCACCAACACCATCCTCCCCCTGCAGCACCAGGGCAGAGTACGGGAGGAGCTGTGAAGAAAGGACAAGGAACAAGCACAGACCAAGACAGTCGAGCTCGAACGCGCAAGGTAGCACAGGCAATGAAAGTGTCATGGGGCCCTCCCAGGAGGTATGGGACTTTTGGGGGATATATCGGACCCCTAAGTTATGGGAATGGGCCTCCAATTCTCTGATTCCCAATTGGGAGTTATCTTGGGGGATCCTGTAGTTGATGTCATGGCCAGGCTAGCTAGTGTGTCTATGGAGGAGGAAACATGTGTCTTCTTCTTTCATCTGAATGCCAAACACCATCTTAGTGGACGTGGAGCATTGCTTGGGCATATTTGAAAATAAAAAATGAAAATGAAAAATCTACGTAGGCAGAGAAAACTCTCCCTACATCAATTAAGGAAAAGAAGACACATTGGCTCAGAGAGCCGTGAGTCTCCCTCACCAGAAGATGAGAGGGGAGTGAATGTGGATCGGGTGGGTTTCTGGCAGCACGCTGCTCCAGGGCACCAGTGTTATGATGCGTGTTTTTATTTTCAATGGCACGCCTGGTAGAGGTAAGTTTGTGCGCAAATTGTACAGAATGGGCATGGAGTTTTCTTGCAAGTGTTTCAGATCTTTGTGACTCAATCCTGAATTTTTTGAATTGATCAAGGGTATGGGCAGTGTAAATAGTCCCACCCACACCCAGGAGGATTGGGTGGATAGTAATCTCACCTTGGAGTTGTTTGCACAGTTCGCTGTGTTGTTGCTGTGAGGCTTCTAGCTGGGCACCAGGCCTCGTATCTTCACAGTATTTTATTTCTATCAAGTGGATATGGCGGGCTGGAGTTGAGCTACTTCCCATACTACGCAGTACCCGGTGTGAGGGTGGAGTGGGTGGCCTGTTTGGGTTAGTTGGGTGAGGAGTGACCAAGATTGCATCAGGGCGGCTGGAGTTGCGTCTGGTTTGAATAGGAATCATGGGTTTGAAGAGGTAGGAAGGCACAGCACGATTAGATATTTGCTCAGGGACTTGCAGGTCGTGCTGGGCCAAACGGTTTGCGTTGCCCGCATCCAACTGCACAAGATTGGCCCCATAAGAGCCTTCACTGACCAGTTTCAAAATCGTCCTGCAAGCAATATTGTGACGCTCAGTTACCATGTTACGCATGACGGGGCATTGGCAGCCAGATAGGATGTGGAGAGCGCTATCCATGTGATGGCAATTAGGTAGGGGGCATGTAAGGCTGGTGGATCTTTTATATCGGACTGCATGTTTCTGATTGTAAAGGGTGCCTGTGCGGTATTGGAAGACAGTGCGTTTCATTCGAGTTGAGAGACTGGGCATGTTCCAAAAGGCATTGCTTATGCTTTTGCATGTTCCAATGCATGTTCCAAAAGGCATGTTCCAATGCATGTTCCAAAAGGCAATGCTTATGCTTTCTCACGATGGGGACAGCAGGGGAGGCAAGTGCGGGGAAGGTACCAGCAATACCATATCCAGTGTGGCGTCACGGGAGCAGGAGCTATGCTAGGGGTGTGGGGGGCAAGTGGCACAAATCAGCGGTGGGTTTGGAGAAGGTGGTGCAGTACCTGGCAGAGGTGCTGCCACCACTGTCACCAGCAGCAGCAGCAGCAGCAGCAGCAGCAGCAGCGGCAGCCTCTGCCTCTGCGCCCTCAACCTCTGCAGCAGCAGCAGCAGCAGCAGCAGGAGCCGGCCCAGCAGGGACTACCACCCCTGAGGTCCCCATGATGCCAGCAATTCAAGCGCCTCGCCCCAGGGACGGGCAAAGTGGTGACACCCCGTCGGCCAAGGCTGCCAGGGCCGGCAACGCGCAATTTGGTGTACGTCCCAACAACAATGCCCAACAACAATAGGGGTTAGACCGGCTGGGTAGCCATGGTGTGCCTGATTGCCATGGCAAACAAATATCATTGTATGTTCAGAATGTGGATGGCATTCCAGACACTGCTTGTGAACCCGAGTCTGTAAAGACTGAGGTGCTGTGCGCGACCATTAGGAATCATCACATTTCTGTGCTGGTGGAAACTCGTACAGATGATATGGATAGGCTCATGAGGCATCTGCAGGGCACGCACAAACTTGTGCACCGTTTAGATGTTCCTGCTGGTTGTGCTGGTAGAAGGGGTCATGGAGTTGCGATCATTGCCTCTAACGCTTGTGCAGAGTTCTTGTCCGTGTTTCGTATTGCCCCAGACATTCAGTGCGTGTGGATTAAGTGCCGGAAAGAACTTTTTGGTCTAAATAGGGAAGTCCTGATTGGTGCGGTTTACACTAACCCCCAAGGAAGGTTGTTTACTGTGTCCCAAGTCCGTGAACAATTTACTCACCTTTTTGATGAGCTTGCGTGTGCTGCACAGGTGACTCCAGACTTGCTGTTGTGTGGGGATTTCAACGCCAAAATTGGCAGTCTTCGTGAGGTTTCTGATGCCCATTATGAGACTTTGGTGGACTGCCCGGCTCTCCAGACTGCTAGAAGGTGTGAATGCAGAGATGTTAATGTGGCTGGAAGACTGCTCGTGGATATTGCAGCTGCCTATGGACTTGTGTTCACAACTGGTCGTGTGCCTGGTGATTTTGGCCAGCCCACAGTTGTTGGGTATCGTTCAGACACTCGGCCTTCCAGACGGAGTAGGCCTGATCATGTCTTGGTATCACCTTCCTTATTTAAGTGTGCTCAGAAGTCAGACATCTGCGCTCCGATCTTGGACACCACTGACCATGGCAGTATTACAGTTGTTTTTCGTATTCCTGATGTTGTGCCTAATGTGGATTGGACTCCTTCTCCTGAACATGTGTGTGGGATGGGACGTTGTGCAAGTCGTTTGAGTTTAACTTGGAAGCATGAGCGGCAACTGGCCTATGTGGAGGAACTGGAGAGAAACTTGGAGATGCTGGTGCAATTGGAGGCTGCTCTTGATGCTGGCAACATAGATACAGCATGTTTCTGCCTGAGAAGCTGGATAATGCAAGCTGCTAGTGAACAAACAGTTGGCATGTACAGAGTTCAGGCGTGTGTTTTTAAGAGAACAGAAAAGCATGGGATTAAAAGGCCTGTCTGGTTTGATGATCAGTGTCGGTTGAAGAGGCGTCTGTTTATTCAAGCTGTGCAAAGTGGTCAAGCTGTGCATGCCTGCCAATTTCTTAAAAAAGAATACAAAAAACAAACAAGGCGTGCACGGCGGGCTTATGAGAAGTACCAGAAAGCAGTTTTCTTGGACAGGCTGAAGAGACACAGGCCTGACATTCATGAAATGCTTAGGAAGCCCAGGAGCACCCATCAGACTCCCATTACAGCGGACGGCTGGAACTCTTACTTACAGCATCATTTTGGTGCCCGCATGAACAACTGCTCTTCTCCTTCAAATAGAGAAGCAGCACATATGCATGGCATGGGTAGCTGCCCTGAAAGCACACACTATCAGGACGCCGCCTTGCATACCAACGGATTTGTGGGCAGGCACCCCACTTGTCCAGCAAGAAACGCTCCTCACATCCCTGACCAACAAGCAAGCCCCATGGGTAGCTGCCCTGAAAGCACCTTAAGTAGAAGGCCTGGAATGTGGGACAGCATTAGCAGAGGGGTGGAGTCCGTTATTGGAGCTATGCGTGGGGTGGCACAGCGGGTTGCTGCACGTTGGACTGGCAACTCTGGAGCTCCAGCTTGGGATATGGTAGTGCCCCTGGGGCGCAACAACCCGCCTCCTGAGCAGCTTTTCCGTCAAGGTGCTGAGTCTCGGTGGATGCCTGAACCTGATGTGATGGAACTGCCTGATGCAGCTGCCCTGTACCCTATTGTTTGCGAGCACATGGGTAAGCTGAATGCTAGGACATCCCCTGGTTTTGATGCTGTTGCTGCACCCTTCACTAAGTACGCTGAAAAGAGGGTCCCAGCAGTTAATGGTGGAGGCACGGATAGGATGAATGTTTTGGCTCCTTACATTGCACGTCTGTTTGCTGCCATGATGGAGAGGGCTGAGATTCCTGCTTGTTGGAAAGTGGCTAAGATAACTCCTCTTTACAAGAAGGGCTCTGTGCTGGACCCAGGGAATTATCGCATGCTCGCAGTAAGTGGCACCCTGTACAGGCTGTATGCTAACGTTCTTAGGGAGGTGGTCACTGGGTGGTGTAAAGATAAAAACAAGATTCCAGACACTCAATTTGGTTTCTATCCTGGCCGTAACACTTTGCAGCCCACTTTCATTTTGCGGCACTTGCAGCATGCTGCTCAGGTCAAGCGCCCAAATGCATCCCCAAGGCTGCATGCAGCTTTTATTGATTTCAAGCAGGCATACGATACAATTCCTAGGGAAGCTCTTTGGACTCACCTGCAGCGCATTCGTATGCCTGCGTGCCTGTTGGCTGTCATTAAAAGCATGTATGCTAATGATGAGTATATCTTGGTGGATGGCTGCAAGCGAGCTCGTGTGCGCCCCCATTTTGGAGTTAAGCAAGGCTGCCCGCTTTCCCCTTTGTTGTTCTCCTTGTACATCAATGACGTAGACTGCTTGGCAGAAAATGTGCAAGGGGCTATTACAGGCACTAGGGACGTTCGAGTCACCCACATGCTGTATGCAGACAATTTGTGCCTCACTAGTAACCTTCCTGATCAGCTCCAACTGATGTTAGATAGGCTACATACGTATGCTCAGTGGAAAGGGTTGGTGATCAATACTGCCAAGTCTGAGATTGTGCACTTTAATTCAAAGGGTGATAATGTGCCAGCTTTCACATTAGGTGGAGCTCGTTTGGCGTGTGCAGATTCTTTTAGGTATGTAGGCATGCTGTTCACAAAACAACGCAACCCGCAAGCCACTGCTGAGTATATGTGTGCCCCTTTCCTAGCTGGTTGTGGACGGATTAGGCAATTCGCATCTGAGCACCGCCTGACAGATAGGCCGCATACCATGCTCTGGCTGACTAAAGCATATGCTCTCCCTGCTAGCATGTATGCATGCCAGATTTGGGGCACTAGATTTATGAAAGAAGGAGCTGAAATGGACTGTCCTTTGCAAACTGTACATCTGTGCTTATTGAAGCGTATCCTTGGGGTAAAACGCACCACTCCTAATTGGTCTGTTCTGCGCGAGTGTGGGCATGAACCTTTACAGTTCTATTGGTTTCGTGCAGCAGTTAGGTTTTACAATGCTTTACTGCGCAGCAACAGCACTACACTCAGTAAGGTACTGCAAGCAGATGTTGAAATGAGCAGTCTTTCCCATAAATGCTGGACGTCAGAATTTTTGGCTGCCTGCACAGACTCGGACAGGTGCAACGTGTTTACGCATTGTGTTCGGTCAGGGCAGCCTATAGTCATGAGGGAGTTTGTTGTTGATCTGAGAAAAAGGCTGCGAGGTGTGTGGAATGCTGATGCCTTGGCAGAACATGGTGACCACACGAACAAATTAGCCAAATATCATCACTGGATGGCACTTCCTTTGAGACCCTTGTCTGTTCATGGTGCGCCCTTTTCTGTCCCCAGGTATTTGCATCTTGATTTGGGCAAGCGCACGCTAAGAAACATAGCACGTTTTCTCTTACATGCTCATACTTTAAGAGTTGAGACATCACTTTGGCAGGAGCACACATCAACTTGTGATAAATGTGAACAAGGACTCCAAGATGAAAAGCATGCGGTGTTTCTTTGTTCTTGCGCTTCTGTGTGTTCTCTTTGAAGGGCTTATGCACAGTTATTTTCTGACTTCCCCTCGTCTTATAGAATTTTTCTGGACGATTCAGGCACTTTCTACTATTCTCAAGCTAGCTCTGAGGATGCTATTCATTTCTTGCAGAAGCAAACTAACGAGACTTATCGTTTTATTTCTGATCTCATGGATATTTTTTGTGCTGTTGGAACAGTTAAGCAGACCGAGCAGCCAAACTACCTGGCTGAAGGTCAAATCCCATTGTAACTCATTGTAACTCATTTATGCTTTTGTTTACATGAGGTAGCAAGCTCTGGTTATAAGTGTAATAGCCTGTCTTCCTGTCAGCATAGCCCAACTTGTGCTTAGCATGCGTATGGGATTTCAGAGTACTTGTAAGGTCTGGGAAGTGCTTTAGACGAGGAGAAGAAGGGCGGGATCGAGATGGCCTAGAATCTGTCTCTTCCCGAGCCAGCCAGGTTGTATTGTGGAAGGGATTTCCTCCTGGGCCAGCGCTAGGAATTCCAGTATCAGTCAGATTACCATCTTTGAGGGAGGCCTGGTATTTAGCAACCTGACCTGCGCGTTCATTCCCAGCTATTCCGGCATGAGACTCGACTTCGTAGAAAAAGATGTGATCTTGAGAGGCTCGGGCAAGGCTTGAAATCCTCTTCAGAACATCTCCTTGTACGTGATGTCTATGCTTCTCTGGGTATAGGATTTGCTTTCTGAGTGATCATGATGAAGTGAGCTGAGGCTATCTGTGGCAATATGTGTGTAGTCCTGAGTGAGCGCAGCAGCAATGGCAGCCAGCTCGGCTCTTCCTATGGTGTTGGTAATACCAGCATCATTAGGTTCAACTAGATTTTGTGAGTCACTCATAGGATGGTACACACCTGCCCCTATAACTGTCTTGCCGTTCTGGACCTGGCAACTGCCATCTGTGTAGGCCCAAGACCTCCAATCTGCGACTTTAAGCTGGAGGTTGGGATGGGACTGACAAGGAGCATTAGCAGTGATGTCTGAGGCGGGTCTTTTGGGGCCCTTGGAAATCTGTTTCATGTCTAGGGGGAGTTTATCGCATTTCCTTATCCCGAGCATCACTTTGTGTCTTGCATTCTGAATGGGGTGGTTGCTAACGTTCTTGATAATCCATTTGGCCTCAGGGATGGCTTTGGCTAGATCCTGAAGCCAGGTATGGTTCTGATTATTCAAGTTAATTCTTGCAGCTGTATTCCAAACTGCAATAATTTGTAAATCCCAGGTATGCTTGGGTAGGGCAGTTTCCTGGCCGACCCAGGATTGGGGTTTGTCATAGGTAAGTTTGCTTTTAGGAATGGTCCCTAGCTTGTAGCAAAGGTGTGGGTAGGCATTGAGGAGTTGTGAGTAGGGGTTGGTTATCATATGCCTGCCACTTGCTGGCAGAAGCATGAAGGTAGCTGTAGCCTCTGTATTAAGGATGGCAGAGTAGATAGCATGTCGTAGTGTTATTTTCATGGACTTCTCATCATAGATGGGGTGACAGATAGACATTCCAGAAAATATGGAGGAGAGAAAATTGTAGTGGGCACCAAACAAAATGTTGCGGGGATCAGAACTCCAGTAGTGATGGTAGTGAGCGTTATAGTCCAGGGGAGAAGCCATTTTCTCTTGGGTGACATGTGCCCATTTTTGGAAGGCAGAGTGAATGTGAGGTGGGAGGGTCCGTGAGAAGGAGTCTTTAATCTTTTTGCTTCGCTATTTGTCCTCAAATTTGGTCTTGCGGGCTAGGAGTCCCAGAACCTCAGATGCAAAGCTTGCTGGTGGGGGGCAGATGTTATCATGCAGACCTTCTGCTTTGGACCTGTGGAAAGCTTTGAAAAGGACGTCAAAGCGTTGAGGGGTTATCATCCCAACGCATTTGCCATCTGTATTGTAGATGCAGGCCACTCTTTATTTGTAAACATCAGGGAGGGTGAGGGTAGTTGGGATAGATGGTGTGGGGCTTTCAGGCGTTTCTGTTGGGGGATGATTTGGAGAAGGTTCAGGATTGTGCTTGACAAGATCTATTTCTTAAACCCAGACCTCACAGGTGCCTGTTGGCTTGATGTCCGTTTGTGGATTGGTAGGGTGTATATCAAAGATGATATTGTTGCGAAGTTCAATGTCTAGTTTCTGGCTCCAGGTGCTATTTGTATCAGACTTGTTGAACCCTTGCCTCTCAAAGTTGGAGAGGGCAGAGTCCAGTGTGGGCAGGAGAAAGTTGGTTTTGCTTAGCTGAGGTTCAAATTCTTGTATGCGGTGGTCGAATATGGGCCAGCTAGTTTTTAATCCTTCTGGCTCCCATGATGGTAGCCAAAAAACCTCAAGCAGTTCTTCTTTAGACTTATATGCTCTGTTAATTTTGTCTTTGTTGCTGAGGCTAGCACAGGCGGGACAGGCCCAGGCTTCAGCAGCATTGATCTCTTGCCTTTGCTCATCATTATAGCATCCAAGTTCTCTCATGCGTTTCCAGTGGTAGGTACGTTCGCACACATCGCAAACATACATATCAGGGTATGGTGGCTCAGAATTAACAGACTCATAACCATAATGGTAATTACAAATTTGGCAGCATGCGCATTCAATGTCAGTGCGGGCAGCAGTGCAGATGCTTGCTGGATGAAAGCCAGCTTTCTTGAAGATAGGCAGGGCCCACTTCTCTATTATCATGGGCCCGTAGTGTGCATGGTACACTGTATTGCTTTTGTTGGGGTGAGGGGTCATTGCTCATGTCCTTTCTCTTGGCTGAATATATTCTCCATGCGTCTATATGGGTGACGTCAATGTCATTATAGTAGACAGCATTAATGGCGTGGTTGGCTGTGGCTGTGGCTTCCTGAGCCAGCTTTTTCACCAGGTTTTCTTTGTACCTCCAGACGTCGTTTCCTTGCCAATTTGAAGCTAGAGGGTTGATGGTAGGGGTCTGAAGTTCTGTCTCTACATGAAGCAAAGTTTTTCTCTTTCTGTTAGGACTCTGGGTACTGTTCTGTGTATTCGAGCTGTTCGGGGTGTTGGGGTGGGTATGGGGAATGGAAGGCACGCCATTTTGTTGATTGACACTAGATCCCTGGGTGCCCTGGCTCGAGTTTTGCTTTGAGTGTTTGAATTCTTGTTTTCTAGCTGAGCGCGTGCGTTTGCTGGGAGGCCCGTCCCCAGGGTCTTCACTGTGTTGACTTGGCAGACTAGCATGAATGGTGGGAGCATTGTCAGGAGGGGAACTGTCAGCATTGGTGGTCTCCAAATTGACTTTTTGCGTGGAGGGCAGGATATTGGATGGAATGGTGGTGTGAGCTGGGTGAGCAGGGGAGTGATGGCTGGATCTGCACTGGGAGCGCGCTCTTTTACTGGGTGGCTCATCTATAGGGGTAGTCACAATAGTGGGTATCACCTCCTGTGTAAGGGGGCAGATTTGCTGTGTGGCTGGCATATTAATGGGTTGGTTAGTGTTTTGTGACACAGGATGGGTTGGGTGTGCTCTGTTTGTACTAGAAGGACTTGTTGTAAGAGTTAGACGAGAATTGGTTGTCCTTAGGAGGCGACGTCCAGTAATCTCATGCCTGTAGTGCGTTGTTTGGAATGAATCCTTACACATTTGAAATGAATGCTTACGCAATATACGCAGCAGTACATTGTTCATCAAATGTTCATCATAAAAATTATCTGATCAAAACCTTGCGGTTCCTTCGGGCCGGCGTCACTCGCTTGCCAGTGCTCCAATTCCTCAAGGAGATCAGGCTCGGTGGATTTATGAACCTGATGCGTTTGAGATGCCCAGGGCCTCTGTGAGTGCTCTGGTCTCCGCTTATGTTAGGAAGATTAGCCCCTCGTCTTCTCCTGGCTTTGATAGTGTCACTGCTCCTTTTCTTAAGAATGCTGTGTTTGCTCCGCCTTCAAACGCTGACTTTATTCCATTCTTGGCTTGCCATCATACTATCACTGATTCTGAAATCAATGCTTTCCTAAACCAAGACTCATACAGACTTCTTAGATTTGTGTCAGACTTGGTCTCAATTTTTGATACTGGTTGAGCTTGTTTCACCAGCTGCCATCAGCCAGAGTCTCGGGCTGTAGGCCACCATTGTAAACCCTTGTAAGAATGCTGTGAAGCTTTTGCCCAGGGCCAGTGGGAGAGGTGCTGATCATGCAAATGTCCTTGTTCTTTTTACCTCCCAGCTGTTCAAGTTGATGCTTGATAAGGCGGACTTTGAGCAGTCAAACCACCCGGCTGAAGGCTAAAACCCCACGTAAACTAAACTAAACTTTAAGCCTGTGAGCACAATCTACCTTGTGCTATTCCATCAAACCCTTGTAGGCAGGTACAGCTATGTAACCCTATCCTATCCTATCCTATCCTATTCCATCAAACACCAGACCGCAACAAGCATGATTCATTATTTTTCCTCTCCAAATTTTGTGAGTTGAGCATTTGGCCAGCCTGAGGTCTGCTTACAGGCCTCTGTGTTTCCACTCAGCTGCCCTTGTAGGCTGATATAGCAGGCAGAGCAGTCAAACCACCTGGCTGAAGGCCAAAACCCAACGTAAACTAGACTTGACAAAACAATGTAGGCTGGTATAGCGATGTAACTTTACCTTATTTTGAGCCAATGCATCTCCTTTTTCTACATTGATGTACGGAGGGTTTCCTCTGCCTAGGTAAGCTTCCTTTTTTCAATCTTCTCACAATGTGGACTCTCATCAAAATTAAGCATTCTTTTTCCTTCAAAACAGCTAGTCCTTCCGATCTTTCTTGAATTTGCTGCTCTCCGTGGTTAGGCTAGCAGTCAGGCCGGCTTAAGCTCGGATGTCTCCTTGTGATCGTTATCCACTCAATGGAAGTTGTTGTCTAATGAATGAGAAAGGGAAGTCAGGGAGGTCAGGGGTGGTTTTGTGATGAGTCCATCCTACTAACTGACCCTCTCCGCGTATTGCTCATGCTTAGTCTGTAATTGAAATAATGACAAAATGAGCACGTAAAAAAGAAGCCTTTGAAAAGGCTGGTTTGATCATTTTTGTCACCAAGTTCTCCCATTTGCAAGGTCCGTCCTAAGTGAGGGCGTCGCAGAAGCACACCCCAGCACACCCCTGCCAGCCAGCTGGATTTACATGATGGGCAGCTGACTGGTGCCCAACTTCTCCGCCAAAGCGACCTGGAAAAAGGAAGCCAGCAAGCATGTGCTTTATAAAAAAATGTAGGAGGCATGGAGTTGTACAAACCCAACCTTACAGTCCAAGAAAAAGCCATCAAGTTCAGGGTGGATGAGGGGGCTAGAAGCGGTAGATGCCAATCGTGATGTATGGGTCAATCAAGGACCATGCACATGACAGATATAGTGAAGTCTGATACTGCATGGTGAGACACTGTACATACACACTGTGAGAGGGTGACCATGATAAACTACGCCCCTTCTGTGGCATACAGATGATCAATGCAGCTTTCATCCAGGCCATAAGAAGAGGGTATAAAAAGAGTGCTCTGGCCCTGATCCTCTCCCATGCAGCACAACCAAATGACCAGCACAGCAGATTGCTGCCCCGTGCAACGCAAGCAACAAAAGGCAAGCATTCAACGTGCTGCCTCATGCGACACACAAAAGCAACTGAGGCGAGCGGTTGACGTGCTGCCTCATGCGATGCACCCAAGGAACGGGTGAGCATTTGACATGCTGCCTCATGCGATGCACCCAAGGAACGGGTGAGCATTTGACATGCTGCCTCATGCGATGCACCCAAGGAACGGGTGAGCAGTTGACATGCTGCCTCATGCAAAGCACCCAAGGAACAAGTGAGCAGTTGGTGTGCTGCCTCGTGCAATGCATACAAGGAACAGATGAGCGGCTGTTGTGCTGCCTCATGCAAAGCACGCAACAACAGGTGAGCAGGTGATGTGCTGCTTCCTCGGCTAAAACACACCTGTGCACGCATGAGGTTGGCCAGGTAGGAGACCATGACGGAATCCTGCACGCTCTCATTGAACATGCGTTCAAACTCAGCCCTGCTGAAACGGGGCACCACAGCCATGGTGTCTGCAAGGTACCGTCCAACAGCCACATCTCCTGCTTGCCGTCCCTCCTGCAGTGCACGAAGACGCATTTTGCACGCACATGCATCAAGCAAGGACCTCGTTGGGCATCACTCCCGGCTGCCTGCCATGGACGGAAGCATGTCAGTGTGCAAGAGGCCAAGCGTGACAGAGGTGCAAGCCTCCGGGTGTCAGCACTGACATGAAGGTGATGGAAAAGCTCGCCGTGTACAGCGCAGAACCAAGCCTTCATTTTTATTTTATGTTTGGCGCTGCTGCAGCAGAGCCCTGGAGGCGCCTCACAAACAAAAGGCTTGCAAGGGGCACCAAGGGGCGGCTCCAGCAGGTACCTAGTAGCCGGTAGCCAAAGCATATCTGAATTACAACGCCTGCCTGCCACGTTTAACAGCCCACATCGGGTGTGCTCTTTTCTTTGGCATGTATACCAGAGCATCATTGGTTCATAAGTAGGGACCGGCATATAGCGCTATTTCACCACATTTTCCAGAGCTATTCAGTGTTAAATAAAATCATATCATAATAGCGCTATTTACCGATGCTGCTCCCTATAGGTCGGCATATAGCGTTAGCGCTAAAATAGCGCAATACGTTATATAGCGCTATAGGCCAACGCCGATCCCTACTCATAAGCACATCTACATCGGTTAAATCATGTGCTTGTCAGGGGATGTAGGGCAGAGAAGTATGTGATGGGTGCTTCGGTCCACTGCCAGAGTACGGAACTCAAAAACTATCAAATACAGTAGCCTCCAGATAAATTTGTAGGTATAGAACCTGTTGCACCTAGTAACATGAGCACATGTTTTTCTAATCAGTCCAGGCCACTACCAGCAGGTGCTCACCACCACATCATTGACGTAGGCATGCACGCTGTCCAGAAGCCCTTCCAAGCGCTGTACAGAGCCAACAAGCGACTCTCCCTCCCCTATCGACTTTGGCTCCGCCCCGCTGCTCATGAGCTCCACTGTGCAGGCAGCCAGTAGTGCAGGAGATTAGTAACGTGTGTCTGAGTGAGAGAGGAAAGGCATCAGGCACAGCAGGCTGGAGGTGAGGGATGACAAACCACATTCCTTCATCGTCATGTTGTTAGTTAAGGGCAGCAAGTAAAACAGGCAATAGCGCCAGTGCCATCATGCTCACAGCGGCCTGCTCGATTTGGCACCTGTTGGGCCCATGCAACACAGCACCTGCACGAAGAACTCAGAAACAAACTTGCGCATGCAGCCAGTGGCTGGCATGTGCTGCTCCCCACTTCCCATGTAACAGATGTGCGCCCACCCACAAGTAAGGCAGCCACCGAAGGAAAGTACAATGCCAACCTTCATGAGTCATTACTTGCTCGTACAACAAACACAAAGGCGGAAGCATCAAAGCATCACAGCAAGGCACGCACCTCCCGCTCGCTCCTCATCTTGGAACAGCACTTCGCATGGGACTTCAATGCATCACAGCAAGGCACGCACCTCCCGCTCGCTCCACATCTTGGAACAGCACTTCGCATGGGACTTCAATGCATCACAGCAAGGCACGCACCTCCAGCTCGCTCCACATCTTGGAACAGCACCTCGCATGGGACTTCAATGAATTCAGTCGCCAGCACCTTCTCCCCCAACCCCAGCACCCGGAACTGGTATGCAGTCACTGAGAACTTTTTGTTGGCCATGGTGGTATCCACCTTCAAGTGAATCTGCAAGCAATGGGAGGATTCCATGCGGCAAAGTAACGCATTGCATGGGAGCCCCAGGAATTGTTGATCTGGGGCCTACTCTATGGCCTACTTTTCATGGGGTTCATGAGCCCTTGGAAAGATTTGTAGATGTATAGACGAAATAATAGCTGTATGTCTAAATTTCACGAAAGCAAACATGCTGGTATGCCTGAGCATGAGTGTTTGACACCCATCACTCGCTGGCAAGCAACCTCAACGTGCACAGATCATGCCCAAGATGTGTGAGGTGATGGACTCTCTGCATGCACTAGATGGGAGTTGTGGCTGCAAAGGGGCACTTTCCAACATTTCCTTTTGCAATGGAGTGAATTTGGAAAAGGAATGGCAGCTACAGGGTGATCATGAGGTGAGAAATTTGCCGGTGTGTGCCTCTGCACAGCCATTCTCATGCACTTGCATACACTGGCACGTGTCTACAAATCTAGGTATCACCCCTCAAGCACCCCCAAGCACACGCATGCATGCATGGATGTAGGAATGCTCCAGCTTTTGCGCGGCATCCCAGCCCACATGGGAAACACCTTCCAGCACGCTGCAGCTAGGAAGCAAAGTCACTGAGCAATATGTCAATCATTGGCCTTGTGCCCATGACTCAACGCATGCATGTGTGTGCATGCAGATTGCATGCGCAAAATAGTATTGCCTGTAGCAGTGCACAGACGCATCATACTAAAACGCATCATACATCCCTGCATTCATGTTCCACTGTCAAAACGTATTCCAGACCCAAGAGATGCTTGGTAAGCACTTACTGGGTTTGCCGTCTCCTTGCCATAAAATTCTTGGATCAAGGAATCACTGTTGTACATGGAAGACCCTGTTGCAAACCTGCAACAAAGAGAAGCAGTGCCCAAGGGCATGAGGCCCACTTTCTTGTGCTAGTAGCATGGGTGCTGGCTGCAGCTGTTATTGGCACGCGAAGTGTGAACTCACCATCCCAAGATCATCTCAGATGGCGACACGCGTTGGTGCAGGTCATACATGGTTTTATGATGTGCGATGTCCACAGCCACCTGTCACAGCAATAAGTATCACATGTATTGATGGGATGTGTGTGAGTGCTCCTGCCTACGTCTGCATACTGCCCAGCTTGCATGCTGCCATGCATTTGCATGGACGTGCAATGCATGCCATCTGTCAGTTCTACAGGGGGGAAAGCCTGCCTACCCATGCCGGCTGTGTGTTTGTGTGTTTGTTCCTCCCTCATGAAGCTGCATGCTAAACCCCACCCACACCTGCTCAGCACTCTCTGTGTGCGGCACCACATAGCAGCTCTTGATTTCAAGGACGTTGGCCTCCACCATGCTCCCCAGGAGGGTGCCAATCACCCGCTCCTGCTTCTCGCTGCGCCGGAGGTACGCATCGCAAATGGAGAACAATGCAACTGGGTGCACGCGCACTGAGATGCTGCCACCGCTCGCAGGCAGCAGCACTTGCTGGGAGGTCATTTTTCGAGGGGGTCGATAGAGGGCCTAGAAATTATAAGGTGACAGCCCTTTGAACTAAACTTTTTCCAAAATGTAAATCAACGTGAATTATTGGCTTTGTCGTACCATCCTTACTATCGTTGTGAATGTGCACAGCAAGTCATAATGTGATTATTGATTACAGTAATTCATATAGCGTGCTGGTAAGGTTTTTGACGGGCGGGAGGCAGCAAGCGATGACGTTACAAAACCCGATTTAACTTTTGGAATTGTTAACAAAGATAACTTGTATCTGTTTCCCACCGCCTTCTGAGAGATAGACCAGGACCATGACGATGATTTGCGTTCTACTACTTTTGGATCAAATTGATATTTCTCAAAACACACAAATGTTATTCATGCTCCCAGCACGCATGTCAATCATGAGCATTATCTAGCCGAATGGATGCGGTGATGAGCATAAATATTGATATTGGCTACCACAATTCTATCGGGTGAGTATGTTTCTATGGCCCAGATGGGCTTGCTCGTGCAATCGTCGATTTTCCAAGGCTCGGCACGACCGAGGCCCTGCTGCCCCGCTCCACGCGCCCAGAGCACAGATGCTGCTCCTGGTGCTCGGTGCATGGTAAGCACTGACGCTTGCCCCGGATGCCTCGCGCGCGCAGGGCGTCCCTGCGTCCCGGCCCGTCAAGTCAAGCAGACATGGCCCCTTCCTGCGCCCCTGCCACCCTCTCCCCGGATCCTTGCGGCCCCCACACGTCCCTGAGTACCGGGTGCACTTACAAGGCGGGTGCTGCAGCCAAGGAGGTGTGCGTGGAGGCAAGGAGCGGGCTCTGTGCTGTGCCTGCTGTCCCTCCTTCTTCCTGCCCCAATGGCACCTCCACAGCCCCCCATTCTTCGTGCAAGGACGTCAAAGTCGAGGTCAGTGAGTGAAGTAGTGGATCTGTGTCAGGGATGACGTGTGGAGGGGAGGGAAGAAACCTCAGATTTGACAGCAGCTTGTGATGCACGCACACACATGGCATTCACTGCACAGCACAGCACTCGATGCTGCTGCTTCAAACAGCACTCCTACATGACTGCAAGCCTGCGCACTGACATGAACTGACATGATCCAGGAATGGAAATAACCTGATGCGGGAGTCGGGCTTGCATTGGCAAAGTCGAGGCGTGGGGACATGCAATCCAGCAATCACCATCAAATCTTGCAAAGCAGCTCGATAGCTTTGTAAACATCAAACATTCATGCCTTTTTACATGCCTGCCTGCTGCTGCGCTTTTGTGTGGAAAGCTTTGCTTGTCCTTTGTGCTCTGCAACCTGTTGCCTGGCTTTCTGGGTACAATTTCACCCCAGATCAACTTGCCCAATGCGCAAAAGAGCAAAGGACAAGCGTCACTGGCTTAGCCTGATTAGTCTTTGGTTAGGCCTACACACCAGGCCCACCTCCTTGAGAGCTGTTCACAACCTGTTGGACCTTGTTCTGCCTGGTCTTTTTTACATCATCCTGCAATGGTGAATGACGTGCAAAGGACCAGGCAAACACAAGCCTGGTCAGTTGCATGCACTTGCGCTGTAAGTAAGCAAAAGAAAAAAACTTTTATCTCAAAATCCCGAGCATGCTTCTTCCTTCTCTTTGGCAATGCACTGACCTCAGCATATGCAGAAGGATATAAGCACACCTCCTTTAATCATGATGATTGCAGTAAACAAAGTATCAACTGTGAAATTTTTCACACCTAGCTGTCTCATGTCCCCACATTCCCATCTCATGCTCTCACAGGCCTCAGGCATGGGTTTGGATGCTGAAGAGATGAGCGGCACAGCCTCCCCATGCCCTCCTGCTCCATCACATTCCCAGCACGGCATGATTCCAGTGCCCTGCTCCCAAACCCCAACAGCTTCCCCCTGCCACGTCAGATCTTCCTCCTCAGGCACCTCTCTCGCTCCAGCAAGAGCAGTCACGCCTCCCTTGCCTCCTACTGCTGCTGTGCAGCTGGGCTTGGGGATGAGGAGGAGCAGCAGGACCTGCCCCCCTTCCTCTATGCCTCATGCAGGTGCAGCACCAGCACCAGGAGCAGCACCAGCTGACACCATGGACAGCATCAGCAGCAGCCTTCTGGCCAGGGACAGGAGCAGCAGCGGCAGTAAGTGGGAGCCCCTTTGGGCCAGGACTGCCGCAGCTGCGGCAGCTGCAGCCTTGTCCCGAATGACCCGCTCCCGTGCTTCCTGTAGCACCAGTACAGTGGCTTGCAAAGAAGACAAGGATGAGGGTGAGGAAGGAGAGGGGGTGACACAGCAGCGACCGCCTGCTCTTGCCCCTTGCCGTACCAGCAGTAGCGATGTGCAACAGCAGGCTGCGGTTGCACTTCCCCACAGCCTTGACAGCAGCAGCAGCACCCCTACCTCCTTTCCTGTGGCCACGCTCCTGTCACACTCCTTGCTCCAAGCACTGGGATCCCCCAACTTCCCTGGATCCCCCCGTGCTATCACTGTGGCAGGCATGAAGGCGGCACCTGAGCAGCACCAGCACACGAGGCAGTCCATTCAGGCACAAAAAGCAGCAGGTTGCACAGAGCCAGCTACAGCAGAGGAGCTGAGCAGAGACTTGGTGCTGGCTTGTGAAGCCAGTGGCATGGCCACTGCGGATGCCAAGGCTCTGGTGCACATGCTGGTCAGCCAGACAGACATGAACATGGACGAACTCACAGCTGCTCTGTCACACACACTGCATGGCTTTGCTACTGGTAACTGCACAGATTTCCAGCAGCAGGTGCAGCAGCGGCAGCAGCAACAACAAAGTGAGGGCGGGGTCAGCACCACGGTGCCTGAAGCTTTGCTGCCATCCCATTCTATGTCAAGCCAGCTGGAGCCCAAGGGTCCTGATGCCCTGCCAGTGGGCCGCTTCACGCCCAGCAAGCACATTGGCTTTACCAGCATTAGCGGCAGTGCTTTCAGCAGCAGCAGTCTGCCAGTGTGCGGCAGCAGCGACTTCATAAGTAGCCAGGATACTAGGAGTGGTACGGCAGGGAACAGCATGTTCTCTCGCGCAAACAGCCACAGCTGCATCTGGGAGGAGGCAGGAGGACAGCCGAGAGGAAGGCATGCAGGGGGTTTACTGCCAGTGCATGATGCAGCTCCACCAATCTGTGCCCCAAGGCCTCCCCTTCAGGCGGATGTAGCCACCTCAGCACCCCCACACACGCCTTGGGACTTCACCCACCTGCTGGGTCTGCTGGAGCAGCAAGGCCACAGCCATAATGCCCAGCAGCAAGAAAGCAGCGTGCATGGCGGGAAACAGCTGCTGGACTGGATGGAGCAGCACCAGCACAGGCAAAACCAACGTCAAGATGCTGATCTGCACTGCTTACATGTGCAAGCATCCTCCCCCACGTCAGGGATGCCAACCATACCCAGGTATAAGTCAAAGTTTTTGTGTGATGTTCTTGAGCGTCTTGGGTCGCAAATTTCTTAGATCATGTAGATCTGTACAAAGATGGAGGGCTGAGGCCCCCAAGTTTCTATATGCACCCTAACAGCAGCTTGATTGTTGCAAGCAGCCTGCTTTGCCAGATGGGGCTGAATGTGGCCCAACATGCTGCTGCATAGCCTTTTTGCACGCTTCATGCAACACCATGCTCTAAATTTGCAAGGTACAGCGCCTGTGCCGTATGTGTCATAGCCATAGTTTTCATGGACAGACATCCCTCTCTAATAACCTACCACTCCAGAGTTGTGACCATTCAATTTGAAGTCACTTTCCCCAACAAAAGTTGCAATGAAAGAGATGAAGTGTTAGCCTCATTGGTTGACGAGACTTGCCTTTTGAAAAAAGGAAAATAAGACCTGCCAAACAATGCATTATGAAAAGATTCCCAAAGTAGCCAGCCAGCTAGCAAGCCAAGGGGGAAAAGTGCCACAAGGGGTGCCCAAAACTGAGCCAGTGCAAATCGATTTTTTAGCAATCAGGATCTTTGCATACCGCAATAAATTACATGCATGCTGCTGAGTTTTGGGCCAATAGCAATTTCTGGTTGGAGTGTGGATCAGAAAATGTGTAATCTGTAACAAAAGTTGAGCTGTTTGCCCACTGTTGTTTTTGATCAAAAATATGTGCTCGGCCACTGCAACGTGCAGCAGATGTCCCCACACCTAAGACCTTTGCATCGTTCTGGCTAAGATGCCAAAGGATTCAGTTAGCATGTGACAGGATAGTCAGTTTTTGTGCTGGTTCAGTGCCCTACCTTGTCCTCACCAAAAATTTACCTCAGACGCCCCTCCTTCTCCCCTCCCCTTTCTTGTATACAGCTCAAACAGCTTAACTGTGCTGGACACATTGTCTGCTTCTCCCAGTCCTCACAGCACCCTGAGCACTCGAGGTAGTGCTGCTAACGCCACTATACTGATGAGTCCCAGCAGCCTTGCAGCTCTGACCAATGATGGCAAAGTGGGCAAGGGCTGGGAGGACATGGAGGTGAGTACGTAAGTTGCATGCCTACTTGCAGATGGCAATGCATAAATGCGCACCAAAAAACCACATTCTGTATTCTCTGTAACTGCTAGGATATGAACCGCTTATCTTTTCGAGGAGATTTTTTGAAGGCCATGGAAACGCTAGGTTTCCGCAGTGTCACTGAAACAGACTTTGCAGAGGGCCTGAATCCCTGCTCCTTTATACAGGAAGATATCAGAGGGGGCTATCTGAGGCCTAAAATTATGTGTTTTTTGCATGCTCCTTTGCATATGGTCTTCGTAACTGGGAAATTCGAAACTTGGGTCCATCTGGTCTTTCTATAGCACTAGTTATTCAAGGTGCCAGTTACGGAGACCATGCCTAATTATCTGTGGCATGAACCCTACTTTTCACCACCAAAACTCCACACCTGACCACCCACTGCACTAAATTGGGTGATTTTTAGTGATTTAAGGTGCTAGTTACAAAAGAATATCATTGCAAAAAAATGGAGTGAAAAGACCCAGTAGTTAGTGTTTTATGGTGATTTCAGCCAATTTCCCATAAAAAGCACCAAACTAGGGTTTGCGTGCACCATTGAGCTTTAGCCGATACTATCTCAGCACACAGGGTGACTTACAAACATCTGAGCATATGATCTGGTAGCTTGTAACGCCAGCTATACTTTGGAGCAAAAATTGTCCCAATCGGATCAAATGGGTGTGGGTGGGCGCACTTTAAATGCAAAAAAGGAGCATATTTGGGCATATTCTCTGATAGCCCCCTCTGGGAAGATATTGTCCTTGTCTAAAAATCCTGCACAATGGATGCAACATTCCAACAGGAATGCATTGGCTACCTTCATCTGTGCAGGATGGCGTCAAAGAAAGGGTATTCAGCGTCTGTGAGGGGTGTGCACCCCATGTCAAGGTGAGCAACGGCAGCCCATGAATGCTTGTGGCATGTATGAGGGATTAAGCTTTTATGATCTGTGATTCTTTTTCGTGCCAGAAACAGCATGGGAAGCTAGCTCCCCTTCAACCTGTTCCCCGTTGTAGCAGCCTCCTGTAGTCATGCAATGCGTCAAACATGCATCCCAGTCCCAGTGAAAGTAAACAACCAAAACATTGTGGCTGCTCCTCCCTCTGCAGCTGCACCACTTTGATGCCGGCGTGCGCCATTGGCTGGTGCAGCTCACAGCTCTGTTTGGTCAGGTGAGGGATTGTTTTTAGAATTCCAATGACCACAGTGATTATGGTAGCCCTGAAATTACTGCATGAATCCTCCCTCCATGATGACCTTAAAGTTTGTCTGACAGCTGCCCAGACAGCTCGTGGTCTCACATAGGTGTCTGAGAGGGATGGATATTAGCACCCGCCGTGACTTTTGCACACATGTATTCAACAAGCAGCCTGTAAACATGCATGAATGTTTTATAAGATCCATGTGTGGGAGGTGAAGAAGCTCAAGTGTCACAGCAAGCTGTGGAACAGGCCTGCCTGCTGTCGCTGATTTTCCAAGTTATGAGACCAGACTTTTTTTTTGGATTCCAGCATAGTTACTCTTTTTCTTTTGGGCTCAGTTCAGGCTGATGAATGAAAGGGGGAAACACTGTTTTGTTAATTTCTCTTGCATTTCTCTTGCTCTCTCTCTCTCTCTCTCTCTCTCTCTCTCTCTCTCTCTCTCTCTCTCTCTCTCTCTCTCTCTCTCTCTCTCTCTCTCTCTCTCTCTGTGCGCCTACGCATTTGTTCTGTTTATTCTCTTGTGTGATCTTATCTATCACTGGCAGAACCTCCTGCAAGGACAACATCAAGCATTCCATGGCTACCACCCATTTTGCTCAAAACATGTTCTCACCACCTTGTTCTGTGAACAAGGTAGTTCAAAGGCTTTGCTTTGATGAAAGATTGCTTATTGGAATGGAAAAGAGTCCTTACTATTTGTGTGCCACTGCACTATATCCAGTAGATTTGGACATGCTTGCAATGGAATGAATTTCAATAATGTAAAAACTTCAGCGTGCATGTCTTCTGCTTCCATTAAGTCGGGAAGTAACTTTTGGCCACAAGCAAACCTTTCCTCCAAGCTTGCAGACAAACTTTCACAAACTCAGGCACACATATATACATACTTATATACACACGTATGTATATTAATACATGCATTTACACATGTATGTTTGTGTACATAAAAAATAAACATTTGCATAAATGTGTATATGTGTGCTTGTTTATGTACATATTGAAAGAAAAGGAATATGATATATATGTGTGTACATATATGTTGTTTCTGTAAGCCTGCAAGCATAAAACCCTCTCTCGTCCATGCCACTGGTTTTATATTCAGCAAGCTGCCATCAAGGGCCTCAATGGCATTGTGTCCGCAACCAACCTTGAGGGCGTGCGCAACATGCGTGCATTCATCACCACAAGGCTGATTGACCATTATGAGCAACTGGTGTTCCAGCAAGGTATGCAGAGGAATGGAGTCATGGCAGGAAGCTCGTTCCTGCTCATCATCTTACAATTGAGCAATTGCATCTCGCCCATGAAGACAAGGTTTTCCCATTAGAACCCATCCTGTGTTCATTTCATTGAACTCACTTGCACGTCTTTGAGCATTTCGGAAACTCACTTTTCGCCAAAGCTTACAAAAAATGCTGTTCCATGAACCATGCTGCAAGAGGCAAGGCCCAGCACCGCCTGATCTCAGAGCAACTTGAGGGGTAGCAAAGACGTTTGACTTCTTTTCCACCACAGCTTTTGCAATCTTGCTGCTTCACAAACCGCGCTGCTTCAGACCCCAGAGGATATGCCCAGCGCCGATTGATGCCAGAGCAATTTGAGCTGCTGGTGGACTTGATAGAGTGCAGGAGCGAGGGACTGCATTGGTCCCACTTTGACCCGAAGGTATGCTTTTGCGCTCTTTTGGAAGCATGCAGCTGCCATTGTGGTTTTAGAAGGAGTTGTTGGCAGGAAATTAAAACTACCTGCCCTACAGTCTCCTGCTCCCAACCCTGTAGAAATGGTGGTCTAAGAGTTGTCAACCTCCTCTTTTCTTGATGCAAATCCACGGCTAGTTCATTCATCCTCTTGCTTTCTTACTCGCTGCAGGTGCTGGACACAGTACGTGATCTGTGTGCAGAGTACACACGCTCACGACTGCAGCGCTTGTCAGCAAAGGAGCTGGCCACTGTGAAGGTGGGGAGCCCCCCTCTGTATTTTAAACATACTGAGAAAAAAAGTACACAGGCAGAGGACACTCTCCCTTATCATTTGGATTGAGTAATGGTGTGTTCTGTATAACAAGTAAGTTAGTTGGACATACTAAGTGATGAAATAAGGACATTGTGGCAACAGCAACCTCCACCTCCCAGAGTCGTGAGAATACAACTGATCCGCGCACTCAGCAAACGTCACGGTGATTGGCTACGCGATTGCTTTGCTTGGGCCCTCTCTGATCAGTGCATAGCCGATTTCTACTGCTTGCAGAACGTGCCTGCCTACATCTTCACGCTCCTCTCCAAAAGAGGCAAGACCGCCAAGCAGGCAGCAGCAGCAAAGGGGACTGTGGAGGGGGCTTTGTCACGCTTCACAGACGTCCACTTCTCCCCCTCTATCGCTCCACGCACCCCTGCTCGCTATGGGCGGTCCTTTCCAACACGCACCCATTCCAACTGCATTGGCAGGCAGCCTCCCTGTGCAGGAGGCTCACCCCTTGCTTCCAGCACCACGGAGCAGTTGTACCAGCCTACCTACTATGGCCATGAGCACCATCAGGACCACCACCAGCACCACCAACCCCAGCATGGCCCCCCTCCATACTCAAAGCTGCCCTTCCCCCCTCCTCCTCCCCCTCCCCCTCCTATGGCCCACACCATTGCTTGCCCCCAAAGTGAGCTCAGCCCTCCCACTCCCCCTCGAGGTCCTCCCCCACCCAAGGCTTACAGCAGTGTGACCCCTCATCCCCCCACACTCATCTACACCCCGCCTCCATACCCTCATCACACAAGGGAGGCCCTGCTGCATGCCGTGCATGGTGGCCCCATGGGTATGCCATCTTGCGATCCCTCCTTCACGTCACTATACTACTTGCCAATAGGCAACTGTGCCAGTCGCATGGCAGCGGAGCACATCGCCATCAGTGGAGGAACTCACATGGCAGCCTGCTCTGACGCAGCAACACTGCCCTACGCTGCTCGTACCCCTGATTCCCACTCCAACAGCAGAGCTTTTGGAGGCTACAGTGGGTTTCCTGCTGCTATGTACACGGACGGGGACAACAGCATTCCTCACTCCTCTGCCTTTACCACGTACAGTGCACCCCCAGCAACATGCGGGGCCCCTCCGCCACAATTCTTTCTCTCTGCACCCTTTCTAGCCTCTGGCGGCCATGCTCCAATGGTGGCAATGGGTGTGGAGCAGACAGACGACTCTGCATTTAAGCCCACTCCCTTGTTCTGCCCTTATGACGGCCGTGGCTGATGGGCAAGGATGAGGTAAGGTTGCGCGGCCCATGAGCTGGAACAGGTTTGCACAGAACTATTTTTGGAAGGATATGCGTCTGTTTAAAACACCAAATTTATTGTCTGAGTGCCGAAGGAGTGGTCAGTAAAAAAACAGGTAGCCACTTCCTTCTCAGGACATAATGTGATGATTCAGATTCCCCCAGCCTATCATACGCTTCATACAGAAGCCCTGTGTTGAAAAAAGAAAGAAAAGACTACGCTAGCCAAAAGGCCGCGTGCATTAAGGAAAGGTCCCCTAACTAGCAAGCTAGAAAGGGTCTCACCAAACCCTGTGTTGAGGTTAATCACGCGCTGTATGCACGAGCTGGAGGCAGGGGCAGGGGCTGCGCTACCCAATGCATGAGTAACGATCGGGGTGGGAGGTGGACGGTGTACACTCGCAGAAGCCAGTGCACCCGTTGGTACACCTGGTTCAATTCCTTCTCAGGACGTACTGTGCCCGCCATGAGACACCTGAGGGTTGATCCAGCTCTCACCCATGATGGATCTATTGCTCACACGCCGCAGGTGGTCAGGCAGAGCTCCTCCTTTCTGTACTAGCATTAGCGAAAGTCTGGATGCTTGCGAATGCTTGTTAGTGTCCTAAAGGCGTGAAGAGAGGGAAGGTGAGACGACCCTTCAACGTTAAAAAGGCCTGAAGAGTAAAATAAGAGAGATCAAGTAAGGTAATCCAGAAGCATCTGCAAGGCCTGAAGAGAAGTATGGTGAGACGACCTTGAAGATTTGGCCTGGCATCAAACCAGCACCTCGCAACATGCACTGATGATGACAATGCGCAATGTTGCATTCATCCAGCAATTCATGGCATGAGCCTGCTGCGTTGATGGAATGCTGTACAGATGGCAGATTCGGGTGGCAGCAATTTGAAGTTGGGTGTGAGGATACCAAGCACCTTGTTGCTTGCCTCTATTCACCTTGCAAGGAGCCAGCGTACCTGAAAGAAAAAAGTTCACCCTATTCATAGATCTGTGACAGAAGTTTGATACTGGCAGTGCAATCCTGAAGGCAGATCACTCCAGCCAGTGCGTTTTTGTGTGCGGGCGGGCGTATGTTGCAGCGTGCCGGATGTAGCAGCGTACTTGGGCGCAGCATGCTTGATTTGCTGGCATGTGCGTGTGTGATAAAAAGGTTGCGTGCAAATGCACAGCTGGTCTTCTGTACAGCAAGAGGGCTGATGCTGGTAGGGCACCTTCTTGTGGGTACATCAACCAGGCCATCTCTCCTGGGGCTGTTTGTGTGATCCAACGTATGCGTGCTCATGGATAGATCCAAAGGCAAACAGGAGCCTGATAGAAGGCAAGGGTTCTACCAGGAAGAAGGCACAACACTAAGCACGTACCAGCAAGCTCATCGTTGGGAAAATGGTGCTTTAAAGCAGAACATGCGAGTTTTGCTCACGATAGCACTTGTCATGTAGCTAACTTATCTCTTTAATGGTTGTACTTTGCGTCGCCAAGCCAGAAGTGCATCTGCAAAACTTCTGTGTCTCACTTCTCCGGATGTTGTTGAACCTCAGCAGCTTTAAGCTGAAAAGTTTCCAGTTAAGCCCAGGTTTGCAAGACGATGGTCTTTTTCTTATGTGATGCAAAAGGACAGGTTCCCTGGAGATTTTGATGGTTCTTTGCTCTCACGGCATTAATTTGTTCAATGGAATCACACACACATTGTTTTTCTTTACTATCCATTCCTTGTTTTCTGTCGATCGTTGGGAAGATCTGCCTCTCTTCTATATCCAGGTTTTAAGCTCACGTGCATAAGGCATAGGTAGTATTTGCCTACATAGTTTCTTTTGTTTCTTTCACAGTTGACTTACAGGCACCCTACATGATGCATCAGGCTTGGAGTTTAAAAGTGTTTGCCAGATGGCACGTTGCAGTTGAGTAGTTGACTTTGCTTGCCCATCAGCACACTGCAATTAGGTATTTCCTTTTCTTGGATTTTGGCCCTTCCAGTGTATTCAATGAACCAGCGTTTTCAATGAACCGTGGAGCAGGGGCATGCGTCTCATGGGGATGCCACAGGTGTCATGCAACCAGAAAAAAACAGCTTCGTGTGTCCAGGCAAACAAGGATTTGCTCTTTTTGATGCCCATATTAAGGGGTGGTTACGAGGTGTTTCTGCTTGTAACTACCCACTGGCTTGCAATACCCACTCTGTCAACAGACACATAGTGCCCTGCACATCTTTCAAGATGCAAACACCAAGTCACCTCAAAACGAGCTTAGTCAAAGCAACGCAAGCAATATTGTCATGAGGATTGTCAGCCAAGGCTCCCTTGGAGTGGGTTTTGTTTCCATGAAGCCTCACAACACCTATAGGTCTAAAAGGAGGCTATACTAGGTAAGCTCCTAACTTAATATCTTCTTGCTAATTTCCAGTCATACGGAGACTCATTTCTTTCTGCCCAGATACTTAATATTTTAAACAGAAGAAAATGTTTCGAATCAGAAAAACATGTTACTTTTAAAATAACAAATTATTTTATATGAATGACATATGATTCAGTTCAGGAAGAACATCTTCAGTTCAAAGGAAAGAAAAGGATAGATAAGTAGGCAGTGAAAAACTCCATACAGCAATTGAGAAAAGGCCTTCAATGGGGCTACCTTGGTTTAAAAACCACACGATTTCTGCACCCCTCACACAATACACCGCGCCTTGGAGACTTATGTGTTTGGTTGGCATTCCATGTCGATCTTATGTACTTGAAGCTGTTTAGAAAGAAAAGGAAACCACATAGGCAGCGGAAAGTCTCCCATCAATTAAGGAAAAGGAGACAGATTGGTTCAGAGGAGCTATGAGTCCCCTCCACCATAAAGCTGCAACACAGACCGTTCCTGGCCTTTTCCTAGGCTAGCTGTGTCTAGTTTAGGTTTAAGGGCCCTTTGGTGAAACCCTTGCTAGCTCGCTAGTTAGGGGACCTTTCCTTAATGCACGCGGCCTTTTGGTTAGCATAAACCTTTTCTTTCCTTTGGATTGGGAGGGCCAGCAACAAAGAGTTTAATCTTTTTGTTATTATACTTGTTTTCTAGCATAGTGCCTCTCTGCCTACGTAGTTTTTCTTTTCTTTTCTTTTCTAGCATAGTCTTGCAAGCAAGGAGCCTCTGCAGCTCAGATGCAAAGCTAGCAGGAGCTGGTGTTATGGCTTCATGCAGGCCAGCAAGCTTGGCTTCATAGAATGCCTTTTAAAATATTTGAAATCGGCTGGGGTTTATCATCCCAACACATTCACCCTGTGTGTTGTAAATGCAGGCCATGCATGATCTGTTAATTTCTGGGAGGATAAGGGGAGGTGGAGCAGGAGGGAGGTGGCTGTGTGTAATTGACAAGTTCAACGCCATGCAGCCAGAGTTCACAACAGCTAGTGGGTTCAAGATATCCACAAGTGGATTAGTGGGGTTAGCATCAAAGGTGGTTTTGTTGCGTAGTTCTCTGTCAAGTTTCTGCTTCCAAATATTAAAAGCATCAGGCTTTCAAAGCCTTGTCTTACAAGGTTATAGAAAGAAAAAAAAATTGTGTAGGCAGAAGGAACTCTCCCTACATCAATCAAGAAAAAGGAGACACATCGGCTCAGGTTATGAATCTTGTTACAAAATGCGAAGGACATTTGCATAGAAACAATCCTGCTAACCGCAAGCATGCGCTGGCGGTAGTCGCATGTGTGAGTAGTGAGGCCCTTTTTATACAGAGGGGTGATTTTTACTACCCTCCAATCTCTGCATGCTTATTTCATGGAAAGTGACAGTATGTGTGATTTTTCATAAAAATTGACACTTTTGAACTCAGCATTAGGAGTTGTCTGTTTCTCCAAGTGTACACAAGATTGGCTTGTTTGGTTACAGGCACCTTTTCCTTCAGCTAAGCTGCCCTTGTAGGCAGGTGCAGTTATTTAATCCTTTCCTACCTTCCAATCCCTAGGGATGGTGGCTTGATGTAGAAGGATTTGAAAAATTGGAGATCATCACATGATGTGAGGAGCCAGCACATCTTAACCAGCCACCTGTTTCCCGCGCCAGCTAATATGGGTCCAGGGAAGGAGACACGAAGCCCTTTGAGCCAATGCGTCTCCTCCTCTCAATTTAATTAAGAAAATGTTTTCACCTGATTGCCCATCTCAGGTTCTGACAAATTTGAGCGCTCAAATCCAGCATCTGTTTTGCTCTGCACCCCCAAGTAGTGCAACACGCCTTAGAGACTTCATGAACCAGGATGATGTCTTAGGATTAGCCACTTTGGGTCTGCATGCCTGAAACGCTGTGACTGGACTTCTAGATTTGATTTTAGACTGGGTTGGTTACAGGCACAAAATGATTGACAGAACCATTAAACATAAATACAACCTCTCAATCAGTACAGCAGCAGCAATGATACAAGGGGACGTGAAAAACTTTGGACTAGGGCGCCCATCCATTTGAGTTGAATACCACAGGCGCATGGCCTCCGCACTCACATCCAGCCTAGAGGACCCCTCAGCCAGACATCGCGCAGTTAGCCTTAATCTCCTCAGCAATCAAATAGCACACCTCAAGAACCTTTCCGTGGATTTTCTTGATAATGGTGTAAAGACCAACCTTTGCATAAAAAGACAACTGAGCCACTGCATGCGAGCATGCCAGTTAATCAGCATCCACCTCAGTGAACTCCACCTCAGAAAGGAAGGGGAAAGCATGTTCCATGATGACCTGAAATTCATAACTAAAGCTGTCACTGCATAAACCACCCCCCCGCAACCTCTCCAACCTTATCACATGTATTATACAACCACTCATGGGCCTTGGTATTAATGGAATACATGACCTCACATCCCCCCGCAAAACCATGATCATCACAGTGGCTCAACTCCAGGCAAAATACTCCAGGGTGAACAACAAATGCAAAATAGCACTCAACAGACTGGCAGCTCTTGTCAACCTGCCCTCAACTGAAGAGCTCAACACTGAAGTGACCTAAAAAATCCTTGCCCACAAGAATACAGAAGCCAATGTCCCTGCAGTGCACCGTCACATCAACAACACCCACATTAGTGGCCTCATTGATACCCAACTAAATGAAGAGCCTAACCCCTCCGTAAGCACACATGCTCAACCTCAAAAGAACAATAACCGCCCAACACAGGTGGTACCTACACCACAACCTCCCTCCACAACGCACTACAGACATGAGATTACTGGGCGTCGCCTCCTAAGGACACCCAATTCTCGTCTAGAACCTCCAACAAGTCCTTCTAGTACAAACAGAGCACACCCAACCCATCCTGTGTCACAAAACACTAACCAACCCATTATTATGCCAGCCACACAGCAAATCTGCCCCCTTACACAGGATGTGATACCCGCTATTGTGACTACCCCCATGGATGGGCCACCCAGTTGAAGAATACGCTCCCAGTGCAGGTCCAGCCATCGCTCCCCCGCTCACCCTGTCACGTTAAATTGTGGTTATTGCTGAATCGCCACAAAATCTAGAGTGTGAGGTGTGACCTGTATTTAAGTGGGGTTCTTTTATTGGATGCTCTCTCTTATTCAACCTTCTGTTCCACCGTCCATTGAGGTTTGGCGCTGTTTCTGTTATCCCTGGCCTTGTGCCAGGGGTGCCTTGTCTCTGATGTAACCCTAACCTGGTGAAGCTGGTCCAAACGCTGTGTCTGCCCCAGACATTCTCTGCGTGCTGCAGCCAAGCCAGCACTGTTCAGCAAGACCAAGAGCAGCTTAGCAGCAATATGAAGAAGAGCTAAGCCGGTGCACTCGCAACTCCAGCCAACAGTTCGAGTGTACCCGTCCTTTGTTGCATGGTTCATAGGCAACCCTGGACGTTAAACCATCTCATGTATAACCTGCTTAGAGAACAGTAAATGTGCAGTAACGGTGATTCAGCATGACAACCCAGCTCACACCACCATTCCATCCAATATCCTGCCACCCACGCAAAATGTCAATTTAGAGACCACAAATGCTGGCGGTTCCCCTCCTGACAACACTCCCACCATTCAGGCTTGTCAGCCTAGTTCACAGAGTGAAGACCCTGGGGATGGGCCTCCCAGCAAACGCACGCGCTTAGCTAAGAAACAAGAATCTAGACACTCACAGCAACACTTGAGCCAGGGCACTCGGGGATCTAGTGTCAGTCAACAAAATGGCGTGCCTCCCATTCCCCATACCCACCCCAACACCCTGAACAGCTTGAATACTCATAACAGTACCCAGAGTCCTAACAGAAAGAGGAAAACTTTGCTTCATGTAGAGACAGAACTTCAGACCCCTACCATCAACCCTCTAGCTTCAAGTTGGCAAGGAAACGACGTCTGGAGGTACAAAGAAAATCCGGTGGATAAGCTGGCTCAGGAAGCCACAGCCAACCACGCTATTAATGAAAAGAAAAGAAAAGAAAAGAAAAAAAGAAAAGTCTACGCAGGCCAAAGGCCGCGTGCAATAAGGAAAGGTCCCTTAACTAGCAGGCTAGAAAGGGTCTCACCAAGGGTCCCTCAAAACTACACTAGCTACAGCTAGCCAAGGAGAGGGAAGAAATAGAACTAATGAGGATCGGGCGGGTTGTCAGCAGTGCCCCGAGACGCCCGGACTCTCCTTCTCCTGGTATCCAACTCCGCGCGCCCAGTGACCCCCCCCCTGAAGCCCCCTGTAAGCAAAGAGCATGTCTGGTGTTAATGATAGTGGTTCACATTTGCTGGGCATGGCAGCTCAATTTGAAAGCTAGGGATTTAGCTTTATGCTTAGTTAGGCCTAAATTGACAAGAGGTTTGATTGTGTACTCATTGTAAACGGTACCAGCCACACCAATGAGGATGATGTGTAGAGTCACTTTGTTGTTCCTGTTTGGTTTCCTTGAGCTGCGGGTTTCAGTCTGGTTATAGTGTGAGCATGTTGATTTGCTGTAGTTTCCGCTATTAATGCTGTTTACTATAATGACATTGACGTCACACATATAGACGCATGGAGAATGTATTCACCCAAGAGAAAGGACATGAGTAATGACCCCTCATCCCAACAGAAGCAGTACCACACACACCACGGGCCCATGATAATAGAGAAGTGGGCCCTGCCCATCTTCAAGAGAGCTGGCTTTCATCCAGCAAGCATCTGCACTGCTGCCCGCACTGACATTGAATGCGCATGCTGCCAAATTTGCAATTACCATTATGGCTATGAGTCTGTTAACTCTGAGCCATCATACCCCGATATGTATGTTTGCGATGTGTGCGAACGTACCTACCACTGGAAATGCATGAGAGAACTTGGTTGCTATAATGATGAGCAAAGGCAAGAGGTCATTGCAGCTGAAGCCTGGGCCTGTCCCACCTGTTCTAGACTCCACAACAAAGACAAAATTAACAGAGCATATAAGTCTAAAGAAGAACTGCTTGAGATTTGTTGGTTACCATCATGGGAACCAGAAGGATTAAAAACCAGCTGGCCCATCTTCGGCCAGCGCATACAGGAGTTTGAATCTCAGCTAAGCAAATCCAAGCCTTGAGGTTCAAGTCGAACCTTCTCCTACCCACAGCAGACTTTGCCCTCTCCAACCTAGAGAGGCAAGGGTTCAACAAATCTGATACAAATAGCACCTGGAGCCAGAAATTAGACATAGAACTTCGAAACAAAATCATCTTTGACATACACCCTACCAATCCGCAAACAGACATTAAACCCACAGGCACTTGTGAGTTCTGGATCCAAGAAATAGACCTTGTCAAGCACAATCCTGAACCTTCTCCAAATCATTCCCCAACAGAAACGCCTGAAAGCCCCACACCATCTATCCCACCTATCCTCACCCTCCCTGGTATCTACAAATCAAGAGTGGCCTGCGTCTACAACACAGATGGCAAATGCGTCAGGATGATAACCCCTCAACGTTTTGACGTCCTTTCCAAAGCTTTCCACAGGTCCAAAGCAGAAGGTCTGCATGATAACACCTGCCCCCTACCAGCAAGCTTTGCATCTGAGGTTCTGGGACTCCTAGCCCGCAAGACCAAATTGGAGGACAAATATCAAAGCAAAAAGATTAAAGATTCCTTCTCACGGACCCTTCCACCTCACATTCACTCCGCCTTCCAAAAATGGGCACAAGTCACCCGAGAGAAAATGGTCTCTCCCCTGGACTATAACGCTCACTACCATCACTACTGGAGTTCTGACCCCCGCGACATTTTGTTTGGTGCCCACTACAATTTTCTCTCCTCCATATTTTCTGGAATGTCTATCTGTCACCCCATCTATGATGAGAAGTCCATGAAAATAACACTACGACATGCTATCTACTCTGCAATCCTTAACACAGAAGCCACAGCCACCTTCATGCTTCTGCCAGAAAAGTGGCAGACAGATGATAACCAACCTCTACTCACAACTCCTCCATGCTTACCCACACCTTTGCTACAAGCTTGGGACCATTCCAAAAAGCAAACTTACCTATGACAAACCCCAATCCTGGGCCAGCCAGGAAACTGCCCTACCCAAGCATACCTGGGATTTACATATTATTGCAGTCTGGAATACAGCTGCAAGAGTCCACTTGAATAACCAGAATCGTACTTGGCTTCAGGATCTAGCCAAAGCTATCAAAGTGGAAAAATGTATTGAAAATGTTAGCAACTACCCCATTCAGAATACAAGACATAGAGTGATGCCCGGGATAAAAAATGTGAACAACTCCCCTTAGACATGAAATAGATTTCCAAGGGCCCCCAAAGATCTGCCTCAGACATTACTGTTGAAGCTCCTAGTCAGTCCCATCCCAACCTCCAGCTCAAAATCGTAGATTGGAGGTCTTGGGCCTACACAGACGGCAGTTGCCAGGTCCAGAACGGCAAGACAGTTATAGGGGCAGGTGTGTACCATCCTATGAGTGGCTCACAAAATCTAGTTGAACCTAATGGCGCTTGTATTACCAATACCATATGAAGAGCTGAGCTGGCTGCCATTGCTGCTGCGCTCACTCATGATTACACACATATTGCCACAGATAGCCTTAGCTCACTTCACCAACTCAGAAAGCAAATCCTGTACCCAGAGAAGCATAGACATCACGTGCAAGGAGATGTTCTAAAGAAAGTTTCAAACCTTGCCCGAGCCTCCCAAGATCACATCTTTTTCTACAAGGTCAAGTCTCATGCTGGAATAGCTGGGAATGAATGCGCAGATCAGGTTGCTAAATACCAGACCTCCCTCAAAGATGCTAACCTGACTGATACTGGAATCCCTAGCGCTGGCCCAGGAGGAAATCCCTTCCACAATACAACTTGACTGGCTCGGGAAGAGACAGATTCTAGGCCACCTCAATCCCACCCTTCCTCTCCTCGTCTGAGGTACCTCCCAGACCGTAAAAATGCTCTGAAATCCCATATGCATACTAAGCACAAGCTGGGCTATGCTGACAGGAAGAAAGGCTACTACACTTACTACCAGAGCTTGCTACCTCACGTAAGCAAGAAAATTAGCAATGCCTTTTGGAACACGCCCGGTCTCTCAACTCGAATGAAACGCACTGTCTTCCAATACCGCACAGGCACCCTCTATAATCAGAAACATGCGGTCCGATATAAAAGATCCACTAGCCTGACATGTCCCCTACCTGATTGCCATCACATGGATAGCGCTCTCCACATCCTATCTGGCTGCCAATGTCCTGTCATGCGTAACATGGTAACTGAGCGTCACAATGTTGCTTGCAGGATGATTTCGAAACTGGTCAGTGAAGGCTCTTATGGGGCCAATCTTGTGCAGTTGGGTGCGGGCAACACAAACCGTTTGGCCCAGCACGACCTGCAAGTCCCTGAGCAAGTCTCTAATTGTGCTGTACCTTCCAACCTCTTCAAACCCACGGTTTCTATGCAAACAGACGCAACTCCAGCTGCCCTGATGCAATCTTGGTTACTCCTTACCTAATTAACCCAAACAGACCACCCACTCCACCCTCAAACTGGGTACTGCGCAGCATGGGGAGTAGCACAACTCCAGCCCGCCATATTCACTTGATAGGGTACTAAACCCTAGTAGAAACCATATACTGTGAAGATACGAGGCCTGGTGCTCAGCTAGAAGCCTCACAGCAACAACACAGTGAACTGTGCAAACAACTCCAAGGTGCAGAGATTACTATCCACCCAATCCTCCTGGGTGTGGGTGGGACTATCTACACTGCCCATACCCTTGATCAATTTGAAAAATTAGGGATTGACTCACAGAGATCTGAAACACTTGCAAGAAAACTCCATGCCCATTCTGTACAATTTGCACACAAACTTACCTCTACCCATCCCAGGATTTAACAGAAGTGCGCGCTCAGTTCCAGCATCTGTTTAGCTCTGCACCCCCAAGCAGTGCATCACGCCTTAGAGACTTCATGGATCAGGCTGATGTCCTAGGATTACCCAAGTTCGTGTCTGCTTGCCTGAAATACTGTGACTGAGCTTCTAGCTCATTTTGCTTTTTAGTTTGGACTGGTTTGGTTGCAGGCTCGTTTTGCTTCAGCTAAGCTGCCCCTGCAGGCAGGTACAGCCATGTAACCCTTCCCTTACCTCTACCAGCCGTGCCATTGAAAATAAAAACACTCATCATAACACTGGTGCCCTGGAGCAGCGTGCTGCCAGAAACCCACCTGATCCACATTAATTTCCCTCTCATCTTCTGGTGAGGGAGAATCACGGCTCTTTGAGCCAATGTGTGTCTCTTTCCTTAATTGATGTAGGGAGAGTTTTCTCTGCCTACGTAGCTTTTTCTTTTTCTTTTACAGGCACACTTCTGCTTCAGCTAAGTTGCCCCCGCGGGCAGGTACAGCTATGTAACCCTTCCCTACGTTAGGTGGAGTACAGCTTGTGCGCTCTGAGTCCTTTAAATATCTGGGCATGTTTTTTACAAAACAAGTCAATCCTCTGGCCTCTGCTGAGCACATGTGTGCACCTTTCATGGCTGGATGTCGACGCATTAGGCAACTTGCATGTGAATATAAGCTGGGTGATAGGCCTCATACCATGCTATGGTTGACAAAGGCATATGCTCTTCCTGCTTGCATGTATGCTAGCCAAATTTGGGGTACTAGATTTATGAGACCAGGAGCTGAGATGGATTGTCCATTGCAGGCCGTACATTTGTGCTTGCTAAAGCGTATTCTTGGAGTTAAAAAGACTACACCAAGTTGGTCAATACTGCGTGAATGTGGGTTTGAGCCACTGCAATTCTATTGGTTTCGAGCAGCTATCAGATTCTATAATGCCTCCCTTGTCTGCAACAGCCAAACATTACGCAAGGTGCTTGGAGCGGGTATTGACATGAGCAGTATTTCTAAGAAGTGTTGGGCATCAGAGTTTATGACTGCCTTTCAGGGATTAGACAGGCGCAACTGTTTTATTCAAAATGTTTACTCCTGTCAGCCTATTGGGATTAAAGACTTTGTAGTTGATCTGCGGAACAGACATAGGAGTGTGTGGCTATCTGAGGATCAGGTTGAACATGGTGGTCAGTTGAGCAAGTTGACCAAGTACCACAACTGGGTGGCACTTCCCTTCAGGCATAATTCTGCTTATGGCAGACCTCTCCATACTCCTAGGTATTTGGGTAGGCATATGCAAAGAAACATTGCTTGCATCCGTTTGCACGCTCACAAGCTTCAAGTTGAAACTTCTCTTTGGCATGGACACACACCTCATTGTGATTTATGTCCTTCAGAACAATTACAAGATGAAAGGCATGCTATTTTTCTTTGCTCTTGCACCTTTTTGTGCTGTCTTAGAAGGAAGTATGCATATCTTTTCTATGACTTCTCTGCACACAGAATAGTGATAAATGAAGAAGGATCTTTCTATTTCTCCCATGTTGGCTCTGAGGACGTATTTCGTTTTTTCCAGTATCAAGACAATGGCAATTATCGTTTTATCTCTGAATTGATGGATTTCTTTCAACGCACTGAGCAGCCAAACTATCTGGCTGAAGGTTATGTTCCCTTGTAAACCTTGTAACCCTTCCCTTCCCTCCCCTACCATTGTAACTTGTAACTTGCCTAAGTTGCCCCCGCAGGCAGGTACAGCTTTGTAAACCTCTCCTTTCCTTCCTTTTCACGTAGCTTGCTCCTGACTACGTAGCTTTTTGCATTACCTCTTTTTTCACTTAGCAGACCCTCGTTGTAACAATTGCTCATGCTTAAAATGAAACGTTCTTGTTTACACGAGTTGCCTGATCTTTTCCTTCAATATCAGGTGATAATTCTGTTCTTAAACATGAGAAGGCTGGCATCAGTTGTGTAATGTCACATGCTGTCTCTGTAAAGAGGACAGACTTGTCTGCCCTCGCAGTGCAAGAGAAATGCTGATGGACAATGCAGAGAGGATCTTGCTCGTCTCTTCAGTGCGCACAAGCTACACATAAGCGATTCATTTCTCGGCACCAAGGTTCTGCCAAACCAAGAATGCTAGACACAAGAAGACGCGTCCTCAGCAAAGGCACAGGAGACCAGACAAGATAAACCTGAGGAACCTAAACATACAAAAAGAAACATCTCCTCAATTAAACGTACAAAAAGAAAAAATGGAGAGCAGCGCTGGAGGCTCATGGGGGAGGAGGCGGGAAGGCAAATGCTGGAGGGGGTGGTGGCGGGGCGAATCCTGGTGGCGGGGGCATGCCGGGGGGAGGCATGCCAGCTGGCGGCACCGGGGGTGGGATTGGAGGTGGTACAGGCGGGGGAGGGGGCATGCCTGCACACACACATACACACACAGCATCATTCGTATTCAGGCGAGTGTGCATGCACGTGCTCTGGGGGGGAGGCATGCCAGCTGGCGGCACCAAGGGTGGGATGGGAGGTGGAGCAGGTGGGGAAGAGGGGGCATGCCTGCATTCACAAATAGCACCGCCAGATAAACAACCTGGACATTCCTTATCCATCAGATAAACAACCTGGACATTCCTTATCCATCAGATAAACAACCTGGACATTCCTTATCCAGGCAGAGGCATACTTGGTGACAGCAACGAGAGCGCAACGTGAGGCAGTATAGGCTGGAGAGGGGGCATGCCTGCATATACACACACAGAGCATCGCTCGTGTTCAAGTGACTGTGTATGCATGTGTCTCAGGGGGGGAGCCACGCCTGGTGACAGCAACGAGAGGGGACGGGAGGCGGTCCAGGCGGTGAGGGGGCATGCCTGCATGGTCTGCACAGCACACCCAAGTGCCTGTGTAGAGCACGAGGGGGCTCTACATGCATGTGTTCTGGGGGGGGAGCATGCCTGGCGGTGGCACTGCGAGGGGAACAGGAGTCAGCACAGGACGGTGAGAGGGCATGCCTGCGTGCACGCATGCACAGCACCACATGAACAACCTTGACACTCTTTATCCAGGGGGGAGGGGGGCATGCCTTATGCCTGAAAGCGAGGCATGCCCTGAAACGAGAGGGGAACGAAAGGCAACATAGGCTGGAAAGGGGGCATGCCTGCATGGTCTGTACAGCACACCCACGTGCCTGTGCAAGCATCAAGTGCCTGTGCAAGCATCAGGAGCCTGTGCATGCATGTGTTAAGGGGGGGGGGGAAGCATGCCAGCTGGTGGCATGGGGGGTGAGATGGGAGGCGGTACAGGTTGGTGAGGGGGCATGCCTGCATGGTTTGCACAGCACATCAGTCAACTGTGCAAGCATGTGTGTGGCAGGAACCTGTTGGCTTGTCCACTTGCACGAGTCTGGCCTAGCTAGGAAAGATGTCGCAGATGGTGGAAAATGCAAAACAACAGGGGGGAGCCCAGAGGGGTGTGAACCTGCACGAGCCAAACTCTTCTGCCAGCAGTCGACCCAAGCACCGCATGATGAAGGGGCATGCACACATGAACGCATGCTTTGGGGAACACTCATGTGCCTCTCACAAATCCAACTCTCCAAAGGCTCAACACCTATGAATAGCGCAGTGGCGAGTTGGATGCGTGAAGAGTCTGCAATCCTGCATATTACAGCCAGGCCTCACTCTCCTCAACAACAAAAATAGAATGCTGGTGATTGGGAGGTGCCCATGACTTACAACCACTTTCTCAGCGCCCTCCTTCCCCAAAATTAACGCACCTGCCGGCGGTGGGGCCATCATTCCAGGGGGGGGTGGGGGAGGGATTGGAGGGGGGGCCATCGGAGGAGGGATGTTTGCAGGAGGGGCGGGCGGGGGAGGGGGCATGCCAGCAGGCGGGCCTGCTGCTGTGTGGCCCACATCTGTGTGTGCGTGTGCGTGTGTGTGCACATATGTGTGTGTATGCTCATGCGCGCGCATGCTTGTACTGATATGTTTTTGAGGACATGCATGCGGGGCGTTTTCGTCCAGAAGCACAAGCGAGCGCTACCTCAAGAGCAATTGACCACCTCGACCGAGCCTCTTACGGATTGATCCTGTACTTGTTCGACTTCTACTTTGCCTCCTCCCGCCGATCCTGTGCCTGGCTTACGTCTGCTGTGCTTGTGTCCCTTTGCACTGATCCAGTGCTTATTTGACTTTGTTGACTTCTACTTTGCCTCCTCCCACTGATCCTGTGCCTGGCTTACGTCTGTCTGTGCTTGTGTTCTTTTGTACTGATCTTGTCTCATTGGTTTTTGCCTCATTGGTTTCTGCGTCCTGCTCACCATTATAATAATAATAAGTCATGCTGAGGGGTGCCATCAGTTATGCTGAGGGGTGGAGATCGAGGGCCGAGAACGCATCAGAGCCTCAAAAGTGCCTCACTAGAGCGCCAAAGAAGGCATACCCAGCCCTCTGAGATTGTGAAGAGTTATGACACTACTCAAAGCTCACCACTCAGATCCTGAGTCTTGCTGCTGTTATCCCATCCTATTAATTTTGCATTTCTGTATTGTCTGGTGATGGTGATTACTGGAACGTTTGAAATTTCAGTATGCATGCACAGCCATGCTCCCACAAAAAAGCCTTGACACTTGGCGACCCTGTGCAATGCCTAACCCTCAGTGCATCAAAGGACATACCTCGGTTTCGGAAGTGGAACTGCATGGAGTAGATCTTGCTGTCCGGGTCCCCTGATTGCATGAAAAATAGTGATTTGTGGTTGAGGCGGGACTGATATAGAACGAAATGGAGTCAATCTTGCTGACATGGTTTACTGGAGGTGAAGCAGGAAAGGGACAAAAGGGAAAGTCAGCATGCACACAACAATGTATATCCAGTGGGAAAAAAATAAATGAAAAACAACAATGAATGGGAAGGGCGGAAAATTTAACATACATGACATCCAATAGGGAGGAGCAAGAAAAAACCAAGGGGACGGGCACGATAGTTCAGGGTTTCACAGTACACAGAGCACAGTGCCTGCAAACAGAGGATACCAAACAATGCGAGCAGCCCTTTTGTTTGGGAACAGTAGCGTGACGAGATTTGCGAAGTACAGGCATTGCGGACAGAGGGTGCTGGACAAACAACTCGCTATTTCTTGGGAACAAAAGCAATGCATACATTGCAAGAAGGCCTGCTTCTTTTACGACTCTGAACAAGGAACCTGTGTTGAGGTGGGTCACATGCACAAAATCTGCAGCCTCCCAAAAGCGCCACTGCATGCACATGGACGCATGTTATACACGCTTTGTGCACACAAGCATTGCAGCATGCGAGCGCCAAGGCATGCACATGGATGCTTGTTATGCACGCTTTGTGCACACAAGCATTGCAGCATGCAAGCACTCCGCATCGTGCGCTCACAGGGGCTCACTTTCATGCACACTTACAGTGCGTGAACAGGCGCCCCTCTGTTTTGTCTACCTCCACATTGGGCACTTTGAAGGCGATGACCTCATATGGATCTGCAGCAAACAACAGGTACCTGCGATTGACAGCAGGTGGCAGAGTTGTAATCCCAGACCAGACAGTGATGACAATGCAGGAGTCTGCAGCTTATAATATATATGTACATAGACCAATCCTGTGTACGGCATTTAAATGTGCTGAAATATATACAGCACGCAGGCTGCTTTACCCCAAAATGTATATAATACCGTACCAGTACTGGGAGTATTGCGATTTAAATAAACATTTATTGGCACCCTTCGCAATACTTAGTCTGTTTATAAATTACTTTTTGGAAAGCCTCGCAAAGACTCAAGTTTACAACCCGCCCTGGATCGGGCCCCAGGATGGAACCCCATGCCGCAAAGCGTCAGCAGACCCTTTTTGACATGGGCTGCACCAAGCGGAGGTGGGAGGAGGGCGATGGCCTGCCCAGGGAGTTCCGCACCTGCCTGGACCCAGGGCTTGCACAGCGGGTGCATGAGCATGACAGGCCAGTGGGCTGCTGCCACTGTTGCCAGGCCTGCTCCCCCTCCCCCTCGGCCTGTGGGCAGGCCCAGGAAGGCTGCTTCCAGCACTACCTGGCCCGAAGCTCATTTGGCTGCAGCTACTCCCCACCAAGCTTACTGGCCAGCAGGAGGGCGTGTGGGTAAGGGGAGGGCATGTGAGCCTATGGAGGTGTCCTCTGAGGAAACCATTGATGGATGAGGGGGATGAGTAGGAGCAGTGAACCAGATAGAGATGCTAAAATGCGCAATTTTGTAAACTTTGCACTTTTTTGAGGCCCCTCGCTAAGCCTTAATACTCGCAAATAAATTAATGTAATTATTTTGGGACCTCGCAATAAAGTGTGCTCGCAATACTTTAGTACTGGTACGGTATGTATGAAACATAAATGGAGTTCATATGGTGGCATATATATACAGCATAGGAACATGATTTTATATTACATACTTACATACAAGCAGTAAGAAAAGAAGAGAAGGAAACACCATGCAGGCAGTGAGAACACTCCCCACAACATTTAAGGAAAAGAAGACACATTAGCTCAAAGAGCCATGATGCTCCCTCACCAAAGGATAAGAGGGAAGCTTATGTGGGTCTGGTGGGTTTCTGGCAGCAAGCGGCCCCAGGGCACCACGTTTTAATGAGTGTTTTCGTTTTCAATGGCACATATGTTTTCTTACTTACATACATCTTTTACTTACACGTGTTTTTTTTTTGAAGTTTTGGGGATTATCAGAGCTCTGAGTGCCCCTTTGAAGTGCCTCTTTGAGGTGGCACGTTGCAGATTCCTATCATCCAGTTATGTAATTGTGTCACGTAAATTACAAAAATCTAGAAAGTCTGAATTGTGCATGGGCATAGAGTGAGACAGCTGGAGGCCAAGCCCCTGCAGTTCTGCTCGATGCTGATGGCAGGCAATCAGGCCTAAAAGCAGAGATGGGCACCAAAGGAAGCTCTCAAGAATATGATTGACAAGACAGCATCAGTGGGGGCATGCCCTCAACTGATGACAGCACCAATAGCCTTTCTGGTGGTAAACGGAGGGGAGAAGTGCTTCATGGAGAGCATGAGGGGTGGCAAGCTGCTACACATCACCGACCCAGAGACAGCCAAGTTCTTGAGTGGCAGTGAGTGAGTGGTGTTAACAGACGCTTGCGCAACTTCTGACTGATGCAGCTGACTTCCCTGAGATGACAGAAGCAGCAGGCCGGCTGCTGCCAGCACATGTCACGAGCTGTGCCAACGCATGTCATGTGCTGTGCCAGCACATGTCACGAGCTGTGCCAGTGCATGCCATGAGCTGTGCCAGCGCATGCCATGAGCTGTGTCACAGGATGCAACGTGTTTTGCTCGCTGGTATTACCTCTGCAACAAGGTAGGAATTGCCTGGCTTTGCAGCGCACGCAAGACATTGCGGATATGCACATGAAAGCATCCCTTAAGGGTGAGGCTAAGAGATGACTCACCTGCCTCATCTGAGGTGAAAATTTGATGCTTGGCATCGCTGATTGACCTAACCCTAACCCTAGAGGAGGAAGAGGAGGATGAGGGGGAGTTTGATGGATGGGATGTGCACAGCTTCCACATTGTTTACTAGGAGGAGGAGAGGAACAATTGAAGGTGGACAAGACGGTCGACAAGTAAGCAGAGACCCTTAGCCACAGATTGCTGGGTGCTGGGTGTTGATCTTTTGGGCCAAGAAAATTGGGTGCAGAGATCTGGCCTCTTTGGAGCTATCTATTGACCCCACTTTCATGTTGATCCGAGTAATTTGAGCTTTTCCATGTATTATTTTTACCACCGTATATGTATTACGCAAACATCATCTGTATATACCATGTTTGAAAGAGCCATGAAGGAACTGGCCAACCCTGTATCTGTGGCGTTCGGCACATGTGTGTGTGAAAGTGTGTGCGCCTAAATGTATGCAGCAATCGGGAGGTGCAGGCACGAACAAGGACCTTGGCTTGCCAGCAGACCTTACCCAACCTGGCGCACGTATACCCAACATATGAAAGATTCCGGCCCCTATGACAAAGGAATTCTGATGCATTGAGCTCAAGACTGCACGCGTGCCAGTGTGGAGGCTGTACGAAGCCGTCAAGCATCACTGACCTTAAGTAAGGTGCTGTCGTCGCAAGCTTTCTTGTAGGATTTCACCAAGACAGTTTTGTTGGAAATCTCTAGGACACCACCATGCCGACCTTTTTTCCACACCTACCGCTGGGACCCCACTTAAAGAACCGGCGCACAAGCCGTCATGTATTACAAAACCACAACTCAAAGCCTGAATCAGTCCTTTTATGGGACTATGGCGGCAGTGCACTGCTCTTGCCAGCTGGAACTAGCCTAGCCCGTTTGGCTTGTTTCCTCGGCATCAAATCCAATATTTCATTGCTGTACTTGACGTGCGTAGGCATACTTGTTTGCATGCATTTGAGTTTTTGGTGAACCCGTACCTACCAAAGACGTGCTTCCTGACAGGATTCCTCAAACTGTGACAGTTTCAGACTTATGCTAAAATTTTTACTCTCAATAGCTGTGATATGGCATGAATAATTTATCTATTTATAGCATCAATGCAGGCTCAGCCTCTTTGGTATACATGCATTATTTGTTTTAAATGCCAGTGCTTTCGAGCTAATACAGCAAAGCAGTCATCCTAGCCCATCCTCTTTGCTCACACACGTCTCTCTCTCTCTCTCTCACTCTCTCTCTCTCTCTCTCTCTCTCTCTCTCTCTCTCTCTCTCTCTCTCTCTCTCTCTCTCTCTCTCTCTCTCTCTCTCTCTCTCTCTCTCTCTCACTCTCACACACACATATACGTACATGTAGGCTTTGTCTGTGGGCTCCACTCTCTGCTCATATGCGGACATGAAGCGATACCGGGGCTTGATGCCCTCCTCAATCTCAGGGTACTCAATCTGCAGCGAAACACACAGGAGTGCATGACAAGCAGCAGATTGAGCAGCAGGCAAACACGCAAGAGAGTACGACGAGCAGCAGGCTGAGCTTCTGTGTTGCTGTCTGCAACTTGTTTCCCTGAACTGCAGATAGACACAAAGCAGTGCACAACAAAGAAAAGAGTGTGCAACCGTCTTGTTGAGTACACTAATGTGCACACTTGCTATTGAAGGCCTGTCTGCATTGAGATAGGTGACAGTTGCTAAACTTCAAAAGGAGGCACTTCATGTGTGCACTCAACAAAAAGCATGTCACTGGCATTTGCTCTCTTGCACATCTGCGCCCACACCAACCCCCACAAAACACCAAGTGCAGCAAAGAAGACAGTTTGATACATTTTGCAGGTGAGAAGAATTAAGTTCTGGCCAAGTGCGCCCCAAAAGTGTCGCACAAACGCAGCTGAGTTGATGTTGCTTGATTTTTGATTCAGGGCACGCATGCCTGAACCCAAGTTTGAACCACGCCAGAGCTACGCGTATGAACGAGCACTTGGCAACTCATGCTCTGCTTTCAGCAGACCAAGCTCCTTGGCTATCTTTGCAAGGTCCTAAGGGGGCAAGCACACACACGTGCGCGATGCGCGCGCGCACACAAACACACACCACTCACAAGGCTAGCAGCACATGTTCAGAGCAAGCTGTGATAAATGGTGTATCATGCGGGAGCGCTCAACGGTGAAGTCCTTGTTCAGTGGATCCATGGACGAATGAATCGACAAACTCAACGAGCACACTCGTGACGTTTTAATGAGGGCATAAATTTACTGATGAGAAGGCAGAGGCGGTGCCTTCCCTCACCTGGAACAAAAGCGATCTCTGCCGTGTCTCTGCATCAAACTGCTTGGTGACGCGATATCCGGGTCGCCCGATCTTCACTGCGTAATTCGACGAGATTGGAACACTGGTTTAAAGACTGTTGGCCTCTGCATCAAACTCCTGGGCCACACCAGCATGATATACCGTGTCTCCACGACCAATTCGAAAGTTAATTAATTCTGAAGCAAAAATTCGAAATTTTCTTTAATTAATTATTGCAAGGCATTTAAACCCCATTCGAATTGAAAATTAATTAATTTTGGGGCTGAGAAGGGCACGTGCTGAAAATGGCCTCTCAGGCCCCCAGCTAAAGCTCCAACTCCTTAGCTAGGTGGCTCAAGCCTGTAACTCCTGCCCAGCACCTCTTAGCAGACCAAGCCAGGCTTGCCAGGGCCCAGGCATCCAAGAAGGGGCAGCCAGCAAAGCAGAAGAATCCCGTGAGCCGTCCTCCAGGTGACAGCTCGGTTGATGTTGAATGCATCAGCTCCAGTGTGTGTTTAGCACTCACACATTTGACAGCGACAGCTTGTGAATTGCTAAGGGTTGGATGCTGATGGTCAGGCGTGTTCTCCTCAGGGAGCAAACATGCGCCCGAGCCCCTCCAGCCCCAACCAGCCAAGGTTGGCAATGATGCGAATGATGCGCAGCAGGCCCCATTGTACTCTGATGATACAGCGAGCTGTTGTGACATGCGTGTGTGCGTGTTTGTGTGCGCGCGCGCATCTGATGACACTCTGATGATACAGACAAGCTGTTATGAAGTGCGTGTGTGTGCGTTTGTGTATGCGCGCGCGTCCTGTGTCATGTTTGGAGTGCACACTCCAATGTAGATGCATATTCCCTTCCTTTGTGGCTCCCTCTCTTGTGTAACTCCACTCCTGAACAGAGCTCCAGTCCCCTCCAGTAGCAGCAACAGTCCAGCAGCAGCAGCAGCAGCACGGGTTCGAATTGGGTAATCGAACTGAGAAATTAATGCCAGCCACAAGCCCTTCAAACCCATTCAAATTGAAATTTTAATCCTGGACACCCCATTCAACCTAAATTTGAAAATTTAAATCTTTTTTTTGGAGGACCATTCGAATTGGTCGTGGAGACAAGGTATATACCAGTCTGCCTAATTAGAATTTGTAATAAACGCAAAGCACAGAGCCTGGTTAGAAACAGCAAGAAACAAAAAGCAGACTGCCTGCTGCGTGCAGCCTGGAAAGGGGTGAGCAAAAGACACACCGGGCCAGAGAATAAGTTGATCACCAGCACCGCCCGTTTCCTACGCTCAGCGTGCAGTGCTTGAAAAGCAATCCATCCCTGTTTCCTACGCTTATGCAACATTTCAAATGCCATCCATCCCTGTATCCATGCCATCCATTTCTGCATCGTTGCATCTGCAGCCTCCACAGGCTGCTACACAGGGCTGGCCAATTCCATCTTGCTTACACACACTGCACGGCATAGGTACAGAATTCTCAGTGCTGAAATAACGTCAAACGTGGAGCTGATACACCCAACACAAATACCCTGCACCAGCCAACCCCACGGCTACATGATGGGCCACTTCATGTACACAGTTGACACGCCTGCAGGGCTGCTTGTTAGCTAGATAACCCCAGCGCCTCCCGCTTCCACAGGTGCTGTATGAGGGGCCACTCCATGTACACAGTTGACACGCCTGCAGGGCTGCTTGTTAGCTAGATAACCCCAGTGCCTCCCGCTTCCACAGGTTGCAATATGAGGGGCCACCTACGCTGTTGACATGCCTGCAGGGCTGCCCGGTAACTGGACCACCTCAGTGTCTGCAGCTACCACAGATTGCTACATGATGGACTCTCGACGCAGATGACATGCCTGCAGGGTTGCCCTGAAGGGTCTGTTTAAAACAAAAACCCAGTCTTTGTGTACATCCCATTTAATCCCTCTTTTCATTCCTTCACAGACCGTTGCAGACCATGCCCCACGAAATCACAGCGTATCCCTCTTATCACCGTTTTCTTCATGGCAGTTCTCTCTGGGGGGCTGGTGCCACTTGCTTCTCTGCCCATCAATTACCCCACAATTCATAAGGCACCTCTCTCACCTGTTTTCTTCACGGCAGCCCGTTTCTGAGGGGCTGGTGCCACTTGCTTCTCTGCTGCCTCCCGCGCCGCGCGCTTTGCAAGGTTCTGCTGGTGGCGCTTACCCTGAATGCACGTGTGTATGCATGTGTGTGTGTGTAAGTGTGTGTGTGTGTGTGCCCGCGTGTGTGTGTTTTGCTACATTGACCGTTGTGAAAAAGTACGTTTTACTTGTGGTTGAATTTAGGTGGTGTCATTGCTTGTGATCTCGTCTGGATATCAATATTTGTAAATGGCTTTGCCCAGGCCAGCTGCCCAACCTTGCATATGCAAATCTCTTGGGCATGGACATGTACAATCATGGGCATGCTTGCATGCATGCATGCGTGCGTGCGTGCGTGTGTATGTTTGTGTATGTGTGCGTGCGTGTCTGTGTGTGTGTGTGTGTGTGTGTGTGTGTGTGTGTGTGCATGTGTGTGTGCATTTGTATGTGTGCAGGCACACGAGTGCAAGTGTGTTTGTTACATTTGCGTCTGTGTGCGTGCGTGCACGTGAATGTTCATGTTCATGTGCATGTGCATGTGTGTGCATTTGTATGTGTGCATGCACAAGTGCCAGTGTATTGGTTACATTTGCGTCTGTGTGCGTGCATACACGTGAATGTTCATGTGTGAGCGGATGCATATATGCATGTGCGTCTGTGCGTGTGCGTGTGCGTGTGTTTGTGCGATCGTGTGTTTGTGTGTGCGAGTGTATGTTAGTGTCTGTGTGTCTGCTCCTGTGTGTGTCTATGTCTGTGCATGCGCGTGAATGCTCATGTATATGCGTGAATGTGTAATGTGAGAGCAAGCGAGGGTGTGTGCGTGTGCGTGTGTGCGCGTGTCCGCGCTTGTGTGTGCGTGTGCGCATGCGTGTGTTTGTGTGAGGGTGTGCGCGTGTGTACATGTGTGTGTGTGTGTGTGTGCGCGCACGCGTATGTGTGTGCCCTTGTGTGTGCAAGTGTGCACGCATGCATGCATGTGTGTGTGCATGTGCGTGTGCATATGCGTGTGTGTGTGTGTGCATGTGTGTGTGTGTGTGTGTGTGTGTGTGTGTGTGTGTGTGTGTGTGTGTGTGTGTGTGCGCGACGTGCAGGTTTGTCCCTGCATGCATGCTCGCATGCGCATGTTCATGCATGCACTTCTTTATGAGAATATTGATGCTCGGTTGTGCAAGTGTGTGGGTGCATGTGTTGTGGCTTGCTCACCTGGGTGTGGGCCAAGTAGTTACCCTCGTTGGGGTGCAACGTCAAACAAAGCCTGCACTCGATTTGGCCCAAGTGGTTCCGCATGTAATACGGGTCCTTGGCCAAATCGATCGTCTCCAACGCCAGGCGTCGCAACCGCTCGCGCCTGTCCACGGCCTGGCAAGCCATGATGAGGAGTTGGGCGGTGACTGATCAGTTCACTTTGTTACCCGCTTCCAAACACACAGATGCAACAACTCCTATCACCTTTCAGCCTGCAAAAGCAACCACTCAGCTATACCCGCACCTCTTGCTGTGCAGAGGCCTGCCCTCCTGACCCAGGCTTCGCGCCATGCTCGCGTGCACTCATGAAGCTCATAGTTGCTGCTGCTGCTTATAAGCAGCTGCTCCTATTAATTGTTCAATCTCAGACTATCAGCTGTCCACTCTCTTTTGGAGAGGAGGGCAAAAGCCCCTCCTTCACGTGCACACGTGCCAGTTCTGGCCTGCCTCTTTGAGGTTATACACAGGTATGAATGGCAAGGAGTTCAATGAAATTTATCTTGAATCAGGCTGTCAAAGAGCAGCACTTAACAGGCAGCTGAAAATCCAAAATGTAGGATTCATAAAGTCAAGAGATCTTGCCTTCATGAAGGCGGTAGGACTATTTGTTTTCTTGATGGCAAACTATTTTTTTTTGAAACTGAACACTTTATGATGGAAAATCCAAAGTCAAAGGTGAGATTGACATCCTTTTCCTTGCACATGCAAGTTTCCACGCGCACTCTTGATCAAATGCAGAGCCTGCTTGGTTGACCCTGTTTGCACAACAGACCAAATGGCATGCTTGTGCCAAACTTGTTTGCTTGGGCCGCTCACACTGCTCTTATCCAGGCATGCAAGCACAGGGAAGAAACATGAATGAGTGCACATGTGCTGGCCCACGCAGGTGCAGGCAGACGCAGATGCTCGCTTGCTTCAGAGCAATACATTCCAGAAGCACATCGAGGCGACACAGCGGGAGTTGAAGGAGCAGCTGAATGACCATCAAAGGTGTGAATGCCAACACAAGAGTCATTTGTCAGTGCAGCACAGTATGTTCATGCCCATGGCCTCCTGAAAAATGGCAGGTACATCAAGACTGTAGAAAATGAGCTCGCTCACCTTCAGCTGCAGCTCAAGTTAAACGTGGGGCCAAGAAAAATGGTAAGGGAAAGCTGCTGCATGCTGATGCAGATTTACATGCTTTCACTTGTGATCAGGCAAGCATATCAGAGGCAGCAGATATCTGTGCAGAGATGCGAACTTCATAGGACATCGAGTTCTACTGCATCATGGACATTTATGTGACCCAGCCTGCGAGCTTAGATGTGCACATGTCCGGTTGCAGGCGAGCGAGTTCCTCAGGGGGAAAATAGAGGCCCAGGTAGGCTTCCAGTTATTTGGTGCTCTGTTTTTTGGGGCACAGAAGCTGAGACTCACGAGAGAGCTACTTCTTGAAGCTGGCCAGCGAAAGGCAAATGGTCTTTTGATGTTGAGTGCCCTAATGCCTTCCTGCCCTCCTTCTCCCTGCAGAATGAAGTTCTGGCGGGTGTGCGCCGACGGCATGCTGAGGCAAAAAAGGTGTGCATCGCTGACATTTTGAGACAAGAGAGGTTGATGCATGCGAATGAGGTGCTGGCGGCTTCGCGCCGCTTGCATGCTGAGGTTTAAAAGGTATGCATTGCTATCGCATGAAGACAAGAGAGGTGATGCGTGCGAATGAGGTGCTTGCAGGTATGCGTGTATGTTAAGGCATAAAGGGTTGTGTCGCAAACGATTTGAAGCAAGGTAATGCATGGTGCTTTCCTCCTCTGCCTGGAATCCTCACTCTAGGAAATGTCTGGATCTTCTCATCACGTATGCATGCACGCCATATTCTTTTGCCGCGATAGACACGATGTGTGTGCCTTGTCAGGGGCAGGCATTCTGCAGAAAGGATGGAGGGCATGTTATCACATGAAGGGTTGTCTTCCAACTGGTTTCAACGCTGTGGGTAACTTGTGCTCACGCACAGGTAACCTGGGCGTGTGGCGCTGTCATGCTCAGGCCAAAGCAGCCTATTTAATTTGCTGCAGGGTGTGACGAGCTTTATGATGGGGGTAGCTGCCAAGCCCTGCAGATCACCCTTCTAACTCACTGTGTAGCGTTCAGGCCTGCTTTGCTTGGATCTGCCCGAAGGTGGATGGAAGATTTTCCAAGTGCAACTTATTTTTGGCTTGGATCTGCACAGGGTTCAACCCAGGCTGCCCTTGTAGGCAGGTACAACTATGCAACCCCGCCCCTTTCCTTTCCTTGCCCGATCGGTACAGGCGCGGACTGAGTCGGTCAAGATGTTCCTTTGTACACACTTCTTTTCCTTGAATTTGCACAGGCGCGGATGGAGATGTTCCTTTGTAAACACCCTTTTTTTGCTTGAATCTGCACAGGCTCGTACGGAAGTCGTCCTTTACGAACACCCTTTTATGTTTGGACCTGTACAAGGCGTGGACAGAGATATATATTTTTAAATACCCTTTTGTGCTTGGATCTGCACAGCTGCTGGCTTAATGCAAGGCTGAATTGCTTAGACTTGCACACAAAATTTAATGGAAGTCTCCGCAAGTGTAACCTCATTTTTGCTTGGATTTGCACAGGCACTGGCAGACTGCAAGGCCGTGCTGCAATCAGAGGAACAAGGGAAGGGTTTATGCGTGAGTTTCAACTTTTGCTTGGATAGCTCACTTGAAGATTCTTTTTTGGGGTATAAAAACAACTGCACAGGCGCTGGCGGACTGCGAGGCTGAGCTGCAAGCAGAGGAACAAGAGAAGGAACGGTTGTGCTCAGAACTCAACCTGCTGGTGGCAGAGAGCACTGCTGCGCAACTTGCAAAGCTGGAGGAGCTCAAAAACCACTTGGACATGCTTAGCAGGTGTGGCTGTTTTTTTTATTGGACTTGCTTTCACGCACCTTATAATAGAATACCCGCATGTGCTGTCAAGCTTACTACTGACCCATTTTGGGCTGCATGCGCTGGGCAGTTCCGCTGCGTCCTGGAAACAAAGGTAATGCACTTATTAGTGATCCCATTTTGTTGATGCTGCCTGTGTACCACTCGTGATCATACATCCATTGCTTCCAATCTACATCAAAACCTGTCCTGCCTGCATTGCAAAGAAGATGTACTTACTTACAAGCTTGAAAATAACATCCAGTGTACTTTCTATTTGCCTGCCTTGAAGGTCTGATGGGATGTCCTGCCTGCATTACTGTGTTCAACTGCGGCCAGAGGCGCTCTTCCTTCCTTTTTTCCCCATTTCTTGGGCTTTTCCATTTCCAAAGAGATTTCTCATCCTCCCTGCATGCTGTTCTCACCTTCTTAAGCTTGTCCTACCCTGATGGGAGTTTCACACCCTGCCTGTGCTGCCCTCATCTCAGGTGGAGCTCACGAATGGGCCACAATACCAGCTCTGCTGAAGCAGATGCAGCCTGTCAGCAGGCCCATGCCTTTGCCACAGGGGCCGGCCTCCAAGTCCCCGGACCCCCTGGCACCCACGCCCACATGCCCAGCTGCAGTCAGAACCCACAACCCACAACCCAGTCTGAACCTACAACACACAGCCACCAAAACCCCAATGGTCCCGCTGAGGTGCAAAACCATTCGCATCTGGCCCCTCACCACACTGACACCACAGCACAGCCATCGAGCAGCCAACCAGCAGCAGCGCCATCAGTAGGAGCAGCTCCTTCCACATCAACACAGCGAGCTGCGTCCAGCAGCATTCCCAACTCAAGAGCAGGCGCAGGCTCAGTCTCCAGCAGAGTCACTGCCGCGAGTCAGCATTGTAAGACTGGGGTGAGCACGCCGCCATCCGCCTCATCCCACCTCAACAGTAGCCGAGCACAAGGCGTGGCTGATATTGCAGAGCTTGGGGTGCAAGGAGGAGGCGTGACTGACAGCGCAGGGCTTGGAGAAGGCAGCCCCACCCAAGCACCAAGGGCGCCAAGGAGAGGCAATGGGAGGAAGCCTTTAAGTGCCAGCAGGATCCCCCTATCTAGCGTTTCTGTGGCAGCAGGCGGCAGCGCCAACAATACCATGTATGATGCTGCTGCCAGCCCATCAGCCACGATCCAAGCCCATCAGCCACGATCTACTGGGTCTACGGAAGCCGTAGTGGCACGTGTGCTGCATCATGGGGCGCCATTCGCAACAGAAAAGAGCACACAGGAGCATGCCACGTCAACAGAGCAGCATGCAGAGTGCATGCCGAGGAGAAGCAACTTTGCAATCGTGGGGGGCGCACAACAAGAGTCGGCACCTCAGCCTCACTTTAAAGCTGAACAACCTATTGCTGCTAATGTGAGCAAAGGACAAGGAGGATTTTCTGGTTTTGACGTATGAGGCCCTGACTTAAAAAAAGGGCAGGGGGTGGAATTTCTTCGCAAAGAGCAATGAAGGTTATGAGCCTGTCTTGGTGCATCTACGTCTTAAATTTTTATTTCAAAAGAAGGAAGAAGTAGAGAGAACCATGCAAATATTGAGAATACTCCCTGCATAAATAAAGGAAAGGAGACATGGCCTGAGAAGCCGCGTGACCTTCACCAAAAGGAAAGGAAGGATAGGATAGGATAGAATAGGGTTACATAGCTGTACCTGCCTACAAGGGCAGCTTAGCTGCAGCAAAAGGTGCCTGTAACCAAACCAAACTTGTGAATGTGGACTGAAAGCCTTGAGCTGAGATCAGAAGTGTGAACTGGAAAAATAAAGGGAAGCTCATGTAGACCTGGAGGATTTTTTGAAGCATCTGGGTCCAAGGCGTGCTTGTACTGTACAGAATGGGTATGGTCATGCGAGCTTGGTAGGCGTTGGCAGAGATAGCCCTAGCTGGCAGAATTGATCAAGGGTGTGAGCAATGTAGATAGTCCCACCCACACCCAGGAAAATTTTTTGGAGAATGATTTCTCTACCCCGGAGTTGTTTACACAGCTCACTTCACTGTCCATGTGAGGCCTCTAGTTGGCCTGGTACCGTAACCCGGTCTTACTTGTACCAAGCAAACATGGCAATTCTGACACTTCATGGGCTGTCTGACCAGAGTTGCTCTACTTCTCACTTCTTCATTCCCTCTCATGCTGCGCAACATGCATTGTGAATGGGAGGTGGATGATCTGTTTGGATTATCAGGGCGGCTGGAGTTGAGTTGCAGTGGTGGTCACAGTGGGATTTGACCTTCAGCCAGATAGTTTGGCTGCTCGGCCTGCTCAACTGTTCAAGCCACAAGTTGCAACGGGGTTTGACCTTCGGCCAGATAGTTTGGCTGCTCAGCATGCTCAACTGTTCCAACTGCACAAAAAATATCCATGAGTTCGGAAATATAACGATAGGGGGAGTTGAGTTGCAGTGGTGGTCACGGTGGGATTTGACCTTCAGCCAGATAGTTTGGCTGCTTGGCCTGCTCAACTGTTCAAGCCACAAGTTACAAGTCTAAGTGGAATTGAGTCAAGCTTGATCAGGAGTACTGGGGTCAAAGAGATATGAAGGTAAAAGAAAAAGAAAAAGCTACGTAGGCAGAGAAAACTCTCCCTACATCAATTAAGATAAAGGAGACGCATTGGCTCAAAAGAGCCGCAAGTCCCCTCCATCACAAAGCAGAAACAAATCCGCATGCCGCGTGTCCAATGAGATGGACAGGTCGGGACTCCCCCAGAAGTTTACTCCTGCATGGATCCAGATTTCAGGAAGCGACATAGTCGATGAGCATATACTAACTAATTGTGTCTCGGTGTGCTTGTGCGCCCGCACACGCGCGCATGTGTGTGTAATGAAATGTGCGGCCTAGTTGTTAGAAGCTCTGTTGTCCTTGATTTGGTCGCAACCTATGCGCTTATACCTGATATTAGTGGTGACTGTTACGGTTCACCTCACTGCATCCTCATCAATCTAGAGCATTTCCTTTTAGGTTTGTGTGCCTCAACATGATACATGTCAAACTGTTGTAAGGGCTTCTTGCCATGTTTTGTTTTTACTGAGCAGGCCGGGATACGATAACTTACTGAGGTTATGCTGATTGCTTATGGATAGGATAGGATAGGGTTGCTTAGCTGTACCTGCCTACAAGGGCAGCTTAGCGGAAGCCAAAAGGCGCCTGTAACCAAACCAAACTTGTGAACAAATGTCAACTGGAGAAGGAAACAAGTTCTTGAGCTGAGTTCAGAAGTGCCAATTGCTAAAGGTCGCCCCCATGAACAGCCCCCCCCTTTTGTAGGCAAACTATCTCACTTAGCGTTTTTCAACCATATCTCAGCATCCCCTCAGGGCCTGCACCATTCCAGAACCTATAAAATGCACTGGATAGCTATTTTTTTCTCTTCAGGAAGGTGTAAGCAGGGTGGGGTGAGGTGCAGCGGGCGGGAAGCAGGAACTATTAATATTGAGAAATATAAACATGTTCAACCAACCAAAGTTTTGGTACGCTCAGGGCATACAAGGATGCATGCAGGATGAGTGAATAGTTAAGTGAGACAGTTCGGGGGCATTGTTCATGGGGGCAACCTTGAAAGAATCACAAATTGTCACTCTTCATGCAACAAGCATGGAAAGTGTAACCACTCGCACTCCATCAGTATGCAGGAGAAGTCAGATTTCAGGAAAAAACACTACTGTGTCCCCACATCATGTCCAGAGAAGTAGAGAACAGCATTACTCTAAAAATGGTGTAAGAGGCCATGTCAGATATGTTCATGATAAACTTTTTGCTTCGAGTCTCGGCGCCACTGGTCATGTATGCACTGCAAAGTTTCATAAGAGCAACTGCCCATTCTTGCATGATGTGTGCACATGTCGGTATGAGATATCAGACTCATTACATTGCTTGAAGCTCTCTACAAACAGTTGTCACGAGACGCCAGACACCCTAAAAGACTGCGGAGTCCGTCAGGATCCACACCGATCCCATCTCCCATACAAAGCTCGGGTCTTGGACGGACCTTGGACCCCCCCATACACTCCCCCATACCTCACAGAGGGACCCCATGGAACCTTCATAGCCTTCTTGTAGACTTAGAATCGCACACCTTGGTCTTTGCTTGTTGCTCGTCCTCCTCCACCTCCAGCTCTCTTCTGCCCTGTTGCTGCTGCTGCTGTTGCTGCTGCTGCTACTGGTGCTGCTGGTGCCAGTGTCGGTGCTGCTGTTGGGGGAGGGAAGTGCTGGTGCTGAACTGGGGCAGGCTCTTTTCACTATTCATGCGCTGGTGGCTTGGGGCGGATGATGTCTCTGCTGGGGATTGGGCGGGGTGTTTACGTTTGGTGGGAGTGAGTGATGCTTTTCGTGTTGTAGCTGCTGGCGCTCCTGCTGCTGTTGCTCCTGCCGCTGCTGTTTGTGTTGGTGGTGGGGCAGGCAAAGCTGCTGTATCTGCTGTCGCTCCTGCTGCTGTTGTTTGCTTTTGGGTGGGCTTTTGAAGTCAAAGACATTTCTCACATTCAGGTTCTGGAGCCAGCTGCTTCCAGTAACCCCCCAGGTGCCCGTTAGCACCATTCATTTTACAGCTTTGTGGTGGAGGGACTCACGGCTCTTTTGAGCCAATGCATCTTCTTTTCCTCAATTGATATAGGGAGACTTTCCTCTGCCTACGCAGGTTTTCTTTTCTTTCTTGGGTACATTGGTTTTGCTTGTGATCAGTATGGGCGTCAGCATGTCCATTCCTGAGTTTGTGTTTTTGCTTATGGCTACCTCAGTCTTCCACTTTTCTGTTTACTTTGTCGTTGATTGTTATGGGACTGCAAGGACAATTTGCATGCATTGTTGACTAGCTATAATTATATTGCAGAGGGGGACAGCTGAGGCCCAAAACCAGTCACTTTTTGCATGCTTTTAGCACATGATGGCCCTTATGGGCTGCTTTCAAACTTGGTTGCTAGAGGTAACTTCTGTAACACTAGAGTTTGAAGGTCGGCCATTCCGGGCAACGTGCCAAAAATCCAATGGCGTAAACCCTACTTTTCACAGCCAATTTTCTATTTCTGACCACCCACTGCATCAAATTGGTTGAATTTTGGTGATTTGGGGGCCTTATATGATAAGAATGTCGTTGTAAAAGAAATCGAGTAAAAAGACCCAGTGGTTGATGAGGTACAGAGTTCCTGCCAATTCCCTTAAATGAAATCCAGCACAAGCCTTGAAGGGATGCCAAAGAGGTCAAAATTTGACCTCTTTCCTATTTTGAATATGCATGGTGTTAGCAGTATATGTATATGGGGGCTATTAATACAACGTTTTGAGAGTGAAACAGGGCCCAGGGTGGAGTTTTGGGCCTTTTTTGGGGTGATCTGAGGCCAGGGGAGTAATCTGGGTCTTTCAATTTGTTGTCATTTTGTGGTGAATGTAATGTTTTTACATGTTTTTTTTATGAACAAAATTGGTTGGCATGCTTAGATTTGTCAAAGAAATACGAGAAAGAGCGTATCCAGCAATATAGGCCAGCTGACCCCGTCTGATAAGGGTTACAAGGGGTTGTAAACAAGGGGTTGGTCCACAGCCCGAGACTCTGGAACTCCAGTCTTTAATTCTTCATCCTGATCTCTTTCTTGTTGCTGACACTGTCTTCTTTTTCTGCCGCTCTTCTCTCAGTCCGAATTTCGTGGTGGGGTAGTCATACGGTCTGTGCACCAATGTGGTCCCCTTTCCTTAATTGATGTGGGGAGTGTTTTCACTGCCTGCTTTTTTCCTTTTTTTTCTTTTCTTTTCTGGCTGATCGGCTACTGGAGAAACTTTCTCAACCAGCATCAAAAATTGAAACCAACTCTGACAAAAACTTACACACACACAAGCTTGCAAAAATAAAACCACACAAGTCTCAGGGATTTACGACTTTCCTACGGCAGTTATTTCTATCCACCAGTTGTTGCGACAGATTGCCAAATCAGCAAGGGGGACTGAACACCACGAAACAGCACCTCGGTTAATATGGAAGTGAAAAACAAATTAGTTTGTACAGGTTGTTTGGAGCAAGGTCAACCGTTCCGGAATCATATCGGATTTTCAACTGAATGCGGGAAAAGACACACAGGCGTTCCATTATTTCCTTCCTGCTAGATCCGCCGAGGATTTAATCAATCCTCAACACAACGCCATGCAGCACCGTGCCAGCCTAAGCTCAGCATGCCCCTCGTTGCCCCTTCTTCACAGGCAGGAGAGTGGTGTGGCATCATGCACCAAATCTGCTGAAGCAAACACATCTCCTTGCCAGCACAGACACGAGGAGGAGGCCACGAATGAGCCATCTGCGCCCTTACCCCCGCTCCCTGATGCCATCCTTCTGCAAGTGTTTCAGAGGCTACATGATGAAAGCAGGCCGCTGGTGGGTTTCCTCAACGTTGATTGGGTGTAGCACAGCTACAGAGCAAAAATCATGGACTTTCCTTCCTCCCTTATGTTGCCTGCTGTTAACGTCAACGCCAGGTTCCCTCCACTACTACAACCCCCTCCTCCCTCTCGCCATCCTTGTGCGCGCAGCTCATGCACCCCTCAGCCGTGTGCCAGCAGTGGCGTAGGCTTGCTTGTGAAGTGCACTTGTTTGACACAGGAGCATCACGGCCAAAGGTCAAACCCTGCAAGGGGATGCCACCTCCGCCTTCTGTCCCACAGCCCACTGCCACCGACTGCACAGTGACCCATGGAGATGGCGACCATCACACTGGAGGATCTGACTCTGAAAGTGAGTGCTGCTAGAATAATGCTCACCAGACACACGGCTGTTGGTTCGCAAGGCATAAGTCTGGTATTAGTCAGCGCAATTTTACTAAGAAGTAAGCACACCAGAGGGTCTTGGCCATTTTGGGGAGTTTTGTCACAGGAAATTATTCTGAGCCTCCCTGGTCTTGTCTCTCCCGAAAACTTTTATGCAGCTGTGTTTATAAAGACACAACTCGCTTAAAAGGTTTTGGAAAAATCGGCTTGGTGTATGTATGTGCTGAAGTGCTCAAACAGGGAGGAAAGGAGCAATGTGTTGAAAAATGTGGACTTCCAACCAAATCCATTTTGTCGAGTTTAACTTGGGGTGTATAGCAGTGTCATAGCAGACACCATTGCAAACGAAATGGGGTCAAATGGTGGTCTGGCTGGGTCAGGGTGGGTGAGAACGTCAGGGAGGGGGGGAGGTGGATCTCTAAGCCCTCATTCTTCTTTCACTCAGGGATCACTTCCTGGAAACTTTTCTCTTCTAATTTCTATATCTCTTCTATCATAATTAGGCCTAAATTCAAAACTTTGGGTCGAATTTTTGATGATTCCTGGATTTTCAGCCAAATTTTGACTAGGCATTGATCACAATTGGTCACTGGTACTGAATTGAAAAGTAGTGCAAACAAAAGCTTTCCAGCGCACCTAATCTCATTTTGGTACCAGCGACCGGCGCAAAGCTACAGCAGTTCAAAGTTTCACAAATGAATATGACCCCGTGGACACTGTGTCGCTTGAATTCCTTCCAGGGGACCCAAGATGCCCAGTAAACCTCCCTTTTCAACACATTGGTTAGCCTCAAAAGTCAGATATGTGCTACAATATACATCCTGCCTGCAGTGAAAATAGATGATAAAATTGATCAAGAATGTTAATGGCATAAAGAGGCTTGACAGTCAGTGATGTTTGACAGCATTATACCTGAGGTTTACCGCGTTCTTAATTTCCTGTTATTCCTTTCCTATTTAAAGCATTATCCAACATGTCCAGGAGAACACAATGGCAAGATGAGCATTTTTGTGCTTACGCATGCCTTGCATAAGTTCGTCTCTGCAATGATGCAGGCCTTGACTTTGATTAAGGACTAACTAGCAGGAAGCGCCCTCTGTTCCATGATGCCCTGAAATAGCCCTTTTTGAGGCGGGACAGTTGGGTCTGTTCACAATAATACCTTTTCCCTTCACAGGCGTGCAAGCTACCAGTCGTAAGCAGCCGCTCGTCGGCCGCGGCAGCAGTGTCGAAGGAGATGCAGGAGGAGGGTTGGGCCGCCGTACAAGCATTGATGGTCAGCTAGGTGGGTGGAACTCAGGCTGAAAGCTCCTTGTTTTCAACATGTATTTCCAAGTTGGCAAACAGTGTACCTCAAATTGGAATGCAGTGCCCCTGGCAACGTGATAGGGTGGTGGAGGCCACCACTTTCTTTCAAATGGGGCTGAAACCACGAAAGGTTTAAAGTACTATGAAAGCGCGTCTGCAACTGGAGAGTAAGGGATAGGGTTAAACAAGAAAACTGATGAATCCTGAAACGGTTTACCATCACAAGTTGGATTTTCTCCCTGATTGAAATGGGAATCCTTGTCAAAAATTTGTTTAACCAATTGCTTAGGAATAAGTTTAGAATACATTACGTAGAAAAAGAGGAGTCTTCTCTTGAAGGACCTTTGAGGCATGTAACGTTGTCTGTGCGGCACATCTTGGCTTGGGTGCGTGTACAGCTCGCAGACCCAGTACGACTGATTTTTCACAGCAATGATCGATTTTTTCGGATGTGCCCTCAGTGCAGGCTGGCTCAGCCACCAATTCCGTCAAGTTCTGGTGATTGACTCAGTTTTTGTGAGCACTGAAAAGCTGCAAGGTTGTCACCTGGATTAGGTTGAGATCGCGGATGCTGTGATCCTCCATCCCAACCTGCAATCAATTTTTTGAAGGGGTCCTAGTTTTGGAGAGGAGGGAGGAAGAGAGGAGTGATCAGGCATGAAATCGTGGGCTGACGTGCATAAAATTCAAGGCCTTGACCAAGTTAGAGCAGCTTTCTTGGCCTTTTTTGAAGTGCTAGGAAGAGGATTATGAATCACCCACAATTACTAGCAATCAAATGCTGTCAAAGCACTGAACAAGTTGGGTGCATTTGCAGGCTACAGGTTGCTTTGTTTTGACTCACCCATCTGAAATTTCAACCCTTGTAGGCACGTGTGGAATGCAGGTCACGACTACTGCGTGTTTACATACACACATCAAGGGTTGAGGGAGAGTTCAGGCTGTCTGCCTTGCGCACATGTGCTGGATGCAGGTCATGAAATTACTAACATAGGTATCGCAATGGAAGGAAAGGAAGCAGCGTGTGGGCAGAGAAAGACTCCCCCCATAAATTTTGACAAAGCTATAACATTTAGGGCTGAGGCGCTGTGTATCCCCTCCACTAGGGGTGCCCATTCACTGCAGTACGCAAGATGGAGCAATTTTGAAGGTGCAGAGTGACTCTTTATCCTCGACAAAGATTTCTAAGGTGATCTACACCCCCCAGTCCCCGGTTGATCTAAAATGTGCATGGTCGTTTGCTCAGTTGGCAGAGGCATGGCCAGTGGCTGCGGTTGCCACTTGCTGGATCAGACATGTGCATGACTGTGTGCTCAGGTGGCAAAGGCCAGGGCAATCACTGAGTTCCTGACTTGGTCCCCGGTTGATCAGGAATGTGCAAGGGTGTGTGCTCAGGTGGCGGAGGCCAGGGCAGTGGCTGCGTGCTGCGCAGCAGAGCAGCGCCGCCTCCCTCCCAGAGCGGCTTCCGAGTTCCTCAAGGCGGCAGCGCATACTCTTCACCCTTCAGGCATGTTGCATGCATGCAGTGTTTCTCTATCCTGTTTTGAAGGGCCGTAAGGATCTGGGCATGTCAAGCCTTTGAGGCTATCTTTTCCTCCCCCCATTTGCGTACCATGTGTCCACCTGTGTGTGTGATTGCGCCATTTATGGAAGTCAAGGAGTCAGGATGGGGCACCTAATGCTGGAGTGCAAGTGCATATTCATAGGGTTGGCCAGTTCCGTATGCCAATACCGTATGCCCGTATATTTAGTGCTAAAAATTCCATACATTTGCCGTATAATACGTTTAGATACGTATGAAAAGAGGGAGTTGGTCAACCCTACATATTTAATCTGTGTCCGAGTGCCTTGAGTTTGATCCTAGTCCTGTTATACAGGGCCCTCCCAGTCTGAGGCCGTGAGGGGTTGTGGATCCTTCCCAATCAGCCGCTGCCTTTTACTCACGGGTGTGCTCATTCTACCTTGCCCCATTGCTCTGTTATGATGAGGTGTGTGGAAAATGTGACTGCTGTATCTCTGGGGCAGCCCTGCATTGCCCATCCCTGTTGCCCTCATTCCTCACCACACCCAGCCATGCGCATGTGGCCATACATGCCCACCCTGTCCTTAAATTAGGTTCTTGTTGCAGCTGATCCGGCACCTGTGCTCCGACTGGGAATTGTCATGTGATGGTTATGTCACCTTGGCACCAAGGTTGATGCCCGCCCTGCCTCTGTGCCTGCAGGCACAGGCAGCAGCAGCAACAGCAGCAGCAGCATGCACACAAGATTGGGGAACAGTCGCACACCCTGCCCCAAGGACAGTTGCAGCAACAGCAGCAGCAGCAGGCGCAGGAGCAAGTGCAGGCGCAGGAGCCACTGCCATGTCAGCTACAGGGGGGTGCGGCAGAAAGGGAAGAGCCCTCCTGCTCTCACGAGCCCCCCACCAGCGCCCACCACCCCCGCCCTGTCGCGAGCGTGCACGCCCCCTGGGGAAGCTCCCCTGTGGCTCCCGCTGCATGTGTGGGGGAAACAGAGGGGGGTGTTGCACTTGCAGAGGTCAGCAGTGTGGGGCCGTGCCACTACCATCATGCTTCCTCCCACGCTGCGCACGTGGAGCAGCATTGCCATGCCAGCCACCCCGATGCGGAGGTACAGCACCCCCACATGAGCCATGCGGGGCCGCCCCTTGCCCTCAGCCCCTCGCCAGCACGCCCACCGGTCGCACCCGCACGAATGCAACACCACCAGCAGTACAACGCACGACTGCAGCAGCAGCAACAGCAGCAGCTAGGGCCCCCCTCCCGCACCTCCTCCTTAGGCCAGCCCTGCAACTTTGCGACTGTGGAAGACTCGCAGCCTGCCAGCTCCTACAAGCGCCCCTCCGCTGCCGCTCACCACAACACGCACCTCCTGCAGCCGCAGCAGTCTCAGATGCAGCAGCAGTACTCGCTGCTGCAACCACAGGCGTCGCAAGCATCCCTGGGCAGGTGAGAAGAGCAAAAGAAGAGAAAGGGAGCCTTTGGGCAGGGCCTTGCCTCTGGTTTTTTAAGGCTTGCCAATCCCAGGGGATGACCCCAGGCTTCAGGCGTTGCAGGTTTCTCTGTTTTTTTAAGGCTTACCAATCCCAGGGGATGACCCCAGGCTTCAGGCGTTGCAGGTTTCTCTGGTTTTTTAAGGCTTGCCAATCCCAGGGGATGACCCCAGGCTTCAGGCGTTGCAGGTTTCTCTGGTTTTTTAAGGCTTGCCAATCCCAGGGGATGACCCCACGCTTCAGGCGTTGCAGGTTTCTCTGGTTTTTTAAGGCTTGCCAATCCCAGGGGATGACCCCAGGCTTCAGGCGTTGCAGGTTTCTCTGGTTTTTTAAGGCTTGCCAATCCCAGGGGATGACCCCAGGCTTCAGGCGTTGCAGGTTTTCCTGGGCAGGTGAGAAGCGGTGAAAGGAGAAATGGAAGCCACACAGGCAGTGCCTTGCAGATGAGTAGACTTTTCAGCCTGCACATTGGTTACACTTTTGGCTTGGATCTCAAGTTGAGACCTTGCAGGCAGGTATCCCTGGGCAGGTGAGAAGGACAATGGAAAAATGGAAGCCACACAGGCAGTGCCGCACCTTTGGAATTTTTAGGTTTGATCTCGGAGCAAGACCCCACATCGCAGGCGTTGTAGGCAAGAAGGAAAGGAATAGAAATGAGGTTGAAACAAGACGAGAGAAAAGGAAAAAAGAATGATAGATTAGAGAAAAAAGGTGAGAAGATCGCAGTGTTACGTTGACAGGCCAGGCCTGGAGTCCAGATGCCTGACTGCCAGCCTTGAGAGGGTGAAATAAGGAAACCTGGCTCCCCCATGTTGCACAGGTCAGGCTGATGGAGCCCACAATCACCATGTACTCGCAGACCTGCTTTGCATGCTTCACTTTCAGCACACGAGAGCAACACACTGGGATTTTTGGGCTTGTCGGGCTGAGACAATGGCATGAAGGAGGGCTCGTTGGGCTGAGACTGGCAGAAAGGAGGGCTTGTGGCCTGAGGCAATGGCATAAAGGAGGGCCGCAGACAGGTGGTGCTTGTGCAGCAGAACCTGACTAAAAATCCTTGGGATACCTGGGCGGGGATTTGTTGTGCAGCCTGTGCAGAATTGCTTGCAAAGGTTATATAGGGAGCAAAAGGCCTCACGTCAAAACGACTGACTGCTGGCCTATTTGTAAGAAAGAGGAGCGCATCATTGCTTGCACAGGCATGCTCATGGGCACATGCACCAGGAGTGCGTGTGCAGGGTGTGCAAAAGCGGGCACATTCAATTTGCACCCTGCTTCTTTGCGCTTGCTGTTGCTCATGAGTGAGGTGTTGTTCACTGTTACAAAGGAGACCGTGAAGGAGCAGCCGAGAAATTGCCCACCATCTCCACGACCTTGGCGTTGGTGTCGATGGTTAAAAACGCCCACCATGGACACCAAGGACAAGGTTGTAGAGATGTTTAAGGGCGTGCCATGGCACACGAGTGTACAAGCAGTCGACAAGCGCGTATACACACACACACGCACACATACACACACACCCTTTTTCTTGCAGCCGCACGCACGTGGCGCACAAGCGGCCCCGCGCGGAGAATGACAAGGAGTGCTGTGGGATAGAAGGGGAGGGCGGCAGCCGCAACGACGGAGGCGTCTTCCCCCGTTCCATGATGATGCTGGACATGCTGGACAAGCGGGAGGGAGAGGGGGAGCAAAATGGGGAGACGGGGGACGACTGCTTGGATGCAGGCGCAGCTGCCTTGCAGCAGGGGAACGGGGAGGTGTTCGGGGTGGGGGGAGCCGGCATGGATGTGGACCAAGGGGAGGTGGAGGACGTGGTGAGGGTGGGGCATGGTCGTTGTGGAGGGGCTGGTCTGCGGAGCGAAGGGGGAGGAGGAACTGGTGATGATGGGGGAGGGGGGGAGGATGGCAGCAAAGCGGAAGGAGGGGAGGTGCCAGGGGGAGCGTGGGGTGGTGCGCACCCTTGCCCCCCTCCCCAACAACGGAGGCAGCTGTGCTTGAGTCATGTGGGCGGGGGGCAGAGGGGCGGTGAGGGGGGCTCCAACAATGTGGGTGTCATGCGCGCAAGCAAACGAGCAAACAGGGGGCACGCAGACGGGGGGGTGCTGTCACGGCGCGAGGAGGGCCTTCGGGCTTGGAGTAGGAGTGAGGAGGCGGTGGGAGAGGAGGAACAGATGCCAGAGGAGAATGGGGACAATGATGGGGGTGGGGGCAGGGGCATGATGGGGATGATGGCGCGTGGCGTGCGCAGCAGCAGCGTGGGCACTTTCATGGGTGTGATGGCAAGCGGAGGCGGGGGCACGGCGTCGGCAGGGGATGCTTCGCACGGGGGAGCTGCTCTAGGGCCAGGTGCGTGCGGCTTGTGTGTGTGTGTGTTTCTCTCCCGCAACCTCTGTTGTAACCCTTGTGTGCACTTTTGCATCTTTGGCGTGCGTGTGTTCATCCCCTCAGTGAATCATGCGGCCGCACCCCAAGCCCGCACTTGGTGCACTTCCAGAGGGGGCTCTGCTCCGCAGACCACAAACATGCTTCCTCAGGAGGGGGCACCCAATCTTCTCGCTTCTTCTCAATCCATTTCACCCTACACCCTTGCTCTCTCTCTCTCCTGACCCCTTTCCTCCCTTAATTGTCGGGTGTTGCAGGCTATGCCTCAGCCACTCAGAATGCTCCTATTCTTTGCCATTGCCATGACCACTCACACGTGTCAGAACAAGTTCTGGTGCGTACAGGTGGTGAGGAGGCTGTCAACCAGGAGGCGAGCATGGGCTGTTGTTGTGCTGATGTGCAGCAGATGATGTTCTGCTGCATCCATGTTGATGCTATGGTGTCGATGGATGCTGACCATGATGTTTGTCTGATGGTGCGTGCAGGTGGGGAAGAGGCTGTCGACCAGGAGGCGAGCATGGGCCGCCCTGCATCCTCCACGCGCGCGCAGCTGCATGTGGCAGCAGGAGGCAAGTCTGTTCAGTGCACTGATGGAAGTCCATTAGATGTCTGCGCGCAGTTGCATGTGGCAGCAGGAGGCAAGTCTGTTCAGTGCACTGATGGAAGTCCATTAGATGTCCGCGCGCAGTTGCATGTGGTAACAGGAGGCAAGTCTACTCAGTGAATCGATGGAAGTTCATTAGCTGTCTGCGTGCAGTTGCATGTGGTATCAGGAGGCAAGTCTACTCAGTGAATCGATGGAAGTTCATTAGCTGTCTGCGTGCAGTTGCATGTGGTATCAGGAGGCAAGTCTACTCAGTGAATCGATGGAAGTTCATTAGCTGTCTGCGTGCAGTTGCATGTGGTATCAGGAGGCAAGTCTACTCAGTGAATCGATGGAAGTTCATTAGCTGTCTGCGTGCAGTTGCATGTGGTATCAGGAGGCAAGTCTACTCAGTGAATCGATGGAAGTTCATTAGCTGTCTGCGTGCAGTTGCATGTGGTATCAGGAGGCAAGTCTACTCAGTGAATCGATGGAAGTTCATTAGCTGTCTGCGTGCAGTTGCATGTGGTATCAGGAGGCAAGTCTACTCAGTGAATCGATGGAAGTTCATTAGCTGTCTGCGTGCAGTTGCATGTGGTATCAGGAGGCAAGTCTACTCAGTGAATCGATGGAAGTCCATTAGCTGTCTGCGTGCAGTTGCATGTGGTATCAGGAGGCAAGTCTACTCAGTGAATCGATGGAAGTTCATTAGCTGTCTGCGTGCAGTTGCATGTGGTATCAGGAGGCAAGTCTACTCAGTGAATCGATGGAAGTTCATTAGCTGTCTGCGTGCAGTTGCATGTGGTATCAGGAGGCAAGTCTACTCAGTGAATCGATGGAAGTTCATTAGCTGTCTGCGTGCAGTTGCATGTGGTATCAGGAGGCAAGTCTACTCAGTGAATCGATGGAAGTTCATTAGCTGTCTGCGTGCAGTTGCATGTGGTATCAGGAGGCAAGTCTACTCAGTGAATCGATGGAAGTTCATTAGCTGTCTGCGTGCAGTTGCATGTGGTATCAGGAGGCAAGTCTACTCAGTGAATCGATGGAAGTTCATTAGCTGTCTGCGTGCAGTTGCATGTGGTATCAGGAGGCAAGTCTACTCAGTGAATCGATGGAAGTTCATTAGCTGTCTGCGTGCAGTTGCATGTGGTCTCAGGAGGCAAGTCTACTCAGTGAATCGATGGAAGTTCATTAGCTGTCTGCGTGCAGTTGCATGTGGTATCAGGAGGCAAGTCTACTCAGTGAATCGATGGAAGTCCATTAGCTGTCTGCGTGCAGTTGCATGTGGTATCAGGAGGCAAGTCTACTCAGTGAATCGATGGAAGTTCATTAGCTGTCTGCGTGCAGTTGCATGTGGTATCAGGAGGCAAGTCTACTCAGTGAATCGATGGAAGTTCATTAGCTGTCTGCGTGCAGTTGCATGTGGTATCAGGAGGCAAGTCTACTCAGTGAATCGATGGAAGTTCATTAGCTGTCTGCGTGCAGTTGCATGTGGTATCAGGAGGCAAGTCTACTCAGTGAATCGATGGAAGTTCATTAGCTGTCTGCGTGCAGTTGCATGTGGTATCAGGAGGCAAGTCTACTCAGTGAATCGATGGAAGTTCATTAGCTGTCTGCGTGCAGTTGCATGTGGTATCAGGAGGCAAGTCTACTCAGTGAATCGATGGAAGTTCATTAGCTGTCTGCGTGCAGTTGCATGTGGTATCAGGAGGCAAGTCTACTCAGTGAATCGATGGAAGTTCATTAGCTGTCTGCGTGCAGTTGCATGTGGTATCAGGAGGCAAGTCTACTCAGTGAATCGATGGAAGTTCATTAGCTGTCTGCGTGCAGTTGCATGTGGTATCAGGAGGCAAGTCTACTCAGTGAATCGATGGAAGTTCATTAGCTGTCTGCGTGCAGTTGCATGTGGTATCAGGAGGCAAGTCTACTCAGTGAATCGATGGAAGTTCATTAGCTGTCTGCGTGCAGTTGCATGTGGTATCAGGAGGCAAGTCTACTCAGTGAATCGATGGAAGTTCATTAGCTGTCTGCGTGCAGTTGCATGTGGTATCAGGAGGCAAGTCTACTCAGTGAATCGATGGAAGTTCATTAGCTGTCTGCGTGCAGTTGCATGTGGTATCAGGAGGCAAGTCTACTCAGTGAATCGATGGAAGTTCATTAGCTGTCTGCGTGCAGTTGCATGTGGTATCAGGAGGCAAGTCTACTCAGTGAATCGATGGAAGTTCATTAGCTGTCTGCGTGCAGTTGCATGTGGTATCAGGAGGCAAGTCTACTCAGTGAATCGATGGAAGTTCATTAGCTGTCTGCGTGCAGTTGCATGTGGTATCAGGAGGCAAGTCTACTCAGTGAATCGATGGAAGTTCATTAGCTGTCTGCGTGCAGTTGCATGTGGTATCAGGAGGCAAGTCTACTCAGTGAATCGATGGAAGTTCATTAGCTGTCTGCGTGCAGTTGCATGTGGTATCAGGAGGCAAGTCTACTCAGTGAATCGATGGAAGTTCATTAGCTGTCTGCGTGCAGTTGCATGTGGTATCAGGAGGCAAGTCTACTCAGTGAATCGATGGAAGTTCATTAGCTGTCTGCGTGCAGTTGCATGTGGTATCAGGAGGCAAGTCTACTCAGTGAATCGATGGAAGTTCATTAGCTGTCTGCGTGCAGTTGCATGTGGTATCAGGAGGCAAGTCTACTCAGTGAATCGATGGAAGTTCATTAGCTGTCTGCGTGCAGTTGCATGTGGTATCAGGAGGCAAGTCTACTCAGTGAATCGATGGAAGTTCATTAGCTGTCTGCGTGCAGTTGCATGTGGTATCAGGAGGCAAGTCTACTCAGTGAATCGATGGAAGTTCATTAGCTGTCTGCGTGCAGTTGCATGTGGTATCAGGAGGCAAGTCTACTCAGTGAATCGATGGAAGTTCATTAGCTGTCTGCGTGCAGTTGCATGTGGTATCAGGAGGCAAGTCTACTCAGTGAATCGATGGAAGTTCATTAGCTGTCTGCGTGCAGTTGCATGTGGTATCAGGAGGCAAGTCTACTCAGTGAATCGATGGAAGTTCATTAGCTGTCTGCGTGCAGTTGCATGTGGTATCAGGAGGCAAGTCTACTCAGTGAATCGATGGAAGTTCATTAGCTGTCTGCGTGCAGTTGCATGTGGTATCAGGAGGCAAGTCTACTCAGTGAATCGATGGAAGTTCATTAGCTGTCTGCGTGCAGTTGCATGTGGTATCAGGAGGCAAGTCTACTCAGTGAATCGATGGAAGTTCATTAGCTGTCTGCGTGCAGTTGCATGTGGTATCAGGAGGCAAGTCTACTCAGTGAATCGATGGAAGTTCATTAGCTGTCTGCGTGCAGTTGCATGTGGTATCAGGAGGCAAGTCTACTCAGTGAATCGATGGAAGTTCATTAGCTGTCTGCGTGCAGTTGCATGTGGTATCAGGAGGCAAGTCTACTCAGTGAATCGATGGAAGTTCATTAGCTGTCTGCGTGCAGTTGCATGTGGTATCAGGAGGCAAGTCTACTCAGTGAATCGATGGAAGTTCATTAGCTGTCTGCGTGCAGTTGCATGTGGTATCAGGAGGCAAGTCTACTCAGTGAATCGATGGAAGTCCATTAGCTGTCTGCGTGCAGTTGCATGTGGTATCAGGAGGCAAGTCTACTCAGTGAATCGATGGAAGTTCATTAGCTGTCTGCGTGCAGTTGCATGTGGTATCAGGAGGCAAGTCTACTCAGTGAATCGATGGAAGTTCATTAGCTGTCTGCGTGCAGTTGCATGTGGTATCAGGAGGCAAGTCTACTCAGTGAATCGATGGAAGTTCATTAGCTGTCTGCGTGCAGTTGCATGTGGTATCAGGAGGCAAGTCTACTCAGTGAATCGATGGAAGTTCATTAGCTGTCTGCGTGCAGTTGCATGTGGTATCAGGAGGCAAGTCTACTCAGTGAATCGATGGAAGTTCATTAGCTGTCTGCGTGCAGTTGCATGTGGTATCAGGAGGCAAGTCTACTCAGTGAATCGATGGAAGTTCATTAGCTGTCTGCGTGCAGTTGCATGTGGTATCAGGAGGCAAGTCTACTCAGTGAATCGATGGAAGTTCATTAGCTGTCTGCGTGCAGTTGCATGTGGTATCAGGAGGCAAGTCTACTCAGTGAATCGATGGAAGTTCATTAGCTGTCTGCGTGCAGTTGCATGTGGTATCAGGAGGCAAGTCTACTCAGTGAATCGATGGAAGTTCATTAGCTGTCTGCGTGCAGTTGCATGTGGTATCAGGAGGCAAGTCTACTCAGTGAATCGATGGAAGTTCATTAGCTGTCTGCGTGCAGTTGCATGTGGTATCAGGAGGCAAGTCTACTCAGTGAATCGATGGAAGTTCATTAGCTGTCTGCGTGCAGTTGCATGTGGTATCAGGAGGCAAGTCTACTCAGTGAATCGATGGAAGTTCATTAGCTGTCTGCGTGCAGTTGCATGTGGTATCAGGAGGCAAGTCTATCACGTGCACTGGAAGTCCATCAGATGCCTATCAGACATGTGATGCCCACATGGTGTCCACTCGCGTGCAGCTGCATCTGGTAGCAGGGGGCTGGTCTTAGACGTCTGTGCATGAGATGTCTGTGAATTGTCCATAAGATAAGTGTGCAGCCACGCGTGGCAGCAAGAGGCAAGTCTTAAACGTCACGTGATGGGTGTGTGTGCAACTTGAATTTGTGTGTGCACATGCACACAGTTGCGCACAATTAGGCTTGTGGAGGAAACAATGTATGTGCATGTGTGTTACAACAACAACAATGTGCGTCTGTGTATGTGTGTTTGAAACAATGTGTGTGTGCGTGTGCACGCTACGCCTGTCCATTTAAGTTCTGCTTGCATCGCCTCTCACACGTCATTACAGGAACACAATCTTATGCAAAAAATCATATGTTATCTTAATGTTTACACGTATGCTAAGCAGACAGGGTGAACTTTGTGAAAAAAGCGCACACACATTGGCTTAGGGGAGAAACGCGCAAATACGTGTGCATTGCTTTAAGAGTGCATGCAATGGGAATGCATGTTACACACACACACGCGCGCACACACACACATTGTTTCACGCACACATTGTTTCACACAAGCACATACACACAGACACACATTGTTGCCCACATACATGCACACTTGCACACACAGGCTTGCATGAGCAGGAAGACGAGGCAGAGGGGTTGATGGCCACAGGTGGGACAGCGGAGCCAGGAGGTGACACCCACACCCACACGCATGCGGGCCCAGAAGGAGAAGCAGCAGCGGTCAGCGTGCTGCAGGTGAGGCCTCTTTTGAACTGTTGTTATTTTCAAAAACCATGGTTGGGTAAGACCAGGAGGGGCGTCCTATTGAATTGGTTGGTGTGTGTTCAAAATGCAGATTGTGTTTGAGCGTGCTTGAAAGGAATTTGAAGGTTTGGAAGTATTTGAGGGTATTTAAGAAGGCAAGGCAGAGACAGAGCTCCTTGCTACAGGATTTAGACAAAAAAAGCCTGCTATGGCCCTTTCTGCCCCTCCTCACACACTTTTTCTGTGAGTGGCAGAGTTCCAACTTACAAATTTGGAGGGGAAAGTGTTGAGTTCTGAGGGTCCCTCTCTTACCTGCAGTGGGACAGATGGTGCAGAGCTTGCCGTGCCTTGGCTTGCTGAGCCTTGCTGTCTGAAAGCCCTTAGGTCTGGTCTCCGCTTGCTGTACCTTGGCTTGCGTTGCCTTGGCTTGCTGTTTGAAAGCCGTTGGGTCTGGCCTCGGCTTGCTGTACCTCAGCTTGCTGTCTCATAGTTGTCAAGTCTGGCACACCACTGCTGTGGCTTTTAGAACTCCAATTCCTGCTTGGCACATTCTTTTGTCAAACAAACTAGCCAGCTTGCTAGGGGGGGGGCAGGTCGTTAAGAGCCTGAGCTTGGAGCACAGATACTTTTATTCAGTGCGTGCAGTACCGAGGATGTCAAAGGATGCAAGAGCAGGTGCACCTTTTTCTTGTGTGCAATCGGGCAGAGCTTGTCTGATGTCTTAAGCAGGAGTCTCATGCATTTTGCTGTCATACCATCTCCTACACTTGCTCACCAATGCAAGTGCAATTGTACCTTGTATGCCAAACACTGTCCATTAAGTGCCAAAATTTTCTGCCATAGCTGTGGCTGACACTCAGTCATGATTTGCTGGGAGATTTGCAGGTGGATTAGATTGTGTCATTGAACTATGTTTGATGGGAGTGCAAAGTGCAATCAAAGTCAGCTGACAATGCGCAGGGCCCTGAGGCACGTGTGGATGCAAGAATTGCAATTTTGGCATTCTGGATGCTTCTAAAAGTAAACAGGCAACAGCCAGAATGGATTGAAAAGGAAAGCCGGGACGCTGAGTCCTTGAAACAAGCAAAGGCTGGACCTCAGGTCCCGTAAAGCACTGGCGCACCTTGCAATGTGCCAAGGATGGGTGGTCGTCCATGACCGTCATGATCTAAGCGCATTGCCAATGGTAGGGCTCCTTAAGGGTGTTCGTCTTTATCCAAGCTCATTGTCAAAGACATGTGCACGTATTGCAGAGTGGGATGCCTGCTTGTCTTTCAGCATAGAGGTTACAAATTCTTGCAAAGGCCGTAAGCTGAACGACTGGCAGCTAGCCTGCTTGCCTGTCAGAAATCCTGTGTCCTGCACTCCCAGCTCCCTTCCTTTGCCTGGTTGCATATGCATGGTAAGCTTACATAACGTCCTCATGACTGCGTGCGTTTGCAACAGGATGCAATGGGGTGTCCGTGCTGCCTTGCACACGCATGGACATGAGTTTGTTTAGGCCTGTGCATGCACTCACATTGCACATTCGTCCGCACGCGCACACGCGCACACACACACATACATGCACACAAAACACACACACACGCGCGCGTGCATGTGCCCGCGTGCCACGCAGGCCGGCGGAGATGATGAGGGTGGCATCAGCGAGGGCGGCGCCGAGGCAGAGGGCTCGGTGATGATGATAGCACACCAACAGCAGGAGTCCATCGCACCCTCCGCCCTGGCTGCGGTCGTGGCTCAACAAGTGGGTGTGGAACAAGGACCCGCGGGGGCAGAGGACCATCCTGATGATGGGGGAGGGCACGGTAGTGTGGGCGGGGTGGGGGGCGCTGGCATTGGCAGCATGTCATTGGGGGGAGTGGGGGATGCCGAGGGGGAAGGCGAGGGCGAGGGGGGCGGAGAAGCGGGGGGTGAAGGTGGGCAGCTGGAGCTGGGGGGCAACGACAGCGTGGCCGGTGGGGGTGTCGGGGAGGGGGGTGATAGCGGAGGGGATGGAGGAGACGACGTGTTGAGCTTGCACGGCACAGTTGCACCCGATGGTGCGTTGTTGCAGCAGCATGCGCAGCAGCACTATTCCCCCCCGCCCCACCTCCAGCACGCGCAGCACACGCAGCACGCGCAGCACACCGCAGCAGCGCAGCAGCAGCAGCAGCTGCTGCAGCAGGGCGGGCTGGCGCTGCTGCCGCAGCAGCAGCAAGGGCAGGGCCATGTGGTGGCCGCCGCGCATACTGCAGTACAGCAGCAGGGCATGCCCTCATCAATAGGGCAGCATGCAGGAGGGGCAGGAGGCGCAGTGCTGAGGCCCACTGGTAGTGCTACTGCTTCGGACGCTTCTTGGGGGTGCGTGCCAACTGCAAGTGTTCTTGTTGGAAATTTGTTTTCAACAGGCGAAAAGCGAGTTTGCTTGGCCTTGCAGTTAGTGTGGGGTTTAGAGCAAGAGCTAAGAGGGTGGATGTGTGCAACAAGCCTGCCGGCAGTGCTGCCTCAGCTGAAGTGAGGAGCGCCCCAAAAGATTCTCACAATCTGCTATATATAAGGAAGGAGCGTTAAGAGGAGTTGATGACGCTGTCTGCAGGGCAGTCTGGTCCATTCTAGGTATTGGAAGCATGAAAGAAAGCAGGAACATGTTGTTGGGGATGTGTATGGGACTGTGGATTCCTGCTCCTGTCTGCCCCACTCCTAATCGCAGTGTCATCGCATTCAAACATGGTTGCCATTGTTGGTTGCCCAATGACATGGTTTGAGAGCACCTCTCTGCTCACCGTGGGCCGCTCACTCCATATGCACTGAAGAGCATCCAAGATTGGAGAGGCTGCAGAAAGCCATGGAGACTCCTGCGATGCGTCGACTCTTTTGCTGGATGCTGGGCAAGTGTTTGGACTGCAGCGGATGCTGCACGCTGGCGCACATCTATTCCCAACCTCCATCTCCTTTGTGCCTTGTCTGCCTCAGCAGCCTGTGGGACTTGCTGCAGCAATTTGTATGGCTGCCGCCAAAAGCTGGGGCCCTGCTCCATGACACTGCAGCAAAACCACGCTCCCCTTCATTCCATTGTCCACCTTCTGCAGGCCTTGGGGGGAAGTCGCTGCAGCATCTGCAAGAGTGGGGTCAAGCTGGGGACTTACCTGGGGCCCTACCCCCTGGCGCTGGTAACCGCCTTACCTCTCGTTTTTCATTCCTTGCCCTCCTTTTGCAGGTTGTGGGGGAACTCGCTGCAGCCTTTGCAAGAGTGGGGCCAAGCTGGGGCCCTGCCCCCTGGCACTGGCACTGGCAATTGCCTCATCTCTCACCTTTATCCCTCACCCTCCTTTTGCAGGCTGTGGGGAAACTCGCTGCAGCATTTGCAAGAGTGGGGCCAAGCTGGGGCCCTCACCCCTGGCACTGGTAATCGCCTTACCTCTTGTTTCCTTTCCTTGCCCTCCTTTTGCAGGCTGTGGGGGAACTCGCTGCAGCGTTTGCAAGAGTGGGGCCAAGCTGGAGCCCTGCCCCCTGGCGCTGGGCGCACCAGCAGCCGAGTGGAAGGGCACCACCAACAGTACCACCAGCACCAGCCGCAATGGCAGCAGCACCTGCACCATCAGCTTGACCAGGAGCAGGAGCAGCCGCAGCAGCAGTCCAGCTGAGCACAGTGTTGCACATCAGATGAGCACAAGAGCTGTTCTTGCTATTGCGTCTGCTGGGCCGTTTTTTGCGAGCTCAAGACTATCTGGCCTGAACTGACATTTTACAGGGCTGACATGCGCAGATCACGTTCGGCATAATATGTGGGTCTGGCAGCACGAACTACTGATAAGTCTGAAGTAGTGGTATTGTTGTTTCACGTCCAAGGTGGAGGAACGATCCATCAGAGGACAGAAAGGGCTGCAAGACCAGCAGCGCTCATGTTCATCAAGGCTACAACGATGCGCATCAAGCTAACTCAATCTTCTGCACAGCTTAGCTGGCTTCTCTACTCTTGCTCAGCTGCCTGTTTTGCTAATTCATCGATACATACACGTTGTGGGACCAGCGGTGGCCGCCGCTGTTCCCTTCCCCAGGGCCTTATTGGTTTACGCTGCCATCTTCATGGCAGCGCTCCAAGATGTCCGAAGGCGATTTACAGACGATATCCAGACTACGAAATGACTTCAGACCGGCGAGCCAGTCCCACGAACCGAGTTGAGAAACCAACTACCTCCCAACTAACTGCCAAAATAGTAAAATTGACATGACATAATATTAGCACGACAGGGCAGTAACTTTCCACTTGTTCACATTTTTAAAAAAGTGGCGAGCTGTGAAATGACAGAGGAGGAAAAATGCAAATTTGTGGACATATGCAGTAGACAAGAAAAGAAGAAAGAAAAGGTGCGTGAGCGGCAGGCTTGCACACAGATCTGCTCCTCTAGAGGCTTGGGTGACACTAAACTACAACAAGGCATCATTGAAAACAGGAATAATTCTTACCACCAGGTTCTGGAGCCGGGTGCTTCCAACAACCCTCCAGGTCCCCACTAGGCCTCTGTTCACTTAAGAGAGAGTTACAATGGGGTTTGACCTTCAGCCAGGTAGTTTGGCTGCTCGGTCTGCTCAACTGTTCCAACTGCACAAAAAATATCCATGAGATCGGAAATAAAATGATAAGTGTCATTTGTTTGCTTCTGCAAGAAATGAATAGCATCCTCAGAGCTAGCTTGAGAATAGTAGAAAGTGCCTGAGTCGTCCAGAAAAATTCTATAAGACGAGGGGAAGTCAGAAAATAGCTGTGCATAATCCCTTCGAAGAGAGCACACAGAAGCGCAAGAACAAAGGAACACGGCATGCTTTTCGTCTTGGAGGCCTTGTTCACATTTATCACAAGTTGATGTGTGCTCCTGCCAATGTGATGTCTCAACTCTTAAATTATGAGCATGTAAGCGAAAACGTGCTATGTTTCTTAGCGTGCGCTTGCCCAAATCAAGATGCAAATACCTGGGGACAGAAAAGGGCGCACCATGAACAGACAAGGGTCTCAAAGGAAGTGCCATCCAGTGATGATATTTGGCTAATTTGTTTGTGTGGTCACCATGTTCTGCCAAGGCATCAGCATTCCACACACCTCGCAGCCTTTTTCTCAGATCAACAACAAACTCCCTCATGGCTATAGGCTGCCCTGACCGAACACAATGAGTAAACACGTTGCACCTGTCCAAGCCTGTGCAGGCAGCCAAAAATTCTGAAGTCCAACATTTATGGGAGAGACTGCTCATTTCAACATCTGCTTGCAGTACCTTACTGAGAGTAGTGCTGTTGCTGTGCAGTAAAGCATTGTAAAACCTAACTGCTGCACGAAACCAATAGAACTGTAAAGGTTCATGCCCACACTCACGCAGTACAGACCAATTAGGAGTGGTGCGCTTTACCCCAAGGATACGCTTCAGTAAGCACAGATGTACAGTTTGCAAAGGACAATCCATTTCAGCTCCTTCTTTCATAAATCTAGTGCCCCAAATCTGGCATGCATACATGCTAGCAGGGAGAGCATATGCTTTAGTCAGCCGGAGCATGGTATGCGGCCTATCTGTCAGGCGGTGCTCAGATGCGAATTGCCTAATCCGTCTGCAACCAGCTAGGAAAGGTGCACACATATACTCTGCAGTGGCTTGCGGGTTGCGTTGTTTTTTGAACAGCATGCCTAAATACCTAAAAGAATCTGCACACGCCAAACGAGCTCCACCTAGCATGAAAGCTGGCACATTATCACCCTTTGAATTAAAATGCACAATCTCAGACTTGGCAGTATTGATCACCAACCCTTTCCGCTGAGCATACGTATGTAGCCTATCTAACATCAGTTGGAGCTGATCAGGAAGGTTACTAGTGAGGCACAAATCGTCTGCATACAGCATGTGGGTGACTCGAACGTCCCTAGTGCCTGTAATAGCCCCTTGTACATTTTCTGCCAAGCAGTCCACGTCATTGATGTATAAGGAGAACAACAAAGGGGAAAGAGGGCAGCCTTGCTTAACTCCAAAATGGGGGCGCACACGAGCTTGCTTGCAGCCATCCACCAAGATATACTCATCATTAGCATACATGCTTTTAATGACAGCCAACAGGCACGCAGGCATACGAATGCGCCTCTGTTCACTTAAGTTTGACGTTAGAGAAGTAACCGTTTATTTTCATGTCACTGCGATCTTTCGTGTTGCATCTCTTAATGAGTGAGCATAAATATACCTGCTCCAAGTAAGCAATTGCTACCTCCTAGATGACCGTAAACTTTGAAATATTTTCCAGGAACTTCACATTGCTGCTGGTTGCACTGGAACGTGTGATTTGATCTGTGCTTTGATGCTAGATGTACGAGGCAGAAAGGATGGGGTTTTGTTTAGGTTGAGACCTACTCACATAAATTATCTGCTCCAAGCAATTGTGTTTCTGCCTTACCAATAAGCGTTGGACACGTGTCCAGTGCACGTACTCCTTGAGACATAGAAAAGTTATTACCTGGTAGGAAGGAAGGAAGGATTATTACCTGGCGGGTATTTTAAAGCATCTTTCAATTCAATTGCTCAATTCGAAATGAGCAGCACGTTGCTTGACGTGGGGCCTCAAAATGGGCGGACGGTGGGCGATATGCCTTGAGCAATCTGGAGAGTTGGCTCACTTGAAACGCGTTGGTTGCTCCTGTACCGGTACCAGCGCATCCCAAAGTCTTCTACGTACGATCGTACGCATAAAACGGGGGTTCACCTCGTGTGCGCTCGCAAGGAGTGACCCGCCCCAACGCATATGCAAAGCTTAAAGGCCCTGCTCTTCCTCTGCCGCGGAAGAGGGCCACAAGAGGTGCGTCCACCCGTGCAACATTCTCGCTGGTTGTAGGATGGCTTCCACAGCCTGTGCACACATTCCTGTGCATTTCTTTCAGTCCCCTTTGAGGTTTGTTGGACGCAGGGGCCTTTCGAGATTTTTCGAAATGGTGGTCACACATGATAAGCCGTTTCTCTCTCTCTCTCTCTCTCTCTCACACACACACACACACACACGCACGCACGCACGCACGCATGCACACACTGGCTCACACACACTGGCTCACATACACACACACTTACACACACACTTACACACACACACACACACTTACACACACACACACACACATACACGCACACACTTACACACACACACATGCATGTGTACACGCTCTTCTGCATGTCCCACAGGTCAGCTTTTCTTCCCCAATCTACGAGAGCAACCCAGTTGGCACCCCGCTTAGCTCCCCTATAGGTACCCTAGCTAGTGGGACTAGGGTTCCAAAACAGGAAGCGCTACTCGATGTCCAGCACAGCAGCTTGCCCTCCCGCGACAGTCGAGGAGCTCGAGTAACTGCAAGTATAACCCAGGCCAGCCCCAAGCTTAAGGAGACTGCTGCCCTGCCCAAGCAATGTGATGGTCAAAATGAGTCCCAGCAAGCCCTAGACTGGGCCCCAATGATTCTGGCAGCAATCCCCTTTTCTGTAGTTGTTCTGTCAAGGTGAGGGATCAGACGAGCTCTGTATTCCCTTCTCTGTATCCCCTTCTCTGTAGCTGATCTTGAATTCTCAAGGTAAGGGACGAGCCATGGCCAAGGAGGGACAAAGACTTCTTTGTAGCTGTTTTCTGAAGGGAAGGGGCAATTTCCCAAACTGCAGCCCCTAGGGAGGCCTCTGCTTGCTTTCTCATGCAACAGATCTGATACAGTGTGTATCATCCACCAGCAATGGATGCCCTCACGTGCAGAAAAGCATGCACGGGTGTTATGCTGCAACCACGCCATCGCTGGCTGGATTCAGTTCTGTAAGAGATGTCATTTCTCGAACAAAACTACTTGTGACCCTCTACAATTATAACTCCTTCAAATTGATGGCCGTTGCCTGTCAAGCTCTCTGGACTGTTCTGGCTTCTTTCTCACGCATGCAACTGAGACACTGCCTTTCACAAGTGTACAAGGGCCGACTCCTTGATGAAGAGAGTGTTGGCTTTGTGCTGATCACGCGCATCATTCCAGGCACTCTAACCAGCATCCCATCATAACATCTCCTTTGTGTGTGCATTTGGCGTTCGCACGCCTCATTCGGATTTTCAGAGAGTTTGAATTGAGCAAGGGAGGGAAGCTGTCTGCACCTCCACAAGTTCTCTAGGTGCTGCAGCATGAAATTCCCTGCCCTGTTGTGAGATTTTTCAAAGAAATGCCTGGTCTCGGTAATAACCATGGAAGTCACTGCAGAGTCGCTGTGCTTTTCATGTACTTGTTGGTAGGTACTCAGCAATGCGTTCAAAGCAATTCAGACTGCTTTGTGCAAATATTGAGGGATGCATTGTTGCTTGGATGATTGTGTTTTGGCAAGGAAATGGGATACAGAGTTGGCAAACCACATTAGCCGTTGGTTGGCAAACAACACTTGCACTTGAAATAAAATCCTGCCTGGATCTGCTGGTGCTCGCTGCTATATTCGCGCAGTGATGGCAAGGAGGTGCTGCACCATTGCTGTGGCTCAGAGCCTGGAGCCGCCCAATTTCTGACACAGACGCTTGCTCAGGCCAGGAACACGTGCTCTTTCCTGGCTGCTCTTCTGGGCGACCTTGAAGAGCATGCGCTGAAAACAGTGCGCGGGGAAAGGTATGCTGTAGTGAATGGCACGTCTTCTAGCTCCTGGGCCTCTGGTCACTACACAGACTGGATGAGATGCACTGGTGAGGCTAACTGGCCTAGTGCTCTAAGAGGTGTACCTTAATAGCTCGCCAGCAGCTGACAGTCTTTTAGGGAAACACTTCTGGTAGACATACATTTAGAGGTATATGGCAATGATGATGAGGAGCAGCAAGCTTAGTGTTTATGTCCGAAATGAGTCACAGCTCACTGAAAGAAGGCACATTCTTGTCTGTCCATCAAAAAGGCTCGTCAGTAGCTGACACTCTTTTAGGGAAACGCTTCTGGTAGACATTGACTGGGACCCTCTCTTGTTTAGATTGCCTTCAGCAGCAGTTCCCTATTTTTTAGGAGAGAAAGCATGCTCAATTATGGGTGTTAGTTGATGTCCAAAGCTTTGCAATGTTCATCCATAGACCCAATCTCACCAGACATCTTAGTCTGATATTGCTCATTACTTGTGACTGCAGATCATGGTCATTTATGGTGACGGGCCGTAAGGCTCAGTGTCCCGATGTGCTTCACCTGGATTGGAGCACGTGATGCCTTCATTGTGTAAAGCAAATATGTCAAGAGAGGACTGATTGAGATCCTGGGTCGTTGATGTGACGTTAAAAATGTGTCATTAGAAACAGGTTTGCAAGTCTTAAACTACTGCCATGCGTGCAGGACCTGTTGGAGAGGTTCAGTTTCTGTGGAGCTTTTCTCCGGAGGACCTCCTACGTGCTCAAGTAAGGTCGTGGTTTCAGCCAGTGTGCTTCAGTGTGCGCATGCGTGCATTTAAGGTGTTCTCATCTGCTTTTGCTTTCTGCTCCTTGCTATTTCCTGTTTCTTCATTTTCCATTTCCCTTTTGTAATGCTTGTTGTGCCTTGCACGCGCTGCATCCACGTTGCCATGCTCAACTATTAGACACTCCTTGCTGTTGCTCTTTCCGTCACTTTCCAATTACTCTCTGTGTTGCTTGCTGTGCCTTGCACGGGCTGCATCCGCCTTGCCATACTCATCTTTCATTTTAAATTTACTAGACATTGCTCCTTGCTGTCACCCTCTCATCATCAGTTTTCAATTCCCTTCCTGTCGCTTGCTGTGCCTTGCACGGCTGCATCCACATACTCAACTATTGTCATTGGTCTAAGGCTGATGCTCCAGCCTCTCTTGTTGTGAACCCTGAAACTGTGCCACAACTGTGTACATGCATGCATGTACATATGTACAATTGCATTACAGTGAAAGAGTTGAAATGTTTGGCACATATAGGTGTGGGCCAACCTTGTTGCTCCTTGCTGTCACTCCACCCATCATTTTCAAAGTCCCTCATGTGTCACTTGCTGTGCTTTGCACACGCTGCATCCAAGTTGCCATGCCAAACTGTGAACCCTCGAGCTTTGCCGCTACAACACCTTGTGCAGCAATCAGCAGAGGTGCACAGCCCAGCAGCAGTCCCGTGGATCCAACCTCTTCTGAGAGTACAGCACACAATGCTCGGAATGGGCAGATGGCTGTCACTGAGATGGGCAAGGCCCTCTCATCGCCTGCAGAACTGCTTCATGACAACGTGTTGTCTATAGGGGAGGTAACAACAGTTGCAGCAAGGCCAGCAGCAGCAGCTGATGCAGCGATCTTGGCAGAATTAGCAGGAACAGCAACAGCAGCAATACTGGGGGACACTGGGGGAACCCTGAGCTTTGGGGCAAATTTGATGACCACAGATCCCTGCTTGAAGCTGCCGTCTCTGCCTTCAGTCAGAAAGTCCAACCCGGAGAGGGTGGGTCTCACAGAATGTGGGGCCAGCAAGCGTGAGTATGGCCTTAATGAAATGGATTGGAATTCAACTCAGTCTGCTTGAATGTGAGACCTGGGGCTGCCTGTGCTCCCTCAGTGTGACATACCTGCATGTCACATAGCCTTTGTCTTTTAGCAGCTGATGTTGGTGGGTTTGCATCTCCCATGTTTGCTTGTCGTACAACCCGTGTACAGCCAAGCACTTGACGCAGAGGCAGAGCAGGCGCTGATCAAGTAGACGCAAGCAAGAGGGCTCAGTACTAGAATGCCAAGGGCAGTTTCTACTGCTCCATGGCTCTATGGTGTCCAAGCTCAAGCCCTTGGCATGCATGTTTGCAGGCAACCAATGGAGCAGCTTTCAAGAGTTCTCTGACAACTGTGTTGTTGAGGACAGGAGAGCGGTAGCAGGACAAGGATGCGACGTGGCCTCACAGTCAAGGAAGTGGCCTTCAAGGACGTGCAAGTCCTCGTCGGGTGCAAGCCCCCATGGTGGCCACTCATTAACCAAACGGCAGAGCTCACTGCTCATGTAAGTACCAACAGCATTAGCAGCTGATGCACCTTGCAGAGCATACCCATACTGCACCTTGCAGGGTGTCCTGCAGAACGTCATGCAAAGCACCTGCACGTCCTTGCTGCTGTTATGTACTAGCCTTAGTGCCGCTCTTGATACACTTGTGATCTGGTGGGTGCTTTCTTGTGCACTGCGCGCATACCCGCGTATCGACTCGTGACCCTCAGTGCATGGAGCAGCAGCTACCCTCAGTGCGTGGAATAGCAGTGCATGCGCAGGCAGTGTCAGTGCGTGTGCATGGAATTGCAGTGTGGGTGTGTGCACCAGTGTCAGTGCGTGCAGTGTCAGTGCGTGCAAGCTTAGTACGTGCAGCAGAGTCAGTGCGTGTGCATGGATTTGCAGTGCGTGTGCGTGCACCAGTGTCAGTGCGTGCAGTGTCAGTACATGCAAACTTGGTACGTGCAGCAGTGTCAGTGCGTGTGCGTGCAGTGCGGGTGCGTGCAGTGCGGGTGTGTGCGTGGTTGCCGGTGTGTGCATCGCCTTCTGGGAATAGCCAAGCACTGGGTCCTGCATAGTTTTATGTGTCTTAAGGCACTTTTTGATAAATTTATTTTGGCAGTAAGAGTTCCTAGTTTTCAGTCCGCGCACGAGGCGGGAGGGGTTCTGTCTTAATGCCTGCAGCTGAGTGCCACAGGTATCATCAGGCGCCCTAGAAGCAGCAATGGCAGACCTGCTTAAACCACCCTTTGCTCCCCGGAACAAATCATTTGCAGGAGCTGTGATATGATATGATAAGCTCTCAATGCCGATCTCTGACTTGTACCTCAAGCCTCATATGCATGCGCCCTTCCATTGTCACAGTGCACACAATATGCCACAATGATCGGTCCCCTCGCGTGGGATGCAGGCACTTGCATTTTTAATGGCTTTTCCACCTGCTGTTTCCGTTCACAGGTCAGAGCACTCAATAGAGCAGTTCATTGGGAGCGACGAGTCAAAAAGAACAAAGGCATTTTTGAAGTCCCTTGCACAACAGGTAAATATCTTTGCTCCTCAAATGTGCACTGCTGTGCTAGAGCCATGCGATGTGCATCATGGCTCGCATAGCAGCATTTTATGGGATTGTTTTGTCTGCACTTCAGCATCTTCCCACATCATATTGCACTTGGTGTTCCTCTTGTGCATGGGTGGGGGTAGTAGCCATGCACGAACGAGTCCAATGAAGATGATGTGCTAGAGCTCACAAGCAAGGTACTCGATATCCACATCTCATGACGACAAAATGGGGTCAGTGAGAAAAGTAGGAATCCCACTCCATGTCATAAAAGAGGTAGGCGCAGTCTGAATCTGCCCGTGTCAGCCATCATATGTTTGGATGTGTGTGTGTGTGAATGATGCAATGTGACGTTGAGCAACTTTACTGCCTTTTTTGCACGTGCAGCACACAACGTACATGCTGCGCTGTTTCTTACACCCAAAATTTTTGATACACTTGCCTGCAGGCACGTGCTGGCCATGACAACAGGGTCTACAGCTCAAGAAAAGGCATGTGCTTTTCCAGTCAACAGTGAACAGATGTGCAAGCAGGCCAACCTGCATTCACACCGGGACATGAGTTTGTTTTTGTGTTCTGAGCTCTGGAAACACGTGTTGCATGCGTAGCCGTTAACAACCTTCAACAGCTTTTCTAGCTCATCATCATACCTCCATGCTGGCTTCACAAGGTTTCGACAACAGTGGCAAGCTGCCCATGTCTCTAATTTATGTCCTGTGTTTGGCCAATAGTGCCTGGCCACCTTTCCATTATGGATGCAGCTGCACATGGAAAGGAATGGGAAGGGTTGCACAGCATGTTCTGCCTACAAAGGCAGCTCAGCTGAAGCAAACAAGGCCAGATGAGTGGTGCCTGGCCGCCATTCCATTATGGATGCAGCTGCATATGAACAGGCTGTGCATACATTTTTTAAATGTAGGCTTGCATTTAGGGTTGGCCAGTTCCATATGCCAATACCGTATGCCCGTATATTTAGTGCTCAAAATTCCATGTTTGCCATATAATACGTATAAATACGCATAAAAAGAGGGAATTGGCCAACCCTACTTGCATTGTATGTTGTTTTAAATTAGACTTGCCGTGCATCCACTGTTTGAAAGTAGACTTGCCACAACTTTGTTACCTGGATGTTACCTGGACTCACAATGCTGGAGCAGGTTGCCTCCCAGTGCCTGCGACTTCACGCTGGGACCCAGTTTGCCCAGTTTGCCCACCTGTGCCCCTCCCTTCCCTACCTGTGCCATTTTCCCTACCCGCAGCAGCATTTCATGGATGCTAGTAGGGTTGGGGGGGCCATACGCCTAGCTCCAAGGCTGTTATATTTGAACCAACTGGGTAGTATCTGTTAGCCAAAGCACCCCAATTTTCTGCCTGACGGCATGACCAGAACCGAGTTTTGTTTTTTGATCTCGAGTTGTGCTGGTGCATGTTCCTGACCTTCTTCTTGCAGAGCTTGCCCTTTCACCAACAGCGGAAGTGGACAACATGTTCACAGACAAGGCTTACGCCTCGGCACCCTCGATCCTGGCAGAGCCTGCGCTGACTGAGAGCATGGGGATGAGTGCAGTGCAAATCTTTGACGTTCTGCTGAGCCAACTGGAGCCTGCAGATGGAGAAATGTGGGTCCATTAGGAACTGTTGTTTTTGTCCTTCTGTTTTGTTGAAGGTGTTCTCCTGACCAATGCTGCTCGTGAGCAGTGAGGCTCAATTGGACGTCCCTGATGTTCCATCTATTGACAATAGAAACTTGTCAAGAGGGGCAATATTAGACGATGTGTAGGCCAAGAGCAAGCAGGGATTTCCTGGGAGAGGCCCAATTATATCCTCTACTCTTGCGAGCTGTGTGTCATCAGGCAGGCTTGTCCACTTACGCCATGATATTGCGGTGTGTGTGTTCGTCAGGCTTGTCCTCTCAAATTATGATGTTTGCGGTATGAAAAGCGGTGCAGATTTTCTCGCAAGTGCAGCAATGGTTTTGAAGGACGTTTACTGCTTTTTGCCTGAAAAATAACCACTTTCCTGTCATTTGGTTCGGTTTGTTTTGGAATGCAGGTGCTGCCTGTCCAGACCACGATATATGCACTCCCTTTTCTCTATTTCTCTTTTTTTGCACTCCTGGCGCGCATGTCTGCAGTTGACGTATATGCATGCTTTTCCCTCTATGCAGGAGTCCACTCCTTGTCGTCGTCTCTGACAACTCAGATCATTCGTGAGTATATTATTAATAATATTAATATTACATGGAGGTTTACATGGAGATTTTTCTTTCAGGCTGGAGGTGCTTTAATAAAACGTGTATGCTGCTGGTTTGCTTCTGAAAAAGCTGCTGGACTCAGCCTTTAGCTGTGAGGATGGCCTTAATGCACGCAGCCGGACCTGGCTTGCGTAGTCTTTTCTTTTCTTCAACTGTGAGGATGGTGATAGCAATGCTGTGTGAAGCTCAGGGCACCTGACCTGGAGCTGAGTAGATGGAAGAGAATGGGCTTACTTGAAAGATCACACCACATCAAATGACTCTTTGCTACAACTCAGGCGTGCGCAAGCCACACTCTCTGCCCTCGCGGAAAGCCAGCTTGAGCTTCTCTCTGGCATCATGCCACAGCATGCCATCCAGGTGTGCCTTGCTTTTGTTGCTGTCTCGTTCGCTGCAGCACACCTTATGGCTGTCACACACACACACACACGTACACAGTACATTCAGTTTGTGGTCACTTGATGTGTTGTCTGTCAAGTCATGCCTGAGAGGCCCCATGTGCTCCCACATTGCAGTACAAATGCATGTTGACATGTATGGACATGTTCCTATTTACACTACGTAGCCAGTTGTTGCTTTAACACTCGCTTTTTCATCATGTGCTGCCTGCTTGCCCCTCAGTTTCTGGCCCTGCAAAGCACAGCGGCAGTGCCGCAGCATGTCGGCCAGCTTGCACGTGCACACAAAGGCGTGACATTGCTGTTCATGGACATTGTGGGATTCACTCAGATGAGCAAGGTGTGTGTGGTGGCCCCCAACTGGATGTCAGAGGTTCAGATGCAGAACCCTTTGGCTTGATTAGCAATGTACGCAATAGGAAGGTATTATTCTGGGGTTGAGCATGAGCAAACATGGCTGACTATGGTGGACAGGCCACCAAATCCGCCACAGGGGCGTTATTTATGGCTTGAGAAATAGAGTCTTTGAAATGCTGCACCTAGGTGTCTTCTTTTCCTGGATGAATGGAGGGATTGGCTCTGCTGCCGGCAAAGTGCTTTATTCTTTAGTCGGTATTAAAATGGGCTTCAGAGGCGTTGATGCTTAGCGTGTGCAATAGTCCTTGCGGTCTCTACAAAGTTACATCCCAAGTACGCCCCCGTTGTTGATTTGGTGGCCTGTCACGTGCAGCCAGCCATGTCTAGCTGTGCTCATACTCAATTGCCATTTTTTTCCTACAAAGAGCTTCATTAATAGGCACTTCTGAACAACCCCAAAGCAGACAGCTGCATTCGGTGAAAGTTGCTGTGAGCGAGAGGGTGGCAAGGGCGTGCAAGACGCTCTGGGGTATCCAAGCCATCCCAAAGCAGAGCTGTGTTTTATGAAAGCTGTGTGTGAGAAATATAGCCTTTAATAATAATGTTACACTATGTGTGTTTGCACACATGTCATGCCTGTAGAAAAGATTCAACCTATGAAAACATCAGCGACCAAGCAACTACCTACATATAGTGAACACTTACATACAGCTTATACTTACATACAGCTACACCTGCACACAGCATATCTCTGTACCCAGAAATCTTATCCACACATGAAATCAATGCTTTGCAAACATCATGGCATGCTTGTCGTTAAACTCTCCCTGTTTCAAATATTATTGCCTTGTGGCGTGGCTGACTGCAATGCCTGATTTGAGGGAATGAAGCAACTTAGCAGAGCGGTCCCATTGAGAGTCGCACGTTTGCCTCTTGTTCCTGCAGCTTCAAAGCTGCCATGTCAGGCACACAGGCAAGCTTATGAAAAATAAGTGTGTTGCGCTCTCTCTTGGGCGCACAAAGCTTTCATATTTATGATGTCAGGCACAATGGTAAGTCTAAAGGAAGGAAGCGTGCCGTATTCTTCCCCTGGCAAACGCAGGCTGTTGAACCCCAGGAGGTCATGATTTTCCTGAACACCCTCTTCTCTCTGTTTGACCAATTGACCAACATGCACGGTGTCCACAAGGTGGGTGTGCGTAGCCTTATGATGCTACCTATTGTCCATCTTTTTGGGACGGTGAGATTTTGCAATCATTTTACACACCCATCCCCTTCTCTGTTCCAGCTTTTCCCGCCTCGTTGTTCCTGAGGAAGTGGATTTAGTAGCAACGGGGATGCTGAGTCTTTTCAAGGTGCTGGCTCTCATGTATGGTACACAATGTGCTTGGCAGATGCGTCCTTTCTACGCCAGCTCCAGAAAACGACCATGTGAGAGACACCCCAGCTCCAGCCTCCAGAAAAGCTTTCCCTCTTGGGTTTCCCTGAAACAGCATCTCACATCTTACACCTTGACACATAATTACGGCCTTTACAATTGATTCACACCCCAGCTCCATCCTCCAGAAAAAACGACCCTTCCCACTGTTGGCCCTCAGATCCCTCAGATAGCATCTCGCACCTTATATGTCCATACGCAAAATTCTTGAAGTGAATGGAACCCCACCTCAATTACCATTCCTGCTGTTGGCCGATCCCTCAGATATCATATTGCATCTCACACCATAATACACAAACCTTCTGAAGTGATGAACACCCCATCTCCATAGACACAATTACCATTCCTGCTGTTGGCATTTCCCTCAGATGGCATATCGCATCTTATGAGTCCATACACAAGACTTATGGTTGTGATTGAAACCCCAGCTCCATCCTCCAGGCACTACCACCTATTCCCTTGCTGCCATGCCCCTTAACAGCATCATGCCCGTGCCTGTGCTTTTCATGCACCATTACCAGGTGGAAACAGCGGGCGATTGCTACATCGTGGGGGGTGGCATCATGTCAACCCAGCCATCCTCTGATGGCTTCCAAGTGGTCGCAGAGGATGATGTGGATCCCGCTGTCTCAGCAAGACAAGTGATGGAGTTTGCCAAGGCAATGCTGGAAGTGGCAGAACAGGTGAGGAAATTGTCTGGAAGTAGTAGGTATAGTGGATGATCTTCTTTCGGAAAGCAAGACGTCGGGGTCTAGGAA
>OU611761.1:7226785-7531944 GCA_914767535.2 Dunaliella primolecta | reverse complement strand
AGCACCTGGTCGATACATCGCCGATATATTCAATGTTTTTGCAACCAACTGTGCCCTCACGTTTCTTGCTGTAGGCGTGCCTGGCAGAATACATGTGTCTGCAACAACCAAGAGCCTGCTCCCATCCGAGAAATGGGAGTCTACTGGGCTTGTGGAAGTTAAAGGGAAGGTGAGGCGCTTCTGAGGTGTAAGGAAAGGTTAAGAAATGGCGTCATGATAGTGCATGTGAACACAAGTATGCATGCGCGCGCGTGCGTGCGTGCGTGTGCGTGTGTGTGTGTGTGTGCGTGTGTGTGTGCGTGCGTGTGCGTGTGTGTGTGCGTGCGTGCGTGTGTGTGTGTGTGCGTGCGTGTGTGTGCGTGCGTGCGTGTGTGCATGTGTATGTATGTGTGTGTGTGCGCCTGCATGTGCAGGTATGCACATTTATGCAGGAAAGAACGAGAACACTGTAAGCTCGACCCTGGAAAAATGTTTTGTAGATGCAATTGAGTTGAAGCCTTTACACGTCAGGCTTTGGCACTTGCTGTTCAATGAAATCTTTGAACTTGTAAACATCATGCAGGGTCCCTGGCTTGCAGCAGCACTTCAAAAAGCATTCAACTCCAGGACAAACCTGTGTTCCTCTTAACCCTTGCTTGTCTTACAACCTTGGCTTGACAGGGACCCATGGAGACCTTCCTGTGGATCCCAGAGCCTGCGACAACCCCCAGCCAGCCAATCCAGCTCCTCTCCCGGCCTCCCTCCACTGGGACGCTGCCTTGCGTCCTGCTAAAGCAAACTCAATCTCTGCTCAAGCAACTCAACGCCCACACATCTAGGTCTGCCACACAATGGCTGGGAGATTCCCTGCCACTAGCGCTGGGTGGTGAGTGTGAACCAATAAAGTCAATGGGCTCAAGAAAGGGCTCACGTCTGCTCACCCTGTGAGTCCTTGAGTCCCCTCTATAGCTTCAAAGGCATGTGCAGCCCATACACAGGGTATCCTTATCAAGAAGCAGTGACGGAGATGACTGGACGCAGCTGAGTTCATGAGTTGAAAGGGAGACAGGGGTTGGCACGACTCGATTGCCTGTAGCCAAAAGTACAGTCAAATTGTGTTTATGTGAAGCGCAACAGAGTTACTCCAGCTAAGATCTGTGCCCCAAACCCGTCTGTTGCAGATTGACTGGGGAGTCAGGCCGGGAGCTCGAGGTGGATGTCTCCAATGCATTGCCAAGCATGTGCTGGATGGACTTGTTGAAATGGTGTGCTGTGAGTCAGGAATTGAGACGCTTAACCATGTGAGTGTGCTGATCGTCTCGTGAGCAGCAAGACCTCTGAGAACTGGAGGTGGCTGCCATCGATGCATTGCCAAAAGCTTTGCCTGGGGAAAGTATTGCCATGGGGCAGATATGGCCATCAATACATTGCCAAAAGCATTGGCTGGGGGAGATATTGCCATGGGGCAAATATGGCCATCGATGCATTGCCGAACGCATTGGCTGGGGGAAATATTGCCATGGGGCAAATATGGCCATCGATACATTGCCAAAAGCATTGGCTGGGGGAGATATTGCCATGGGGCAAATATGGCCATCGATGCATTGCCAGAAGCATTGGCTGGGGGAAATATTGCCATGGGGCAAATATGGCCATCGATGCATTGCCAGAAGCATTGGCTGGGGGAGATATTGCCATGGGGCAAATATGGCCATCGATGCATTGCCAGAAGCATTGGCTGGGGGAAATATTGCCATGGGGCAAATATGGCCATCGATGCATTGCCAGAAGCATTGGCTGGGGGAGATATTGCCATCAATGCATTGCTAAGCATTGGCTGGGGGAAATGTTGCCACGGGGCATGCAGCTCTTGCAATCGCTCATGCTCCGTGGCAGAGAACACACATGCTTTGTGTTCAAGCCCTGAGCCCTGAGCAAAAGTACGCGAGGTTGCGCTCTGATTAATTGATTAATTCATCCATGGTGTGGTTGGGATGTTTTTTTCTAGGCTTGCTTAGAATCGTGACCACTGTTTGCACATTGGAGCCTGGTGCCATCTAGTTTGCCACTGGGCCCGGTGTTGGCCCGGGCCGACAGAGCTCCGTAGTTCCAATGTTTGTGGATTCTTTCATTTTTCCTTGTAAGCATGGTGTGCTGAGAGTTGGGAATGTATGGTGGAACTTTTAAGAATGTGTTGGCTTGATGAGGGGCAGGAGCCTTGTGCCATCTAGTTTGCCACTGGGCCAACAGAGCTCCGTAGTTCCAATGTTTGTGGATTCTTTCATGTTCCTTGTAAGCATGGTGTGCTGAGAGTTGGGAATGTATGGTGGAACTTTTAAGGATGTGTTGGCTCAATGAGGGGCAGGACCTCACCCAAACCTGGACTCAGGTGTGTGCGTTTAAACAAATTTGTGGAGCATGTGCTAGAGCTGTCTTGGGAATTGGGCTTGTATAGATTCCCAAGACAGAAACAGCCACAGATGGGGCAGCTTAGTTCCCAAAAGACTGTGACGTCCACAGAGGGGGCAGCTTGCATGCCCACACACACACAAGGTGGCCTTGCGCAATGCATGCGACGCATGGTCTGCACAGGCCTGGAGTGACCTGGGCGCTCTGCATCTTCTACGTCAAAGTATGAAAGTCTAGCATTTCTAACTTTCTGCATCTTTGCGATGCTTCCTCCCACTTGTATTCCTAGCGGCAATGAAGCACTGTGAAATTCATCAAAGAAGCGATTACTTTTAACGTTCTCAAAGCATGTCTGGCATGAGGCTTCCAATGCAACCTGCTCCATCATGAAACGCATGCTTTCTCGACCATCAGGAGGTGCAATTGAAAGTAATGATTGCTGGGCTGCAATATTTGCTTAACACAAAAATGTCACTGGATGTATTTGTTCATGATGATTATCTATCCCAACATTTGATTGCTTACTGTACACAACATCCATTGGTTTTGCTAGCCTTTGCTGGTTTTGCTGAATATCAATGATGTTGCTCCATTTTACTGGTTTGTCATGTCTGCTGGTATTTGCTTGTTCCCTGGTCTTGCTGAAGTCGTTGGCTTGTTTCACCTGCCCATTTCTGCACTGTTGACTCCTACACTGCTTGATCCTGCACTGTTAAGCTTGCTCCGCTGTCTTTCCAAATTTATGAATTTTTTTAACACATAAAAAAGCCTGCAAGCTTCTTTTGCTGCTGTCAGTTAGACCCTGAATAGGGTGGTATAGTGTTTTTGTTATTTTGAATGTACATATCTTTGCAATATTGCAATTTGCCACATGGCCGAGTGTCATTTTGATTTGTGGAAATCAAAGATCTTATGGCAAGTTGAGCAGAAAGGCTTGTTATCGTTTTGCTGAGGTAACCATCCATCCATCCATCCATCCATTGAAATCTTCATTCTGAAACTGACCACCTTCAATCCTTGTATTCAGTGTTCCAAGTTGGATTCTTCTTCAACGCCTGGCGTTTTCTCCAGGAAATTTGTTTATTTACGTAAAAATAGTTTTGCATGAACGCCATGGAGGGAAAGCCCTGGGACGAGTAGCAAATATCTATGCAATTGATCTCGTTATCCTGTCTTTGGTAAGACCCTTGCTAGCTTGCCAGGTAAGGAACCTTTCCTGAATGCACGCGGCTTTTTGGCTGGCGTTGACTTTTCTTTCCTTAGTTTGATCCCTCAATATGGATACAATGGGGAGGTAACCTTCAGCCAGGTCATTTAGCTGTCATGTAGCGTTAGATTAGATTAGATTACACAGGGAGACCTTCAGCCAGATTGTTCGGCTGATCAGCCTGTGGCTGGTCCATGCCAGCCAACAGCGAATCCAAAATATCAGATTTACAGAAGAGGGGGACCTTCAGCCAGACTGTTTGGCTGATCAGCCTGTGGCTGGTCCTCGCCAGCCAACAGCAAATTCAAAAGCTCAAACACAAAAAAGAAAAGCATATTGTTTTGTTGCAAGAAATCAAATACAGCTTGGACGCTAAGTTGTTGCCGCAAGAAAGGTCGTGCAAGAGTAAAGTTGCCAGGTAAACTCTGAAATAGTTAAAAGTGTTCCCACCTCAGAGCACACCCCCTCATGCCTACACAAAAGAAGAACATGGGCTTCATCTTGAATTTGCCCGCATGAGCATCTGTCACACACTGGAGAAATTCCATCCTCCCAAGACGCAATTTCCACAGTCAAAGTGTGAGCTCTCAACCTGAACCCACTAACATTCTGCATGATTTAGATTTAGATTTACACAGGGGGACCTTCAGCCAGACCGTTCGGCTGATCGGCCTGTGACTGGTCCTCGCCAGCCAACATAATGTCCATAAGCTCAGAAACAAACGAAAAAAGCTTGTTGTTGTGTTGCAAGAGGAAATCAGAAACATCCTGGACACTGACATTCTGCATGACATGCCGAGGCAAATCCAGATGCAAATACCCTGGCAGCCAGATAGGCTTGCAAGCATTTTGGTCAAATGGGTTTACATGGGTTTACATTGGCAACCTACAGTTCAAATCTCTAGCTGATCGTTTGCTGGTAAAACATTCTCACCAGCTTCCACAAGGTTAATAACAAGTAAACAAGACAAGTTTCTACAAGTGTTTATACCTAGCATCCACTAGAGAACATTGGGAAATGAGCAAGAAAAGGTCCAGCCAAACATGGATGATGATGCAGAAGTGTCGATGTCTAAGAAAAAGAAAAGAAAAGACTACGCCAGCCAAAAGGCCGCGTGCATTAAGGAAAGGTTCCCTAACTAGCAAGCTTTAGCGTTTTAGAGAATGGAGACTTTTACGTCCAGGGTTGCAATGGCCATGCAACAAAGGACGGGTCACTCGAAGCTGATGGTATGAGATGCGAGTGTACCAGATTCTGCTCTTCTTCTGCTGCTGTTCCCTCGCGTTCAATGCTTCTCTTCTGCTTACCCTGCTATGATGCTTGCACACACGATACGTACCGTACGTGTGACACTGCTTGCCAGCTGCCCTTTGCCAGCGAGGTCCCTCCCAAGGACTGTTGCTTCACGCTGTCAACTCTTGCTCTCCCGGGCACTTACAAGGAGTTTGAGCACGTCTCATTTCAAAACCAGAAAATAAGAGAGTTCTCTAAAACAAGGCACAATGCAGCCATCCAGCAATAATAGCCTCCAACCAAATAACTAACCCAAATAACCATGATTTAGCAATAACCATGATTTGACGTGACACTAGAAAGGGTCTCACCAAAAGGCCCTCAAACCTAAACTAGACTAAGCTAGCCTAGGAGAAATCCAGAAACAGAGCTAATGAGGTTCTGGAGGGTTGGCTGCCATGCTCCTGTGCGCCTGGACTCTCCTTCTTCTCCTCTCCTCCTCCACGCGCCCAGCAAACCCTCCCCCAGAAGTCCCCTGGAAATGAAGTGCATGTCTGGTGTTAATAATAGTTGTTAATCTTTGGATAGCATGGCAATTCAGTTTGGATGCTAGTGATTTAGCTTTATGTTTGGTTAGACCCAAGTTGATAAGAGGTTTAATGGTGTAGTTGTTGTAAATAGTGCCTGCCACACCAACTAGGATGATGTGCAAGGTCACTTTGTTATTCCTGTGAGGGTTTCTTGAGCTGCGGGTTTTGAGCCTTGTTAAAATGTTGGCATGCTGGGCGATTGCAGCTTTCAGAGTGGGAAGGGGGTTAGTGTCAGGGTAATGAACTTGCTCGCAAACCTCATGCCCATTCTGTCATGTATGCCAACAGGCTTGTTAACACTAGGCGTGCTATTGAAAGCAAGAATACCTCTCGCAGCCAGGTTATGGAGCCGGGTGCTTCCGATAACCCTCCAGATCCCCATTAGGGTCTTCTTTTTGTAGCTTCGTGGTGGAGGGGACTCACGGCTCTTCTGAGCCAATGTGTCTCCTTTTCCTTAATTGATGTAGGAAGAGTTTCCTCTGCCTACGTAGTTTTTCTTTTTCTTTTTCTTTTTCTTTTTCAGGGCAATATTTAATTTTAAAAAGATGAATGTCCCTGTTATGAGGAGGGATCTTAGTATGATCAATGTGTGTAGGTCGACCTGGGATAGAGCGCACAAAAACAGCATCAGGGCGGCTTTGGTGCCGAGCAGAGGAGTCAGCACCATTAGGAAAAACCCAGTCTGGAATGGCTAGTGAGATGTTTTTTTTGCCGTTGATGTCTTGATAAGGACCTGGTAAAGCACCTGTAGCGGGGTGCGGGATGACTGCGGACACAGGGAAAAATAATTATTTTTGAGCATGCGTGATAATGTAAAAAAATAATTTTTCCGAGGATTATATAGTGTGAGCGGAAAAGAAGGCCCCAAAGCGCCGGAGGGGCGTCAACAGCTGGGATTAGGAGCTCCTTGATATCCCCAGGAGAAGTAGCAGCAAAAGGCAGGGGTCAGTGAGTAATGGCTGGTGATTGAGCAGCAGCGCGCAGATGCGGAACGCTTGCAGCTTGTCAACAAGTGAAGAAGATTTGTGCGCAGATTGCTAAATGTAAAAGCAGTGTGTGCAGCTGACCTCAAGGAAAACAATTTTGCAGCTGAATTTTGTATGTTCTCCAACTGTAGCTAATGCTTCTAAAGAAGGATTGTGTTTCTTGCGCACCTCCGCAAGCAGGAGGAGTGCAGCTACCCTGCTGCTACACTGCTGCAGGCAGCTTGTACATGCAGTTGAACTTTACACATTTAAGTCTCTGGCAAATAGAGGATGGTTTCCCCTGCGGAAATGCGCGGGAAACCTAAAAATATATATTGAGGGGGGCGCGGGATTAAGGCGGGAATCGCAAAAGAGTTATTTTTTTCAGGGGTGTGGAATGATTACAGTTAAGTATGGTACTCTAAAAGCGTACTAATGAGCTTGAAGCTTCAAGCTCTGAATTTCAAAGCAAGCTTGGTGGCTTTAAGAGTGTCATTACCAAGCTCTTAAAGGGGCTTGAAAGTGAGGGGTGTAGATGACCCCGCCCACACCTAACAAAACGGTATGGAGGGTGACTTGAGCTGAGCCCCTTGGAGAATCGTGACAGAGGTCGCGGTGATGCTGCTTGGAGGTTTTCAAGCTGATTATTGAATCTTCACAGAACTTGACCTCCACAAGATGAATGTACCTCCATTCCAGAAGAAGCTGGCTAGGGTGATGGACCTTGGAAGTGGGTGGAGTGGCTGTGGCTGGCGCTGAGCGCTTCCTGGTCCCCCCGCGCCCCCCTCTATTCTCAACGGATACCAGGAATAGGTCCTTGACACTCTGCAAGTCCTGCAAGTCCTGTAAAGCGAGATGATCTGTGCTGCCAATGTCCATGGAGGCCTGCCCCAAGAGGGCCTTGCCTACACTTTCAAGAAGAATCCTGTTGGGAATATTGTGGCGCCCAGTTACCACATTTGATGTGATAGATTGTTTACACCCTGGAGAAATGTTAAGGGCACTATCTATCTCCCCATATAAATGAAACAACTTTATTAAATAGGTCTTGGTTTGTTTCTGCAAGACTGAAAAACATCCTCAAAACTTGTCTGAGAATATAAGAAGCGTGTGTGGTGGGGATAGAGAAAAGACGCACAAAATTCCACGGACACATCCACAGCTCCTGCACCCACTCCCAAACCCACCTACCTTCTCAACCTTTAGAATTAATCCCAGTCCCACATGCAAACACAGACTTGAGTATGCCAATTCCAAACAGACTCTACAACAGGGGTTAAACCATGAATGTGCTATTGAGCTTGCTCGTAAACTTCATGCCCATTTTGTAAGTATGTATACAAATTTGTAACCATGAGGCACGCGATTTGAAGCAAGAATACTTGTCATAGCCAAATTGAGAAGCCTTTTCCTTCTCAAATATTTCATATCTCTTTCATAAGCATAGGCCATCCAGAGTGAAGACAGTGAGTAAACGCATTGCACCTGTCTAAGCCCGTGCATGCAGCCAAATTTCTGAGGTCCAGCATTTAATAGAGAAAGTGCTCATATCAACATCTGCCGCAGATCCTTGCTGAGTGCGGTGCTGTTGCTGCGCATTAAAGCATTGTAGAACCTAACTGCTGCACAAAACCAAAAGGATTGTATATTTTCATGCCCACGTTCCTGCAGCGCATACCAGTTAGGAGCGGTATGCTTGACCCCAAGGTACGCTTCAGTAAGCACAGATGCAACGGACAATCCATCTCAGCTCCTTCTTTCATATATCTAGTGCCCCCATTTTGGCAAGCTTACATGCTAGCAGGAAGTGCATATGCTTTAGTCAGCCAGAGCATGGTATGTGGCCTGGCCTGTCTGTCAAACGGTGCTCGGGTGCAAATTGCCTGTTACATCTATAGCCAGCCAAAAAAGGGGCACACATACGCTCTGCAGCGGTTTGAGGTTTGCGCTGCTTCATGGTTTCTACCTAGTAGCAAAGGAATCTGCACAGGTCAAATGGGCTCCACCTGGAGTGAAATCTGGCACACCTTGAATTACCCCTTGAATTAAGAAAATTAAAACAGGAGGATGAAAGCATGCTCTTTTAGGAAACAAAGAGAACAGTTGGATGGCTGTACCTGCAGCTGCCTATGAGGGCAGCTTAGATGAAGCAAAAAGGGGCCATTAACTCAGCCAGTCCGATCTGGAGAACATGAGCAATGTAGAGCTTGTCAGTCAAAGCATTTCAGGAATTCTGATACAAACTTGCCAGTGGTGAATCCTTGGACATCAGCCTGGTACATAAACTCTGAGACATGATGTACTACTTGGGATGTAGAGCTGAACAGACGCTAGAAAAGAGAAGAAAAAGAACTTCTTTAATTGAATGAACTATTAGTTGGCACAGTGTGCAAGCTCCGAGTCAGCAGAGTACCACTGGCACTTGTGCCGCAGGTGCAACTTGGTGTTTCCCAATACACCTCGAGCAATACACATAAGAGCCGCCTAGATATTGGTGGCAAGCCATGAAAATTGAGAAGAATAGCTCCCTATGGGCTCCAGAGGCAAAATCAACAAAATGGTTGAAACAACCATTGAATCCTTAGGGAATCGACCAGCCTCTTGATTAAAAGAAAAAAAAGAAACGTTACACAGGCCCGAGGCTGCGTGCATTGAGGGAAGGTTCCCTTACTAGCAGGCTAGCAGGGGCCTCACGAAAAGGCCCTCAAGCCTACACTAGACACAGCTAGCCTAGGTGACATCCAGAAACAGGGCTAATGGGGATCTGGAGGGTTGTCCGCCATGCTCCTCGACATCTGGACTCTCCTTCTCCCATTCTCCACCGCCGCGCGCCCAGCAAACTCTCCCCCAGAAGCCCCTTGAAAATGAAGAGCATGTCTGGTGTTAATAATGGTGTTATACATTTTTGGATAGCATGGTAACTAAGCTTGAATGCTAGTGGTTTAGCTTTTCGTTTGGTTAGGCCCAGATTGACAAGAGCTTTGATCGTGTGCTCATTGTAAATGGTGCCAGTCACGCCAATTAAGATGATGTGCAGAGTCACATTGTTACTCCTGTTTGGATTTCTTGAGCTGCGGGCTTTGAGTCTGGTTATTACTGCCGTTTCTATTAGTAAACTGGTCACCTATCGCCCCATGCACCTACCACAAGAATCCTGCAACACACATTTTGTGCCTGGTGTTCACAATATTTTCAAGCTTTGGAGTGCATGGCAACTCAATTTAGAAGCTAATTTGTCTGCACTCTGTCTGGTAAGCTTCATTGGCGCACAGAGGTTGTGCAAGGGAAAATCACCAGATCAAACACCTCAAAGTATCTCCTTCAAAAAAACACCTCAAAGTATCTCCAGTATCTTTGCAAAGCACATGTCCCCTCATACCTACACATCAAAAGGGCGTGAATTTCTTCTTGAAACTGTCTGCATGAGCACCTATTGCACAGAGAGAAGACTCACCTCCCAAGCTGCAATCCTCCACGTTTGGAGTGTGAGCTCTCAACCTAAAGTGACTTATTTTGCACAACATATTCAGACAAAGCCAGAGGCAAGTGCCATGACCAGACAAAGGTGCGCACATTATGGTCAAAATTTAGAACAAAGAGTGCTTGAAATATATGTGTTCAATTGGCAACATAAGCTGCCAGTTTGTTATTTGTTTCTCACTCCCTCAACATCTCTCCATACACCTCGCAACCTGTGCCTTAAATCGTCAGTGAATTTCTGCACAGAGATAGAGCTGCCCTGCTTCACCTGTTACGTATGGTTATTGTATGAGATGATTGGCATTTCTGCCATGATGCAGAATCATTTCTGCCATCACCGCCCTTACAAAAGAATCACTGCGCTGCAAACCTTGAAATCCATCCAGGATCTGAGCAGCCCAACACAAGGGCCCGCGTGAGTGCAATTGCAAGTCTGCCTTCAAAAGCTCCTCAAGCAATCCAGGATGATTGCTCTTCATCTCGTATAGTTTGGCAATCACAACTGTTGCAATCTGAGCCTGTATGACCAACTGAAAATGAAATGAAAAGAAAAGAACTGCGTGGGAAGTGAAAAAGTCGGAACCCACATCAGCGAAGGAAAAGATGATGCCAAGGCATTGTGGGCACCGTGCATCCCCTGCACCAAAAGAAGAAGAAAAAGAAGGTCAATGGCAATCAGGAGGGTTACAAGCAGTACTCCGTGCCTTCTCTTCAAATTGTTGATGAAAGTTGAAAGAAGTCTCCTCAAGAGGTTGTCTGTTGCTAGCAGGTCTGGTCACCTTCCATGATGCTTGTCGCGCACAGAATGATGGTGTGCACCTCTCCCACACTTTCTCAATCCACTACCTCACCAACCTGAACGGCAAACTTAAAGCACATATGCATAAGAAACACAAGCTTGGCTCTCAGCAGGCTGCTGACATCTCTGGCTACGACTTCCAGAGATAGCAGAAACTTAACGACACCATACCACCCACCACCACTGCAAACACTGAAGCACACAACCCAATCTCTTGACTTGCTAACAAGGAGATCAGCGACTCCTTCTGGCATAATCCAAATATTACTTTAAAACAGCAAATGATTATAATGAAGTACCGAACAGAAACACTGTAGACACAGAGACATACCTTCACTTTCAACTTTCCTTCCAGATTTGGAAGATGCCCTGTTTGCGATGATATGGATCACATTGACCACATACTCTTCAGGTGTACAAACTCAACAATGAGCAGGATGCATTGCAACGTGCACTTGCATGTTAGTTAGCAATTTGTTGAACTCTTCCCCAGAGTTTTCTGTGAACCTTTGTCTTTTATTAAATCCACAAGCGTGTAAGGAGTAAGACCGGCATCTGTCAAATGACCAAATGCTCGTAGCGCGGAGAGGAGTAAGGACTGGTGGTGAGTACAGCAATCTGCCCCCTCTTCACGCTACATGCATACCAACAGACACCATGAAGCCCTGAGTCTCTGTGTGAAAGCCCTCAGTAAAGGCCAGTATGGCTCATCCCTTATTGGTATGGATGGCTGCAGTAATGAGAGACTCCTGGATCAGGGCATAAAAGTCCCTGAAAACATCTCGAGAGCTATTCCAGACTGGGTTTTCCCTTATGGTACTGGCTCCCCTGCCCGTCACCAAAGCCGCCCTGATGCTCTTTTTGTGTGCCCTATTCCAGGCAGACAAGCTCACCTTGATCCCTCCAAGATCCCTCCTCAGGACAGGGACATCCACCTTGTTGAACTGAAATTCTGCCCTGACACGTGCACGAATCATTTTATCACTCTCGAACGTGCGGCAACTCAACATTCTCACACCAGAACTAGACTTATAAGTTTAATTAAATCCCGCAGCTCAAGGAATCCAAACAGGAATAACAAAGTGACTCTGCACATCATCTCAATTGGGGTGGCTGGCACCATTTACAATGTGTATACAATCACACCTCTTATGAATTTGGGCCTTACCAAACCAAAAGCTAAATCACTAGCATCCAAGCTTAGGGACCATGCCATTCAAAGATAAACCACTATCATTAATACTAGACACGCTCTTTGTTTTCACGGGGACTTCTGGGGGGGATTTGCTGGGCGTGCGGCGACGGAGGACGGGAGAAGGAGAGTCTGGGCGTCCAGGAGCATGGCGAGCAACCCTCGAGATCCCCATTAGATCTGTTTCCGGCTCTCTCCGAGGCAAGCTGTGTCTAGTGTAGGTTTAGAGGGCCTTCTGGTGAGGCCTCTAGCTTTCCAATTCAACCCTAAGTTAGGGGACCTTCCCTTAATGCACGCGGCCTTTGGCCTGCGTAGACTTTTCTTTTTCTTTTTCTTTCTTTTCTTTCCCATGATGCTGTTGGGTTTCCATTAATATTCCGTGATTGAGGTGCGTAGATAGGGTATAATACTATTATGAAAGGAGAGTAAAGGGTTTCATAGCTGTACCTTTCTACGAGAGCATCTTAAGATAACTAAATAAAAAAAGGTGCCTGGAAGAAAGCATCGAGCTCAGCCACCGTCATGTTATGGAGCCCTGGTCAAGCGCGAGGAGGGCGACAGCAAGGAGGAGATCCCCGGATCGAATCCTTGTGGCCGGGGTGGAGATAAAGATGCCCTCTGTCGGTGGGAACCATTGGGAGGCTCTTTGCTTAATGCACGCGGCCGAACGGCAAGCGTAGATCTTTCCTGGAAGAAAAGAAAGAAAGATTAGGTGCCTTTAATCAGGCCAGTCCAATCTGGAGTGAAAGATTCACCGTGACCAATACCATTGCAAGGGCTGAACTAGCTAGCTGCAATAGCAGCTGCCATTCTTCAGGGCCACTACCACATTGCCACTGATAGTCTCTCTTCACTCCACAAAATCATAAAGCAAAACACTGTATCCAGAGCTTCACCGTCAGCATGTTCAGGGTCACGTCCTGGAAATAGCCATACAGCTTGTGCACAATTCACCTACCCCTATTCTATCTCTTCAAGGTCAAATATCACGCTGGAAATGCAGGTAACATATGTGCAGATGCCATTGCCAAACACCAGGCTATAGCTATTCAGGATAATGACACCCCTGCAGACACAACCTTCTCCTGTATCAACCTTGAAGGCAATCCTTTCCATGACACCACCTGGCTTGCCTTTGAGGATAGTGCCCGCTCCCACGCAAGCACATCAGAACGCCCCGACCCACCTGCCCCAAAGTTTAAACATTTTTCCAACCTTCATGATGCTTTGAAGACGCATATGCATTTAAGATACAGACTTGGAAAGGCTAACGCCGAGACAGGATACTACTCTTACTATCATCGCCTACTTCCCACAGTTCATAAGAAGATCAGCAATACCTTCTGGACCATGCCAACACTTCCTTTCAAAATAAACAGAACATTTTCAACTACGGCGCAGGTACCCTCTTCAATCAAAAGCAGGCTTTTTGCTTCAAAACTTCCACCAGTATACAATGCCCCTTTGTGAGGAGCCAGATAGTTCCCTTCACATTCTTTCAGGATGTAATGAGTTACAATGAGTTACAATGGGGTTTGACCTTCAGCCAGGTAGTTTGGCTGCTCGGTCTGCTCAACTGTTCCAACTGCACAAAAAATATCCATGAGATCGGAAATAAAACGATAAGTGTCATTTGTTTGCTTCTGCAAGAAATGAATAGCATCCTCAGAGCTAGCTTGAGAATAGTAGAAAGTGCCTGAGTCGTCCAGAAAAATTCTATAAGACGAGGGGAAGTCAGAAAATAGCTGTGCATAATCCCTTCGAAGAGAGCACACAGAAGCGCAAGAACAAAGGAACACGGCATGCTTTTCGTCTTGGAGTCCTTGTTCACATTTATCACAAGTTGATGTGTGCTCCTGCCAAAGTGATGTCTCAACTCTTAAATTACGAGCATGTAAGCGAAAACGTGCTATGTTTCTTAGCGTGCGCTTGCCCAAATCAAGATGCAAATACCTGGGGACAGAAAAGGGCGCACCATGAACAGACAAGGGTCTCAAAGGAAGTGCCATCCAGTGATGATATTTGGCTAATTTGTTTGTGTGGTCACCATGTTCTGCCAAGGCATCAGCATTCCACACACCTCGCAGCCTTTTTCTCAGATCAACAACAAACTCCCTCATGGCTATAGGCTGCCTTGACCGAACATAATGAGTAAACACGTTGCACCTGTCCAAGCCTGTGCAGGCAGCCAAAAATTCTGAAGTCCAACATTTATGGGAGAGACTGCTCATTTCAACATCTGCTTGCAGTACCTTACTGAGTGTAGTGCTGTTGCTGCGCAGTAAAGCATTGTAAAACCTAACTGCTGCACGAAAGATGTAAACACTCCACCATATCAAATACGGTAACCTATGAGTCACTCACAAAATCTAGTTGAACCAAATGGCGCTGGTATTACCAATACCATAGGAAGAACAGAGCTGGCTTCCATTGCTGCCGCGCTCACCCATGATTACACGCATATTGCCACAGATAGCCTCAGCTCACTTCACCAACTCAGAAAGCAAATCCTGTACCCAGAGAAGCATAGACATCACGTGCAAGGAGATGTTCTGAAGAGGATCTCAAACCTTGCCCGAGCCTCTCAAGATCACATCCTATTCTACAAGGTCAAGTCTCATGTTGGAATAGCTGGGAATAAGTGCGCAGATCAGGTTGCTGAATACCAGGCCTCCCTCAAAGATGGTAATCTGACTGATACTGGAATCCCTAGCGCTGGCCCAGGAGGAAATCCCTTCCACAATACAACCTGGCTGGCTTGGGAAGAGACAGATTCTAGGCCATCTCAATCCCACCCGTCTTATACTCGTCTAAGGCAACTCCCAGACCTTAAAAATGCTCTGAAATCCCACATGCATGCTCAGCACAAGCTGGGCTATGCTGACCGGAAGACAGGCTACTATCTTATTATCAGAGCTTGCTACCTCATGTAAACAAAAGCATCAGCAACGCCTTTTGAAATATGCCCAGTCTCTCAACTCGAACGAAACACACTTTCTTCCAATACCGCACAGGCACCCTATACAATCAGAAACATGCAGTCCGGTAAAAAAGATCCAAGAGCCTTACATGCCCCTTACCTGATTGCCATCACATCATGATGCCATCCAGTGGATAGCCCTCTCCACATCCTATCTGGCTGCCAATGCCCCGTCATGCGTAACATGGTAACTGAGCGTCACAATATTGCTTGCAGGATGATTTTGAAACTGGTCAGTGAAGGCTCTTATGGGGCCAATCTTGTGCAGTTGGATGAGGGCAACACAAACCGTTTGGCCCAGCACGACCTGCAAGTCCCTGAGCAAGTCTCTAATCGTGCTGTGCCTTCCTACCTCTTCAAACCCATGATTCCTATTCAAACCAGACGCAACTCCAGCCGCCCTGATGCTATCTTGGTCATTCCTCACCCAACTAACCCAAGCAGGCCACCCACTACACCCTCACACAGAGTACTGGGCAGTATGGGGAGTAGCACAACTCCAGCCCGCCATATCCACTTGATAAAAATCAAATACTGTGAAGATACGAGGCCTAGTTCCCAGCTAAAAGCCTCACAACAACAACACAGCGAACTGTGCAAACAAACCCAAGGTGCAGAGATTACTATGCACCCAATACTCCTGGGTGTGGGCGGGACTATTAGGGACGGGACACTGCACATACCCTTGATCAATTCAAAAAATTAGGGATTGACTCACAGAGATCTGAAACACTTGCAAGAAAACTCCATGCCCATTCTGTACAATTTGCGCACAAACTTACCTCTACCAGGCGTGCCATTGAAAATAAAAACACTCATCACAACACTGGTGCCCTGGAGCAGCGTGCTGCCAGAAACCCACCCAATCCACATTAATTTCCCTCTCATCTTCTTGTGAGGGAGACTCACGGCTCTTTGAGCCAATGTGTCTCTCTTTCCTTAATTGATGTAGGGACAGTTTTCTCTGCCTATGTAGCTTTTTCTTTTTCTATTCTTTTCTTTCTCGACACAGAAGCCACTGCAACTTTCATGTCCTCCCTATCTGGGGAAAACACATGATAACTAACCCCTATTCCAAACTCATCACTGCCTATCCACATCTCTGTTGTGAACTTGGAACCATCGCTCGTACCAACCTTTGCTACAACGATCCACAATCCTCCCTCAACCAGGAAATACCCCTTTCTCAGCACACCTGGGACCTACAAATTAATGCAGTCTGGAACACAGCTGCAAGGGTTCATCTTAACAATCACAACCCAGCTTGGCTACAAGGCCCGGCTTCGGCTGTACCAGAAGTTAACTGGAAGCTGCGCAGTATAGGCAACCATTCTACTCTCAATACAATGCATGCTGATATGCCTGGATTCAATAAATGCCAACGCCTCCCCTTTGACAAACAACAAACATCTAGAAAGTCAACCTATCCACATATAAGTAATCGGGAAGAACTTTTTGTACCTAACCAATCTAGTCCAACCCTCAAGCTCAAAGTCCCTGACTGGAGAACGTGGGCTTACACTGATGGTAGTTGTCAAATATAGAATGGCATACAAGAAATTGGAGCAGGCGTCTACTGCCCTCTCACTGACAGCAGAAGTTTTGTCGAGCCCAACGGTGCTGGAATTAACAACTTGTTAATTCCAGCACCGTTGAACACCATATGTTGAGCTGAAAAAGCAGCAATTGCTGCTGCCATCACGCACTCTTACTCACACATTGCTTCGGACAGTCTCACCTTTCTTCATCAAATACGTAAACAACTTATTTACCCAGAGAAGCACAAACAACATATTCAAGGTGACGTCCTAAAAGCCATATCTACCCTCATTAGCAACTCGCAAAGCAATATTTGTTTCTACAAAGTAAAATCTCATGCTGGCATTGTTGGTAATGAATGTGCAGATGCTATTGCAAAATATCAAGCAAGCCAAGCCAATAATAATGTGGCTGATACCGGGATCCCTAGCGCAGGCCCTGGCCGAAATCCTTTTTCTCATTTATTTTGGTTAGCCAAAGAGGAAAAAAAGAACACAATACTGGCACATCCACAGCTCCTACACCCAATCCTAAAATCACCTACCTCCCCAATCTTCAAAATGCTCTCAAGTCTCATATGCATACAATACACAGACTTGGATATGCCAACCCCAAAACAGGCTACTACTCTTATTATCAGAGTTTGTTACCACATGTAGATAAGAAAATCAGCAATGCCTTTAGGAACATGTCCTGTATATCCACACCCATGAAGCGCACCATCTTACAATATCGCACTGGCACCCTCTATAACCAAAAACATGCGGTTCGTTTCAAAAGGTCTACTGACCCACTATGTCCTCTCACAGGCTGTCATCAATTAGACAGCGCACTCCACATGCTTTCAGGCTGCCAAAATCATATCATATCCAGCATGAAAACTGAACGCCACAATGTTGCTGGGAAAATGATCATCAAATCTCTTAGCAAAAGCCCTTGGGGAGCAGGTTTGGTTAACATGGACATAGCGAGTGGTGATAAGTTGGTGCAGCACAACCTTCAAATCCCTGTACATGCATCAAACAGAATCATACCCCCTTACCTCTGTCCAAGAAAATTTTCTAAGATCTAGACTCACCTCCAGCCGTCCTGATGCTATACTGATTACTCCCTATAAAGCCAAACCCACTCCTTCTTCTCCTTCTACCTCCTGCTCACACCATCATGTGTTACGCAGCAGACACAACCCCACACTGAGGACCTCAACAGCCAACCGCGTGAGGCAACCCCACCAACTGAATGTAAACCAGCGGCATGTGCACTTGATCGAAATCAAGTACTGTGAAGACACGAGGCCTGGACAGCAGTTGGAGGCGGCACAGCGGCAGCATGCAGACCTCTGCAAACTCATTAATGCAAAAGCTGTGACACTTCACACCATCCTTTTGGGTGTTGGTGGGACCTGCTACACTGAGCACACCCTTAACCAGTTTAAACAACTGGGACTTGACCACCAACGCGCCAATAAACTTGCTCGCAAACTTCATGCCCATTCTGTCATGTATGCCAACAGGCTTGTTACCACTAGGCGTGCTATTGAAAACAAGAATACTTTTCACAGCCAGGTTATGGAGGCGGGTGCTTCCAATAACCCTCCAGATCCCCATTAAGATGTTCTTTTTGTAGTCTTCATGGTGGAGGGGACTCACGGCTCTTTTGAGCCAATGTGTCTCCTTTTCCTTAATTGATGTAGGGAGAGTTTCCTCTGCCTATGCGGTTTTTCTTTTCTCTTCTCATCTAAATGAAGATGAAAAACTCAATAGAGAATCAAGCTCTGTCAGCAGAGAATTTGAATGCACTGCTTGCAAGCAATGGGACCAATTGGGAGCCAAGCTGGGAGCCAGCAAACACCAAAGAAACATGGCCAACTTTCTTCCAGCGCATTATCAAATTTGATACCCACAATGATAAGCCAAACCTCTCCATACCTGCTGCTCACCTTGAACAACATAGAAAGGCAAGTGTTTGACAAATCAGAAAGAAAAAATGCACGGAAACAACACACATTAGACACAGAACTCTGCAACAGGGTCACCTTTGATGTGACCCAACCCACAAACCCACAAGCACACGTTATAGGGCTGGACGCTGTAAATTCTGGATTACAAGTTTTTTCCTTGTTAAACCAAAGCCCAACAAGACAACGGACCCCCACCCCAGAGCAGAGGCTGCTGATTCCCCTTCCACCTTCCATACCGGCCCTGGTGCTAGCAGTGATGTGCTCCTCACAGACAGCACGCATCTACATCACAGATGGCAAATGTCAAGGGATGCTCACCCCAGAGCGCATTGATATCCTCAACAACGTATTTGACAGAGCAAAGCACAGTGGAATGCATGACGCAATCCAGCCTCCTCCTAAAAGCTTTGCCTCTGGGCTTATGGGCCTCTTCTCACGCTCTACCGTGAACAGCAGCAAACAACAAAGTAAAAAATCAAAGACACCTTCATGTGCATCCTACCTGATCTTACCCACTCAGCCATCTAGAAGTGGGCAATAGTGATGCAGGAAAAATGGCCTTGCCCCTAGAACACAACCCCAATTACCTCCATGACTGGAGCAACACCCTCAAGATGGGTTCTTTGGAGCTATACGCAACGCCTTGTTGTCCAAAATCTCAGGCTTCTCGTCATGCCATCCTATCTATGACAACCATGTAATGCACCTCACCCTAAAACATGCCAATTACTCTGCAACACTACAAACTGATGCAAAGCAACTTTCATGTTCCTACCAAGCTGGGGAGGTCCAACGAGCACCAATCCATACTCTAAACTCCTTAATGCCTACCCTCACCTCTGCTGCACATTTGAAACCATACCTTCAACAACCACCAACTATGCTACTCCCCCGTTTTGGGTCAGCAAGGTAATCATGCTCCCCTGCCACTCCTGGAGCCTACGATTCATCGCTGTTTGGAACACTGCAGCAAGAATCCGCCCAATTGAGAGCAACCCAACTTGGCTCACTGTGAAGACACCAGGCCCAAATATCAGCTTGAGGCCTCCAAGCAGCAGAACCACGACCTCTGTCACGATCTTTCAAGAGCTTAGCTCAAGTCAACCTCCATGCCATTTTTTAAGGTGTGGGCGGGAGCATCTATACCCCTCACACTTAAGAGCCCCATACAGAGCTTGGCCTTGACACTCATAATTATAAAGCCACCAAGCTTGCTCTGAAGCTTCATGCTCATTCTGTCCAGTATGCTTATAAACATGCTAGCACCAGACGCGCTCTTGAGAAAACTTCTTTTAACTCTCGTCACCGAGATCAGGCAAGGGGTACTGCTCATAACCCTCATGATCCGCATTGACCTCCTTCTTTTTCCTCTTGGTGAAAGAGATACAGCGTCTCTGCCCTAGGTATCCTCTTTCCCTTAATTGATGTGGGGAGCGCTTTCACTGCCTGTGTAGTTTTTTGTTCCCTTTTCTTCTCTAACAGGATGGTGGACGTGCAGAAAGAAAATGCAGGGCACATCATGGATGTGTCTGGTGTAGCATTTCATGCATAACCGTTAGCAGCGTGCTGCTCCATGCTTCTCCGCAATGATGCGGGATCTAGGCACAGCACTAGAAGTTTTCTGGTTTCCTTTGGTGCTATGTTTTAGTTATCATTAGTTATCGAGTTATGTGCATTAATCTTATGCGGCTTACATGATACCCTCTTGCTTTGTACTTAGTCTTGTTGCTATCTTTTGTGCTAATCCAGAGTGCTCATTCCTTTCCATGAAAGAAAAGAAAAGAAAGAAAAACAACGTAGGCAGAGAAGACTCTCCCTACATCAATTAAGGAAAAGGAGACACATTGGCTCCGAAGAGCCGTGAGTCCCCTCCACCACAAAATCTTTCCAGACTATATTACCTCACAATGCCTTACCAGCCTGATATCACCTGGATGCATTTCTCATGGAACCTTTTCTTACCTCCTGTCCTTTGCTCAGATGCCTGCTGGACTTGGCTTCAATTCCCCTTTACTCCTGGAACGAACAATGCACATTGTTAAAAAGTAAAATTTTACGCCGAGCAGCAGCCAGCATACATTAAGGAAAGACCCAACAGTCAGCGCTGGCACTAACCGTGAGTCCCACCAACTAAAAGCACAGCTAGGAGCAGCCAAACTAATGCAGATCAGACGGGTTGTCAGCCATCCTTTCAGGCTTGCGTCTCGCCCTCTTGTAAGCAACCCGTCCAGTAGCCTCCGGGTCCCCCCAAATCCAATTGCTTGGATTGCTTGGATTGCAAGATTGAATGACATGCGTGGTGTTGGCATTTTTGTGAAGTGATAGAGGAGTTTGGTTGCAAGTCCGAGGGCCTTTTCTTTGGTTAAGCCAAGCTTTCAGAGGGGATCAATTGTATGGATTGTTTTGGCAACTTCGATGAGGATAGCATGTAATGTGACTCTGTAGGGAGAATTTTCTCTGCCTACGTAGTTTTTCTTTTTTTCTTTTCTTTTCTTGTGACTCTGCTATTACGGTGTGTGCTTCTAAGGGATTTTGTGCATCAGTTCTCAATAGTGTTTTTGTATTTTGATTTTGGGCAGTTACTAGAGTTTGAACAGGTTTGGTTTCAGAGCTGAATTTCAATTTAATGAGGTGGATACCTGTCTTTTGGGTTTATGTGTTCCGGAGAACGGGTTGAGTCTCTGCCTTCAAGGGGTTATATTATGACTACTACAAAAATTGAAGGGACTTTCCAACTTGTTTTTTATGCTTTAGCCTAGCAGTCATGGGTTTTGACTGATGGCTTCTTCTTGTAAAACTACACCTACATTTCCTGGTATATTTCAGTCCTTGGAGTTAGTGTTCTTTGTGTTTTTTCATTTCAAGTAGCCTGAATGCGAGCCATGTTTGCAGCGTAACAACACTCCAAAGCTTGACACAATGTTTTTTTCTGCCTGCCATACTTAATCTAGTTTGGTTTGGTTCCTTTACAGTCTCTCTTTTCTCATGCACGTGCACATTCAAATGCGGGAGGCGTCATGAAAGAATGTTTTAAAGTAACCTGATCAATTATGAGGAAGCATGGAGAAGCCACGGGAGTGGAAAAGAGAACAAGGAATAGCAAAAGATGGAAGTGTTGCCTGTGCTCCATCTTTGGTTTCCTTCTTCTGGGTTTGGCAGAGCCCCAAGCTCTCCTGGCACAAGCCATGGCCATGCGGTGCTAACCAGTGCGGCTCGCCAGCAGAACATTGAAATTGGAAGGAGAGAGGGAAAGAGAGGGCACCAACCAGGACTCGTATTGGGGACCCACAGGATACCCCAAGCACTGTGAATTCATCACATCAAATACTCTACCATAGCTTCGTTATTACTGCATGGGGCAGTAGGCAACCGGCTCCTTTAGTTCCCTTCAAAAGATATATGTAGCTGATAACAGTAGGGGGTTTGCTGGGGGCGAGGTAGGACAAGGCAGGGGGAGGAGAGTCCAAGCCTGCAGGCGCATGGCAGACAACCCCCCAGACCCTCATTAGTTCTCTGTGGTTGGCTTCTAGCCTAGTTTATGTTAGGCCTGCAAGCCTCAGCGGTGAGGCCCAAGCTAGTTAAAAGTAAAAAGCTTTCTAGTTACTAGAGGGGACCTATCCTGACAAATGACATAACTGCGCACTTGGTTCCAGCATCTTTGACCATCTACAAGCTACTAAGCTTGCTAGCAAACTTTATCAGAGGATGCCGAGGCACAATAAAACCCCTCCACCAAGAGGAGGAACACTGTCCCTTCATTCCCTTGTTGGCAAGCCAGTACACGATTGCTGTCAGTTGCTTCTAGGTTGCTCGTGCTGTGTAGCTTTAAATGTTTGGTTGCTGGATGAATCTTTAAAGAAAAGGACAGACCATGCCAGCCAAAAGGTCACTGGTAGACTCAGCACGTTAGCAGGTTGTGAGGGCAGAGTGACGAAATGGAAAGCTTGTGAACCCAGACTTGCACAAACATGAACAGGTCCGTTGAGAGAATGAAGAGACATGGAGAGGAACAACAAGGAGACAAGAGGGGCAAAACAGATGGAACAGGTTGCAGGATTCGGTAACAAAGCCCCCCGTCAAAACAACTGAGTGCTAGCTTGTTTATGAAAGAGAGGAGCTCATGTAGGGGAAGAATGAAGCTTATCATTGTTCAGGTTCATCAATGTGGACGTGTGAGCATTATACATGCCATGATGGGGTTTGGGAGGCAGGGAGGGAGCCTGAAGGAGGTGGAGAGAAGACCAGAGAACAAGGAAGCTTTGGAGGGCTTGTCAGAGATTGGGATCCCCAGACAACTGAAGCTGTACGGCATTGTTGCGTGCGTACGTCGTGCATGCCTGTTTGCATGCACACACACAGCATTACAAGTGTGTGTGCGTGTGCGCTGCTGCTGCTGCTACTGTGTGTGTGTGTGTGTGTGTGTGTGTGTGTGTGTGTGTGTGTGTGCATACATGCATGCGCATGCGTGTGTGCATATTTATAAAGCTTTAAAGCATACATACATATGTGTAGGTGTGCATGCATGCATGCATGCATGCGTGTATACTGTTTGCATGTGTGAGTGTTGTGTGTGTGTGTCTGCACATGTGTGAGCGTGCATGTGTTTGTATCATGGCATGCTTGCTGCACATCCGCCGAGGCGCACCGCCACGTCACTGGTGTTCACTGGCCTGCCTGGTCATATTGCGGTTCCCACAGAACACCTTGCACTGAGAGTATTGCTCTTATGTGCACAGAGGGCGCATGCTCTACGTAGGAGGAGGTATACCAGAAGTCTTGGCACTCCAATTCCTGCAGGACAACACTGTTCTTAGCGTATCAATTGTAAATTATACCGGTAATGACCTTCGACGTGCTTTTTTCCTGGAATTGCCCAGCTATGTCTTGACGTGTAGGCGTATTAACGTTTAAAAGGTGATGGCCACTGACTCCGAATGGTTGCCCTCTTTTAATGGTGTGAATCAACGCGGATTACCACCGGGCCCTAACCCCCAAATAGTTGTTACGCAAAAGACGTATAAACCGAGGGTATTTGTCCTACGCGGTCGCGAGGAGCGGCAGTCCGCATAAATACATATTTCCCAGATTGAATGGAAAAGGTGAAGGGCCTGCTTCTCCTTTGCTGCTGCGGAAGAGGGCCACGAGAGGTGCGTCCCGGCCCGCGGCTGCGCTAGCTAGCTATAGCATCACAATGCGCAGTTCGCGACGCTAGTTTCTCTTTGGAAGCAGGAAATGGAAGTTTTGAAACTTGTATGTACACACATGCATGCACTGCGCAGTCTTTCACAGTGAGTGTAGGTTTGTCCTTTCGGAACGTTCCGTTAACGCCCTGAAGTTTTCTTTCTCCAAAAGAGATAAATCCCTGGAAAAGGGTATTGATCCCTTCGAAGCAAGCTCGATCGAGCTCGCGCCTAGAACTCAACGGCCACGTGTTGCCATACAACTGGACACTTTAAGACAGCACTGAATGCACGTGTGCGTACATGGCTTCGTCAAATTAGCACCACTTCGCCATCGTTGGCAACCCATGCACGTCAGGTCATACACATACGTGTGTACACATGCGCATGTGTACACACACACACACACACACACACACACACACACACACACGCAGAGGAACACACACACATGTTTGTGTGTACACTCGTATGTGTATACATACGTTTGTATATGTGTATGTACACACACGCACACGTATATATACATGTGTACACATACACACACACACACACACACACACACACTTCTGCAGGCCGACCTACAGGTCAGCTGTACCTCCTCAAGCTATGAGAGAGCTGATGTGAGCAGCCCAGCAGAATGTCAAGACGACCCTCAGCTTGACCCTTCAAAACAGGCGCTTGATGTCCAGCAAAGCAACTTGCCCTTGAGTGGCTGTGGGGATGGACCTGCAACAGCAACTCTGGCCAGCTGTAGCCCTGAGGATCCTCCTCCTACGGAACTCCTCGAGGCCACTGCCCTGCCCAGTCAATATGTTTCAAACCAGCCCCAGCGAGCCCTAGGCTGGACCCCATTGATCCTGGAGGCCATTCCCTTCTCTGTAGCTGTTCTCTCATGGTAAGGGACAAGCTGCACCCCTTGTACTTGCAGTGATCACCAACCTCAGGGGTGTGTTGTTACGATGGAAAAGGACTAGTCGAGCGGTTGATGCACAACCTATGAATCTCATCGTATATATAGTCACTTTGTGACATTCCCCCCATCTAATCTGGGCGAGGAGTGCGTGGCGGAGTGAATTCAAGTCTTTCCACGCCCACGCACGGCTCATTACTGGCTCCACATGCTTATAACGTGCCACTTAGGTTGCACAGCACGGCGTTGGGCCGGGCCCAAAGAATGCTTCCATCAGGATTCGAACTCTAGCTTCGCTACCAAATGTTATGATGGAAAAGGACTAGTCGAGCGGTTGATGCACAACCTACAAATCTCATTGTATATATAGTCAATTCGTGACATGTGTTAGGGGGTGGGACCACCCTCAAATTTGACTATCAATTGATTGCAAGGTGATTGATCTCTAAGATGAAAAGCACACCACCAGAATCCTGATGTTATCTTCCATCAGACATGGTTCTCTAAATGATTGCCCAGGTAGTCTGTGCCAGATCAAAGTTGGCAGGAGTTCTTAAATTTTGCGCCCAATTTTAATGTTTTATAATTATTCTTTAACATAAAAAATGAGTTTCCCATACTGAACTGTGAAACTGTGGAACTTAACAAGCAAATACAACGTCCTTCAATGTTTCCTAACCTGATGGGGATGCTTGAAATCGTCATTTCTACCACCTCATCCCCTCCCTCCCTTTAAGCACCCAGCTCACACGAATGACATGCTTTTCAAACCTTTTTTCCAGAAATGTTCCTCTGTAAAGATATTAGCATTGCAAAAAAATATTGGGGATTGTGCAGCCAATAAGGCTATAAGAAGCTTCATGAAATGTAACATCCTAAACAGGGATTGAAACATCCCCAATCACCAAGGCAACCCTCAAAGGCAAAGTTGAACTGGAATCCCCGCTTAAACAACCCTGTGCCTACCAGCTGGTGATCATTTCTGCAAAAGGGGTCATGTCTTGATCAAAGCTTAATTTTAGCTCCATGCAGCTAATTGCCCTTTTAGAAGTGTTGGCTGGGGCCTGTTGAACCTCGCAAGTTTTTTTTCTGGTCTCTTCCTCGCGCATGCAACAGAGATGTTGCCTTTCATAAGTGCACAACCTGACTCCTTTATTGATGAGCAACAAGTTCTGTATTGATAAAGCACATCTACCCAGGTTTTTTTATCAGCATTCCAATTCACAATCTTCTGTGTGTGTGTGTGTGTGTCTGTGTGTGTGTGTGTCTGTGTGTGTGTGTGTGTGTGTGTGTGTGCGCGCGCGCGTCTGTGACACTTGCACACTTTCAATTTGTTCTCTGGAGAAGATCTTGTTTTTCAAGATATTGCGGCGTGGTATTTCTTGTCCTGCTGTGCACACATCACACGTGTGATATTTTAGAGAGATGCCTGATCACATGAACAATTATGAGAGTCGCTGTGCTTTTCATGTACTTGTTGGTAGGCACTCAGCGGTTGCGTTCAAAGTAAACATTCCTGTTTTCAGCAAGTATTTGGGAGGTACGTTGCTTCTCGATTGTTTGGATTCTGACAGAGATGGTATGCATATCATTTACATATGCAAACCATACATATGTACGTAAATGCATACACGAAATTAGCAAACTATAATAGGCCATTGGTTGGCCAACAGAAAGTTGCATTTGAAAGGAATTTTGCCCAAATCTGCCAGCATTTGCTGCTACGTTGCCGCAGTGATGGCAAGGAGGTTCTTCACCACTGCCATGGCTCAGATTCCGGCGCTGCCCACTTTTTGACACAAACCCTAGACATGAGCGACAATAGCTCTCAGCACGGGAGTGCATGCACATTCCTGGCCGCTCTTCTTGGCGACCTCGAAGAGCATGCGTTGAAAACAGTACGAGGAAGGAGGTATGCTACTGTGAATGCATGTCTTGTTTACGACTGCTCTGTTAGGTGGCCAGCACATTGATTTGAATGTGACCAGGTCATTACCTGGTCAGTTTTACATTTGATTGTGAAAACTGCAAATCCAAAGCACCCGCTGTGCTCGCCAAACCAGCAGAGTTTCCAGATATTCCACAGATTGTGTCAAAAAAGGGTGCGCTGCAGTGAATGGCATGTCATGTAAGGCTCTTGTGACCCTCAGGTTAAGGCTCAGTCTGCCCTAGAATGTATAAATTCATCCTCTTCAGATGGCACTAGTAAAACGCGTTGCCTTTAGGCCAGAAGCATTTGCATAAATGATTTGCAATGCTTACTTTTAGGCATCAATCCAAGCTGCTCTTAGTCATGCAGAAACAGTTCACGACGTCCACAGCTGACCAGCCCCATGAAGGAGGGCACATTCTTGTTCACCAATAGGCTTGCCAGCAACTAACAGCCACGAAGAGGACACTTCAAACTGCTCGACAAGATAATTATTGCTCTGTTTTTGTTCAGCAGTTCAATTCTCTATTGTTAGGGAAGGCAGCATGAGCAATTCTGGGTTCAGCACAGAGGATCTGAGCAGTGCATTTAACTCATTTTTGCCTGATGCTGTGCCCTGCTTCTGCTTGCAATATGTAATATCTGAGTCGTGTGAAATAAAACACCAAGAGATGAGTTGCTGCTAAGCCTGCTTCTGAATTTGCAAACATACAAACGCGCGCCACTAGAAACCAACACTGCCTCCTGGTAAGTGAGCCCCATCTTTTTGCAGGATCACAATGCCAATTGAAATGCAAGCGCTTTGTGCGCAGGTCTTGCTGGAAAGGCTCAGTTTTTGTGGAGGCAGCAGCCGGCGAATCTCCATACTGCTCATGTAAGGTCATCAATTTACTTCAATCTGCAACTTTTATGCAGTCATCCACTTAGCTATTGCTAGGTTCAGCCAATTACACACACATACATAAATACATACATACATGTGTATACGCACACATATATATGTATATAAACATGTAGGTAACATAAAATATAAAACTTAGTATATGTAATATTAAACATATAGTGGTAGAGGGGACTTACTGCTCTTTCGAGCCAATGTGTCTCCTTTTCCTTAATTGCAAACAACAATTGATGTAAGGAGAGTGTCCTATGTCTAAGCAGTTGTTATTCTGTGCGAGTGTGTGTGTGTGTGTATGTGTGTGCGCATGCGTGCATGTGTGAGTAAATCCATGCATGTACATATGAACAAATGCATTTCAGTAAAAAAGTTGAAATGTTTGGCACATATAGGTGTGGGCCAACCTTGTTGCTCCTTGCTGTCACTCCATCCATCTTTTTCAAAGTCCCTCATGTGTCGCTTGCCGTGCCTTGCACGCGCTGCATCCAAGTTGCTATGCCAAACCTTGAACCCTCGAGCTGTGCCGCAACTGCACCTTGTGCAGCTATCAGCAGAGGTGCACAGCCCAGCAGCAGTCCCGTGGATCCAACCCCTTCTGAGAGTACACCTTGTGCAGCTATCAGCAGATGTGCACAGCCCAGCAGTAGTCCTGTGGATCCAACCTCTTCTGAGAGTACAGCACACCATGCTAGGAATGGGAAGATGGCTGTCACTGAGATGGGCAAGGCCCTCTCATTGCCTGCAGAACTGCTTCACGACAACATGTTGTCGACAGGGGAGGTGACAACAGCTGCAGCAAGACCAGCAGCAGCAGCTGATGCAGCAATCTTGGCAGAATTAGCAGGAACAGCAGCAGGAACGGAGAAGACGGGGACCGGCTGGGAAAGCTTTGGGACAAACTTGATGACCACAGATACCAGCTGGAAGCTGCCTTCTCAATCTTGGGCCGGCACACGTTTTGACATTCTGCACACCATGGAATCATTTCATCTCAGGAGCAGCTTCACGGAAAGCAAGCCCAAAAAGAGTGAGTGCAGCCTTGGTAAACCAAAAAGGCTGACTGTACTTGCTCTGTGCAGATGTGTAAGTGCACGAGTGCGTCTCCAGTGAACTGCAATCTCCGGCAGTGCTTCCTGTGATTGCTCTGCATGATGGGGGAGATTATTTGTGTTAGGGCACAACAGGTTTATGTAATTCTTATATATATATAAGATTATATGTGGAATTGCACTTTCCAGGTACTTCATTGAAGCCGTGCACCTCACATGCAAGCAGAGCACACAAACACATGAAAGAAGGTGTGCTATAATAGCCATTGGTAAACAGGGTGTCTCAGTTTTCCAAAGTGGCTCTCTGAGGCTAAAAGAGCCTAGGCCTATGTGGGTAAGGCCTGGTTAGGAGGATATGGTAATCCGTCCCCCTCTCCTATCCCCCTCACTGCACTGGACCAATTCATCAACACAGGGTGTCCTGATCTTCAAAAAGCTGTGACTTGGCCTCCGAGGCATTGTCATTAAACTCCAGAGTTACAAAACTTACAAGGTTTACAAGGATAAGGCGTTCAGTCAAGAAGTGTGACTGCTAGCCTGCTCATAAAAGGCAATTAATTCACGAAGGGGAAAAGGAAGTTTAATGTTGTTCTGGTAAAAAAACAGACACATCATGAGGTCCTGTGAGAACACGGGAGCATATTTCCTGTGGAGAGAGACCACCTGGGGATGTGTGCAATGAAAGAGGACATGTTTTTCATTCTGGACATCATCATCAGCCTCACAAAGGTCACAGTTTGGGGAAGACTGTGATTCCAAGTTGCTGTTCATAGCAAAGGATGTGAACACGGAGTCTAAATCGAGCCACGTTGCGAATGACATCATGGGGGAGGTCAAGGAAAATGTATTTGGAACTGTAGGTTGTTGTTGTTGTTTTTTGATAAGACTGCACGGATCAGGTCCAGTGCATTGGTGTGGTCCAGATTCACAGCAGTTGAGTAGTCAAAGCCTTCCCTGCCGTTGTTCATGGTTGGCTCGTATGCGACGTGCTCCCAGACTGATAAACTCCAGAGTTACAACATTACAAGTAATCAGCACCTTTGCATGCTTCAGAGCCATGTGAGCGTGATGCTTGGTGTTCAGCTGGCCTCAAGCTGACCATCAGAACATACTGGCTAATTTTGTGGAGAGCATGCATGCACAGAAGGGGTGTAAAGCAACTCCAGCTAAAAGTCATGCACTGCCAAAACACCTTTCCCTGACTCTTCTGCTGCTCAATTGTTTCATGAACTGCATCTTCACTTGAGTGCCACCATACTCCCGCATACCCAGGAAGTCATCCCTGATCCCCAACTCGATCACACTGCCAAGAACTTGCACCTTCCATAGGATTACTCCAAAACACTTCTCCAGGCAATACCTTCTCCATCTTCTAGGATTCCTGGGGAATCATAAAACATTTCAGGTGACCCCTTCCCGAAAACTTGGTAACACTCTTTGCCAACTAGGGTATGCCCATTCTGCCAAAGAGCCTCCCCCAGCCTCGCCTAGCCTAGCCTAGGCCTAGGCGAGGCTAGGCAGGTTGGCTACCCACCCCTACTGATGATTCACTGATGGTTCCATGGTGTTTGTGCTCAAGCCCTTGGCATTCACTGCCTGCCTGCAGGCATTCTCTGGTGGTTCCATGGTGTGCGTGCTCAAACCCTTGGCATTCACTGCCTGCCTGCAGGCATTCACTGGAGCAGCGGTGTTGACGAGGACGGAAGAATGGTGGCAGGGTCTGGTTGTGGCAATGCATCATCCCAGCCCAGGCAGATGCCTCCGAGGCCATGCAGGTCCATGTCGGCATTGAGTCCACGATTACCCACTGCACGGCGGGACTCGCTGCTCATGCAAGTATTTTTCTGTACAAATAGCTGCCCTGATGTGATATGGATGTGATGCCTCTTGCAGAGAAGGTTGCAGCTGAGCTTGCTTCCCACACAATTGTCTGTACTGCAAGAACAGCTACCTTGATGTGATGTGGATGTGATGCATCTTGCAGAAAAGGTTGCGGCAGAGCTCGCTGCCCATGCAAGCGTCTGTACCGCAAGAACAGCTGCCTTGATGTGATGCTCCTTGCAGAGCACCTTGCACGACGGAGCCTACTACTTGTGCACGCATCTATAGAAGAAGCATGATAGAAGAAGCATATGTGTGCCCTAAAGCGGAGCTCTCAATACACTGCTGATGCTCTCTGTATGCGCCCTCAAGATCAACAATGATGGGTTGCGCGGACATGACCCAGCGCGACCTGAATGCATGCTCTTGCCCTTGCACCTATGGCCTCAAAAACTGTGCAAGAATTTATCTTCATGTTTGCAGCTGCGTGCCACAAAGATCAGCGCTGCTAAAAAGAATGTTTGGAGGCTTGCCCATCAATTCATTTTCGTCCATCATCTGGAGCAATACACTGCTGCAGCTTAATTATGCCAACACTGTGACGGGTTGATGACCTTTCAAGCTATTGACAGGGCATGCAAGAGGGCTTTTACTAACAATGATCACACCTTTCACCATTACGATAGCTTTTCTGAAGCGAGATGCAAGCATTAGCATGTCTGCTATTTGTCAACTGTGTCGACCCCATATTTGCTAGCTTTCAACTGTGTGCAGGTCAGAAAACTCCATAGAGCAGTTCATTGGGGGCAACGAGTTGAAGACAAAGTCCCTCTTGAGGTCCCTTGCGCAACAGGTACATCTCCTGTGCGCTCTTGTGCTGCACGTTGCTGGCGCGTACCATGACTCCAGCATTTTTCACTTTAAACATTTTCTGCATTTGAGTGTGCATGCAAGGCACTCCTCTCATGTGTGGGTAAGGATAACAGCTGCACAAAAGCAGCCCCCGTAAAGCTGACACTGCTGCAACACACAAAAGTTATCTGGTCTTGCATCTCACTAATAAAAAATAAGAAAAAAAGTCTATGCCATCCAAGAGGCCGCGCGCATTGAGGAAAGGTTCCCTAACTAGCAAGCTAGTAAGGGTCTCACCAAGGGCCCTTGAACCTACACTAGACACAGCTAGCCTAGGAGAAAGCCAGAAACAGATCACAAGGAAAAAAGGTGGCCAGTGACAAGAAATGGAAAAACATCAATGGTGCAGGCCCAATGCAGCAACCATGCCTCTTGTCAGCGCTTTGTTGTGCTTTTCTCAACCGGCATTTCCCTTCTTTTATATGCCTACAGGCGCAAGCTGGTGATGACAACAAGGCTCACAGCTCAAAAAAAGGTGCTTGGCACTTGCTCTTCCCGCATCTGCATCCCAACCAAATCAAGATTTTGATTCTTGTTTATTGCTCACTGTCTATCCATGTCCCAAGGGCTGTGTGTGCTTTTTCAAGGTAGGCTTGCACCTATTCTGCCTAAAAGTCAATGCATAAGCATAGGACCTGTAACCTGCCAGCTTTCCTGTATGCTTAAGCGTTCCAAGCTGCATGGAGGACTGGGGACCAATTGAAATGGCCGTACAAGCCAAACATTCGATGGTTGGTTGCGATATATGGTAACAGTGCAGATTTGCTGCGATGAGTAGGAACTCTCAAAGGGTTTTTGAGATTGCTTTGGATGTCACCCTCCTTCCCTTTATGTTCTGTGTTGAATCAACGTTCAGGATCCACACAGCTTTGGACCGTGTGCCTAGGTCTGAGGCTGCGCTGTTCCTACCCGCTTGAAGCATCATACTTTTGCACCTGTCAACAATATGTGCAGGACCCAACTTCAGGAATAGATCATGAGCAGCACTGATACAATTTCCTTTGCCCTCCTCAATACAGAGCTTGTCCGCTCTTTGACAGCGGAGACGGACGAAATGTCCACAGACAAGGCTTCCAGGTCGGCATCCTCAAATCTTGCAGAGCCTGCGCCGACAGAGAGCATGGGAAGGAATGGCGGGCAGAGCTTTGATGTTATGCTGAGCCTGCTCAAGCCTGCTGATGGAGAAAGGTGGGTCCAGGAAAGAGTCGTGACGGCTCTCTCTGGGCCGATACTCAATGCAAGCCCAAGCAGGTGTACAAAGTGCAGCAAGTACGGTAAAGTACAGTTTCAATAGATGCAGCCAGTTGGGCAACAAGGTGTTTCAAAAAGAAAATGAATTTCCCTCCATTGACCATCTATAAAAATGACAGCGCAGTTTTTCATGCTTTGCGGGTGAATAGGGACAACATGAGAGAACTGGAGAGTAAAATTTGTTCTCATGAAATGATACCTATGTGTGATAAGAGTGCACGCTTTGTGTCATCCAGCAGAACTATCCATCCATGTACGCAGTATCATGTACGCAGTATCTATCCATGTACGTAGAATCATCAATGGTACCAATACAAGGTGCAAGATTTAATTTGGTCACAGCGATAGTCATTACTTCTGCAGATGTCAGAACCAGGCACTGATTTGTTTGTAATGGATACATGTGCAGCAAATTCCAAAACATATGTTTCTGGGTATGGTTACCTTTTTACGTGAGGTGTTCCCTTCCTCCCCGTGCGCAGGAGCCCATTCCTTGTTGTCATCTCCAACATTTCAAATCATTCGTGAGTAGGAGAGGAGAGTAGCTTTAAGATTTTGCATTCTCCAGGCTAGATATGCTTTTGTAAAACATGTGCTGCTGGTTTGCTCCTTACATGCTGCTGGAGTCAGTCTTCAACTCTGAGGATGGTGATCGCAATGCTGTGTGAAGTTCAAGGCAACTGGCCTGAAGCCTATAAAAGAGGTTGGGCTTAATTGGAAGATCACACAACAACAACAAATGCCTCTTTGCTACAACTCAGGCGTGCGCGAGCCACACTCTCTGCACTTGCGGAAAGCCAGCTTGAGCTTCTCTCTGGCATCATGCCACAGCATGCCATCCAGGTGTGCCTTGCTTGTTACTGTCTCGTTCACTGCAGTACACCTTATGGCTGTCACACACACGCACATACACACGTACATAATGCACTCAGTTTGTGGTCACTTGATGTGTTGTCTGTCAAGTCATGCCAGAGAGGCCCCATGTGCTCCCACATTGCAGTATAAATGCATGTATACATGTTGACATGTATGGACGTGTTCCTGTTTACACTACGTAGCCAGTTGATGCTTTGACACTCGCTTTTCATCATGTGCTGCCTGCTTGCCCCTCAGTTTCTGGCCCTGCAAAGCACAGCGGCAGTGCCGCAGCATGTCGGCCAGCTTGCACGTGCACACAAAGGCGTGACATTGCTGTTCATGGACATTGTGGGATTCACTCAGATGAGCAAGGTGTGTGTGGTGGCCCCCAACTGGATGTCAGAGGATCAGATGCAGAACCCTTTGGCTTGATTAGCAATACGCATTAAGAAGGTATAATTCTGGGGTTGAGCGTGAGCAAACATGGCTGACTATGGTGGACAGGCCACCAAATCCGCCACAGGGGCGTTATTTATGGCTTGAAAATTAGACTCTTTGAAATGCTGCACCTAGGTGTCCTCTTTTCCTGGATGAATGTAGGATTGGCTCTGCTGCCGGCAAAGTGCTTTATTCTTTAGTCGGTATTAGAATGGGCTTCAGAGGCGTTGATGCTTAGCGTGTGCAGTAGTCCTTGCAGTCTCTAAAAAGTTACATCCCAAGTACGCCCCCGTTGTCGATTTGGTGGCCTGTCACGTGCAGCCAGCCATGTTTAGCTGTGCTCATACTCGATTGCCATTTTTTCCTACAAAGAGCTTCATTAATAGGCACTTCTGAACAACCCCAAAGCAGACAGCTGCATTCGGTGAAAGTTGCTGTAAGCGAGAGGGTGGCAAGGGCGTGCAAGATGCTCTTGAGCGAGAGGGTGGCAAGGGCGTGCAAGATGCTCTGAGGTATCCAAGCCATCCCAAAGCAGAGCTGTGTTTGATGAAAGCTGTGTGTGAGAAATATAGCCTTTAATGATAAGGTTGCACTATGTGTGTATGCACACATGTCATGCCTGTAGAAAAGATTCAACCTATGAAAACACCAGCGACCAAGCAACTACCTACATATAGTGAACACTTACATACAGCTTATACTTACATACAGCTACACCTGCACACAGCATATCTCTGTACCCAGAAATCTTATCCACACATGAAATCAATGCTTTGCAAACATCATGGCATGCTTGTCGTTAAACTCTCCCTGTTTCAAATATTATTGCCTTGTGGCGTGGCTGACTGCAATGCCTGATTTGAGGGAATGAAGCAACTTAGCAGAGCGGTCCCATTGAGAGTCGCACGTTTGCCTCTTGTTCCTGCAGCTTCAAAGCTGCCATGTCAGGCACACAGGCAAGCTTATGAAAAATAAGTGTGTTGCGCTCTCTCTTGGGCGCACAAAGCTTTCATATTTATGATGTCAGGCACAATGGTAAGTCTAAAGGAAGGAAGCGTGCCGTATTCTTCCCCTGGCAAACGCAGGCTGTTGAACCCCAGGAGGTCATGATTTTCCTGAACACCCTCTTCTCTCTGTTTGACCAATTGACCAACATGCACGGTGTCCACAAGGTGGGTGTGCGTAGCCTTATGATGCTACCTATTGTCCATCTTTTTGGGACGGTGAGATTTTGCAATCATTTTACACACCCATCCCCTTCTCTGTTCCAGCTTTTCCCGCCTCGTTGTTCCTGAGGAAGTGGATTTAGTAGCAACGGGGATGCTGAGTCTTTTCAAGGTGCTGGCTCTCATGTATGGTACACAATGTGCTTGGCAGATGCGTCCTTTCTACGCCAGCTCCAGAAAACGACCATGTGAGAGACACCCCAGCTCCAGCCTCCAGAAAAGCTTTCCCTCTTGGGTTTCCCTGAAACAGCATCTCACATCTTACACCTTGGCACACAAGCCTTTTGAAGTGCTTAACACCCCAGCTTCATACTCCAGCCAAAACCACCATTCCCGCTGTTGGCATTTCCCTCAGATGGCATATCGCATCTTATGAGTCCATACACAAGACTTTTGGTTGTGATTGAAACCCCAGCTCCATCCTCCAGACACTACCACCACCTCCCTTGTTGTCATGCCCCTTAACAGCGTCATGCCCGTGCCTGTGCTTTTCATGCACCATTACCAGGTGGAAACAGCGGGCGATTGCTACATCGTGGGGGGTGGCATCATGTCACCCCAGCCATCCTCTGATGGCTTCCAAGTGGTTGCAGAGGATGATGTGGATCCCGCTGTCTCAGCAAGACAAGTGATGGAGTTTGCCAAGGCAATGCTGGAAGTGGCAGGACAGGTGAGGAAATTGTCTGGAAGTAGTAGGTATAGTGGATGATCTTTTTCAAAAAAGCAAGAGGCCAGGGTATAAGAAGCCATAAACTCTGTGTAAGTTAGTTTGTAGTTCGTTATAGCTGTAGTGGATCAGATATCTTCCTGGAAAGACAGGAAGAAGGGGTTCGCTAAAACGCAGGCTTTGCTTCATTGTTATTTTACAGGCTGGAGGTGGCCTATGGGGCAAACGAGATGCATCTCCACTTCCACTTTTTATCATGACACCTTCAGAAACGCCTCTGCATGCACATCAAGATGCCAGACAAGCACAAATGCCCATGCGCGCAGGTCAAGATGCCAGACACGCACCAACCAGTCCGTATTCGTGTGGGCCTCCATACCGGGAATGTGGTGAGCGGCCTCATTGGCTCCAAGCTGCCCAAGTTCAGTGTCTTTGGTGACGCCATGAACACCGCCAGCAGGATGGAGAGCACTGGTGAGCCAAAAATTTGATCCAGTTTAGAGAGCAGGGGGGGAATTTTAGAGGACAGGTAAGACCTTGTCTGATTACCTCATACTCTTGTGTCGAGTTTGTGTTAAGAGGATGTAACATTCAGCTTGCAGAGCCCATGCAAATTCACAAAGTCTAGCGCAGGGCCCTAGTATTGAGATCTTCTACACAGTCGAGAATCACTGCTGCATGTCCGCTGTTCAGCTTCAGGCCTCATCACACAATCTTTACAAAGTGCGCAAAAACCTCAACTGACAGAGTCTGATGGTATATGGGAACACATATCTTGTCATGCGTCTTCATGTCGTCGCGCCGTATACATCGTGCCACATGGTGTGTGTCTGAACATGATTCATGCCGCATGGTGTGTGGTTGCCAGATCATGATTCATGCCACATGATCTTCACCTATCTAATCATATCAATGCAGGAGTTGATTTACAGACGGCGTCGAGTGGCTTATATTGCCGGACATGCTCTTCCTCGTGCTTCTTTTTCAATTTAAACCATGCCAACCTTTATCATTCCATATAATCTCACGTTCACCAAAGAATGATGATGAAAATCAGAGGACCCGTGATTACTCTCCTGGCCTCAGATCACCCAAAATAGCCATACACTTCCACCCCAGCACCATTTTTCACTCCAAAATTTATATTTTTGCATCATATACGTCGCTAACATCCTGCATATTGCATATCCAAAACAAGAAAAGAAGGAGGTCAAAAAATGAATTTGTTGGCACCCCATTGTGCTGGATTTTCTCCAAGATAAATGGCTAACATTCTGTATCTGACCGAGTATTGGGAAATTCACTTTTACATGTACTTTGCAATGATATCCTTTAAGGGATCCAGATCACTTGAAATTACCAATTTTGGCACAGTAGGTGGAACAGAATGGAGATTTGGTGGTAAAAATTAGGGTTCTAGGAGCATGTTGAAAACATGCCCATTTCACTTTGTGTAGCAGACCGCACATAAAATTTTGCTGTAGGCGTGCCTGGCAAAATACATGCGTCCGCGGCAACCCAGAGTCTGCTGCTCCACGAAAAATGGGTACCTACTGGGCAAGTCGAAGTGAAGGGGAAGGTGAGATATTGCTTCTCAGGTGCAGGAATAAGCTGTAAGATGGTGCTATGTTGTTGTGTGTGTGTGGTATTGCAACTCCGTGCTCTTGCATGTGTACAGGAAAGAATCCTGCAAGCATAGCTGACCCCTTTTTGCACAAGTTCTGGCAAATGCTTTATAAATGCAATTGAGCTGTGGGTAGCCACAACATGCCGGACTTTTGCGCTTGTTGGTCGCTCAAAGCTGTGCTCATGCTGTGGGGTCTCTGACTTGCAATCACATTTCTGAAGCATTTGATTGCAGGATAAAACCTGCATGCTTTCTGATCCTTGCTTGTCTTACCAACCTTGACCCTCAGGGACTTATGGAGACCTTCCTGTGGACACCAGAGCCTGCAGCAACCCCCAGCCTGCCACTGCATCGCCTTCCCCCCCCCACACCCTCCACTGGGATGCTGCCTTGCATCCTGCTAAAGCAGACACAGTCCCTGCTCAAGCAAATGAACACCCACACTTCCAGGTCTACTGCACAATGGATGGATGAGTCCCTGCCACTGGTGCTTGGCGGTGAGAGTGTGAGCCAATTGGATTGATGGGCTCACGAAAAATCTCCTTTTTTTGAGTCACTGAGGCTCCTCTGTAAGTGCTCAAAGCATGTACTGTTCACGCATGTAGACGTTTGTGAGCGCGCGCGCGCACGCGCACGCGCACACACACACACACACACACATTGCCTGAGAGTCCGATATCCTTGCGCAGTGTATGGACATCATGCGACAGCATCTTGTGAGTGTGATCAAGGATGCAATGAGTGACTTAAGAGGGCAGCTCGGTCTGATGGTGGGAGGCAGTGATTATGGGAGGCAGCCTGGTCTGATTGGTAGAGACACCCTGGTCATAGTCGTCTAACTTGAACATAAAGCATAGTCACTTAGTTGGCACATAAAACGTGGATCCAAAATACCAAAGCACGGAGAAGGCTCCTGCAGCCAGGCTGCCTGCTGAGGTCTGTATGAAGCAGGACAGATTTTGCTCCAGCTAAAGTACTTGCTCAGACGGAGGTGTGTCAGCCAGGGGGCCTGACTGTGACATTGCTGTGCCCGTCATCCATATACTTCCTTCCACCCATATATTTCTTGGCATTGGTCAAAGCTTGGATTGTGGGGGATATTGGCATGATGAATCCCCAAGCCCTGGATAAGTACGCTTTGTTCAGGTTTATATTTGTTCAGAAAATCATTCTTGCTGCAGGTTTGTGTGATTGTGTGGAAAAAGCACAAGCCTTCGCGTTGAAAGTAACTTGGAACAGAGGGCTGTCTAGGTCGACAATGGGTCAACAGTATCCCGAAGTATCCCCAAGTATCCTGCTGATTGCAAGATGAATGATTTATCCGTTTAGCCTAGTGTGCTGTGGGATGGAAATTCATTGTTGGAAAGAGAAAGGCAAACAATGTCTTGAATATGTGATTATGGAAATTGATGGATGGGATCTTAGAAGTGAGATAATAGAAACTGCGCAAATTGCTGAAACTGGGGGTAAGGACCGACACCTGCATTTGAATGCTTATTTGTGTGTCTTGACTGGCACCTTCCTAATTGATTTGCCCTTATTTTGCACTTTATCTTCACCTATTCCAAGTACTGGGTTTGCATAGCAATAGAAAGAGGCAGCTTGCATGGTGTGCGCTGAGCAAGTGATCAGCAAACAACATGCAAGGCATAGTCTGCATCTTTTCAAGGAAGGACTGGCTTCCCCAATTTTCTGCATCAAATGCCTTACTCTTCCTTATTTGTCATCTGAGCTTCAATAGGCCACCAGGCACATCTGTGATTGCCATGGCATACGCCCTGGGGCATATTCATCGTTCACTGGGGTTCCTAAATTATCTGCATCAATCATAATCTGCCACTTGAGACTAAGTAGGACTGCTGTGCTGCAAGGATCCAATGACACCGACGTGCACTGGATAACCATAGGCACTTGACGTCTGCACACTCAATGCCTGAGTATTCATCGTGTATGCACTTACGTCTTAGTTCTTGGTGGGCTGCTGTTCAAAGTGCTTGCCTGCCAACAATGACGGCCTTTGACCCACAACAACAACGACAAACAAACAAACTGCAGCTGCTGCCTCTTGCATGGCTCCACACTGTATGATCCTGCACTGTCTACTCTGTTTTCTGCACTATTCCTGGGGATTCTTTGAGGTGCAATGTGTGACTTGTGGTCCTGAGGTACAATGGGGGACTTCCCCCATCTCCCCATGGCCCCCGTCTCAGAGATGGCAGGAGGTCCTGGGTTTGAATGAGACCAGGTCCGATTTTTAGGGGCGTACTTTTGACGTCTGTCCTTCATATGCGGCCAGGAATGGCGAGCGCATTCCCTTTAAGCACTGTTCCACGCGGCACTGTTTTTGTATTGTAATTAACAATGTAAAAGCTTACTGATGTATCTTGTTACGCCAAAAACTCCCTTGTGTTATGACAAAATGCCGACACATGTGTACGTTTTAGCTGCTCTCAATACAACCTGAAGGGGGGCCTCGGCAAGGTTGTGCCTCTGCAATGGGTGTGCGTATATGTCAATGCGATCATCCATATGGCTGTGTTATACTTTGTGCTTTTTCCCTCGTTTCCTGAGGTTCAACATCCTTCAAACCCTTGATTTTCCAACCTGGTCATCTCCTATTCTTCCATTCAGTGTTTCTGGCAAATGTGCGCAACTCAGGTCCTTCCTCATGGTGGAGGTGACTCAATGCTCTCTGAGCTTACGTGTCTCCTTTTCCTTTACAGATGTAGGAAGAGTTTCTCTACCTACATAGTTTTCCTTTTCTCTCTTTCTTTCTTCCTTCTCCTACGTGTTGCTATTGCTGGATAAATGTTGACATAAATATTGAGCTTCCTTCTTTTTCGATGATATCTCAGTAAAGAAGCAATGCGATTGGCTAACCCCGAGTGTACAGAGTCTAATTGATTTACAGATTTAAAGGAGAGACCTTCAGCCAGACTGTTCGGCTGATCGGCCTGTGACTGGTCCTCGCCAGCCAACATAATATCCATGTGAAAAAGCTTGGTCCAACTAAAGAGGAGGTTCATAGTAGAAGAGAGACAGCTGTAATGTCAGAGCCATGCAACAAGTTCTTGAGGTTTCAATGTGCGGGGTCTTGAGGCACGCAACAAGCGGTCATTGAGGTCTGAAAGGAATACAAGCAGCAAGCAGCAAAATGGCCTACACTTAAACAGGGCAAGGACCAGCTGATATACAGGAGTCTAATTGATATCTTGCTCTCCCACAGAAATTATGCAAAATGCTTCTTCAAGCCCAATACCTTGGCTGGGTTTGAAATATCAACCAGTAACACAGGTTGACCATCAGGCAGTAAAGTGTGGCATGTCGTGATTGAAGGTTGCAAGGTGAAGTAAGGTAAGGTTGAATTGCTATATCAGCTTACAAGGTTTTCAAGGTTTACAAGGATAATTAGTAACAAATAATTACAATGGGGTTTGACCTTCAGCCAGGTAGTTTGGCTGCTCGGTCTGCTCAACTGTTCCAACTGCACAAAAAATATCCATGAGATCGGAAATAAAACGTTAAGTCTCATTAGTTTGCTTCTGCAAGGAATAAATAACATCCTCAGAGCTAGCTTGAGAATGGAAGAAAGCGCCTGATTTGTCCAGTAAAATTCTGTGAGAGGGGAAGTCAGAAAATAGCTGTGCGTAAGTTCTTCGAACAGAACACACAGAAGCACAAGAACAAAGGAACACGGCATGCTTTTCATCTTGGAGTCCTCCTTGGTCACACCTATCACAAGCAGATGTGTGCTCCTGCCAAAGTGATGTCTCAACTCTTAAAGTGTGAGCATGTAAACGAAAGCGTGCTATGTTTCTCAGCGTGCGCTTGCCTAAATCAAGATGCAAATACCTAGGGACAGAAAAGGGCGCGCCATGAACAAACAAGGGTCTCATAGGAAGTGCCATCCAGTGATGATACTTGGCTAATTTGTTCATGTGTTCACCATGTTCTGCCAAGGCATCAACATTCCACACACCCCTACTGGAGTCCCCCCCCTTTTAAGGAGGGTTTAGACCTCCTTAAATGAGATAAGGACCCCCGTTAATTTCCCTAACGGACCCTCCTTAAATACCTCCTTATCTCTGCAACGCATTTTAAGGACCTCCTTTTTTTTTGGAAGCCTCCTTATTTTTCTGGGAAGCCTCCTTATTTTTTTTTAAGCCTCCTTATTTTCTTGGGAAGCCTCCTTATTTTTTTGGGAAGCCTCCTTATTTTTCTGGGAAGCCTCCTTATTTTTTTGGGAAGCCTCCTTATTTTTTTGTAAGCCTCCTTATTTTTTTGGGAGCCTCCTTATTTTTTTGGGAGCCTCCTTATTTTTTTGGAAGCCTCCTTATTTTTTTGGGAAGCCTCCTTATTTTTTTGGGAGCCTCCTTATTTTTTTGTAAGCCTCCTTATTTTTCTGGAGGCCTCCTTATCGACCTCCTTATTTTCTTGTAGGCCTCCTTATTTTTCTGCAGGCCTCCTTACTGACCTCCTTATTTCTTTGGAAGCCTCCTTATTTTTCTGCAACTAGGGCAAAGAATTCAAGCCAAAATAATGGAAGCAGGTTAACTAACGATGCCTGCATGCAAATTGTTCATGCAAATCCAAAGAAGAAGAGAACAAACTAAATAGATAAGAAAAACCAATGTAACTATTAGCAAAGAGCACATCATCATGGCAATTTATTCTGCACGTAAAAAGCTTACTCCGCTCTTCAATGCCGAACCATTCTCCCCCCCCCCAAAAAAGGCTACGCAGTCCACGTCAGACCGCGTCCATTAAGGAAATGTGTATCCTTACGGGCAAGACAGCACCGCACGGACCAAGAGAAAGAGCAAGCACAGAAATCTAATCTAGCAAGTTGGCCACCACCTAGGACAATCAAGGCTTCCATGAGATCTAGAGCTAACAACTAACAGGCCACTCATTTCATGATTATGCATCCTCTAGGTTTGCCCCATTTACTTTGAAAGAAGGAGCTTCAACATCTTTGCCCGCAGAACTTCTCCCCATCCCTCTGCCTCCCCTGCCTCTCCCTCCCCCCTTGCCTCCCCGTGACCCTCTTCCCATGACCTTGCTGCTCCCGGCAACAGCCTCCTTCATTTTCTCTGTGAGCTTGCGATCTCGTTTTCCTGCATGTGTGTGTGTGTGTGTGTCATAATCAATTGATGTGGCATGTCAAAAGTCAGCACTATGCACATCCAAAAATGAGGCAGGTCATGCCTTAAATTTACCATTGTCTCATTTATGCACCTTCTTTCGATGCTTTGGAAACCCCTCAGCCCGACATCATGCCTGCTTGAAATTTGCATCACCTTGCATCAGCACAAGGACACACCTGTAGCTTCCAGTCCCTCCATTGAAGCACCACGATTTGAACTTAAGCCATGCTTTTCCTTTGAAGAGCTCCTTTCTGCATATAAAAACAAATGTCACACATGGTTGAGAGAGGAATGCACTTCAAAGCTGCATATTAGCGTCTGAGAGCAAAAAAAGGCAAATCTAAAGTGCAATGCTGCCAAGTGCAAAATCAACATTTGTAGGTGAAGATGGCATAGTTCTCAAGCACATGCATTTCTGCAGCTGCGCAGGCCCTGTCCGTCGTAACCCCTTCCTCTGTTGCGGATTCTGTACCTGCACGCAATACAACAAAACCAGAATGCAAGCAGAAGTTTATTAGGCTCCTTATGAAATCCTGAAATAGCACACAGCCTGACTGGAAATACAGATGGCGTGATGGAGATTAAGTGGTGCACTTTAGAAGCATTGACTTGCACAAATCCTTGAGCATATGCCAAACTTGCACCTGCTTCGGCCTCTCCAGCTGTGGTCTCCTCTTCTGGTGCGGCCTCCGTTCCTGCACGCACAACAACAGCAATATGCAAGCAGGATTATAAAAAATTAAATTCCTAACAATTCCTCACAATAAGCACACCAAATGTGTGGAAAGAAGACAGAGGATGTCAGCGTCTAAATGGTGCACATCTCAAAGCACTATATGCATAAATTATGCATAAGCAATCGCCATTTCCGCACCTGCTGTGGCCCTATCAGCAGTGTGCCCCTTCTTCGTCTCTATCCCTGCACGCACGCACAACATGCCAGCTAATGTTTCTCACATGTCCTCACAATGAGCACGCTGTGTGAAAAGAAAAGGGCTGATGACGTCAGTGTCTAAAAGGGGCATAATCCGATGCGTTGAACAATAGAAATAGAAGCTGACAGTTAAACAGTACAGCCATAACCAGAGAGTGAGCAATCCAAGAGGTTGGAGTTTAGCCAGCACACGACTCTTGGAATAAGGTGCCAAACTTGTAGCCCAATTACTTGCCTGACTTGGCTGCCACTGCCGCTGCTGTTGCAAGTGCATGGAGGTCTTTGGCAGCATCCATCACACCAAGCTCTTCCATCCTCTTTTTGTTGGCTTGAACCCGAGCCAGGCGCTCCTGCTCATATTCATTTTGCTCTGCACGCACGCACATTGAATTTTGCTGAAACAAAACCATTTACCTCAAGCCTTTTACTTTGGTGTCATTTGAACCACAAATTCCAGCTTTGGCTCCAAAGATGATCCTTTGATGATACCTCGTAAAGCACCACACCTCACCTTCCATCAAAAGGCCGGCACTGATGCCTTGGTCCTTCTCATCATCTCCTGAAATGGGAGAGTAGAATGTAGCTAAGTGTTTCACATCTCCTGTATTGTTGGACGGTAGCATGGTTACAAGCCCAATGCTTGTGCATGAGCTGCTGCATCCTTACCTGTACCTGATGTATGCTTCTTTATTTTCTTCCTTTACTCCTCAGTTTTATCCTTTTCCTCCTTTCCATCGCCACCTACATTACAGGATTGCCCTAAAGAACAAGGAGAGCACATTTCCAATGTGACTGGTGGGAATCAATCCCAGCTTCTAATGGCAACGAGACAAGGCAAGGTTGCCCACCTGCTTCCTTCTTTTTCTTATCCTTCTTCTCTGTCTCACCCTCCTCCACCTTGCTTTCGCCATCTGCAGCACAGGAAGGCCACAAACCTACTCTTAGTAGTAGAAGCATATTGAGGGGCATGCTCCTCCAACAATATTTGTTATGCATCACCTTTAGAGAAAAGGAGGCACAGCAAAATTCAAGGTCATGAAAAATAAGTTCAGCTCTGACTCTGGAGCAGTTGCTGGAAAGCAATTTACAACCCCAGTTTTTTAATGGCAACAAGACAAGGCAAGCATTCCCACCTGCTTCCCTCTTCTTATTCTTCTCCTCCCTTTCCTGCTTCTCCTTCTTCTTCTTCTTCACCTTCTTTTCTGCAAACACGTGTGTGTGTGTGTGTGTGTGTGTGTGTGTGTGTGTGTGTGTGTGTGTGTGTGTGTGCGCGCGCGCGCGCAACACGAAATGCTAGGGCTTTAAAAAAATGAAGGCGTGCTGCCTTCATGCTCTGGCACCTATGCAAGCAAAATTGTTCAGCAAGCACACCTCAAGCACATTGACCTTCAAGTGTCACCCCTGAAATTCACAAAACTCTTAACACGCGCGTCATGAAGGGATGCGACCACGAACGTGTTTACAGGCGTGCAGCAAAACACGTGCCTGTCTGGAGGCTAGGGCCGTATTCATCATCATAAACGGACTCCCATCGGTTCATAATCAGCCTGTGCAAAGCCTCCCACATGAAGACTTCTGTCTCCGCAGCCACTACCTTGTCCTCGCTGTCAATGCCATCCAGCCCTGGTGTTATCTCCTTCAAGATCTTCAATTCAGGGCAGGTCACGATGTTGTACTTCAACCTCTTAAACACAGCTTCGCCCTGCACACAGAGCAACATGTAAGCACGCGCACTTGTGTGTGTGTGTGTACGTGCATGCATGTGTGCATGTGTGTGTGTTTGTGTGTATATGTGCATGCATGCATGTGTGTGTGTCCGGTGTGTGTGTATGTGTGTGTGTATACATGCATGCAGGTGTGCATGTGTGTATGTGTTTGTGTGTATACGTGCATGCATGCATGCATGTGTGTGTATGTGTGTGTGTGTGTGTGTGCACGTGTGTGCATGTGTGGTCAGCTGGTCAAACAACAGGTATCTGTTGAAGAACAATCTGTTGATGTAGAAGTGCAAGTGACACCCACCCAAGTGACACCCACCTCCTCTGTCCTCACTAATCTTCGTCCACTTTTCTTGTTGAGGGTGCCAACAGGAGGGTGTACGCAGGCCCGGCGAGCCTCTTGACCTTTTTCGGCAATGGCAGGGCATCCTGCGTTGAGGCTGCAGAACCTACCGAACCTCCTGCGGTGTAAGAGGGTTCAGAGGCAGAGCCAGGGAGATAGATTGCCAACGAAGAGAGGCCTGATGCCTTCTTAATCCCCTCATGTAGCAGGGTTCACCGGGTTTGCATGGCTCGGTGCAACCTTCTCCATTGCTTGCTCCCATTTCTCGGCAGGGAGCCTGGCTGCTGCGGTCAGACGCTGCTTTCCAGGACTATCCTCTGCTCCGACAGCCCTGAGGGTTTTCGCGTAGGCAATGGCCCTTGGGCCGCATTCTTCTGTGGGGTCAAACTTAACTACTTTATTTGCCAAACGCACGTAAGGCCGCATTTCATCATCCTGTAAATCCATTTTTAAATTCACACAACCCGATAGGTCACCTTGTGACACTGCGTTCACATTGTGTGAGTTACATCCGCTTCCACCTCATGAAGTTCATTTAATAAGTATAAAAGAAATAAAATTATTTCCATACTTCATTTCCCGGGCCTGCCACAATGACAAATCAACCAAAGCCTTTTTCCCAACCCTTTCTCCTCAGTCAGAAATGCTATGAAAATTAACAGAATTATGACTTACACGTATACATACATACATTGGCCTCTTATTTTGAGGTTGCTTTTGTTTGACAATTTATGTATTGGTTATCACAATTGCAAACCCACCACTGCAATTTTTTGCTATGGCTAAGTTGCTGTCACTAGATAATCATGTGCATTATGATTTGGTATGTTTTTTGTTATTCAAAGTTTTCCCCTATCATAGATCAAATCTGATGATATGCCAGATCTAGCAAAATATGAAAATTTTTCCACTCTTAAAATCCCTTTTGCAGCTACCTCAACACTTGGGATCCTTTTATTTTTGTTTCTCAGATTTTAAATCTGGACATGAGGCCTGATACATTGCATCATAAGGGCCTCCATGCTCCTCATCCAAAGTGACATGCCATTCAACCTCCAGCACATCTTCCATCAATGGGACCATCTTGCTATCAAGGCGATGGTGCTGCAAAATTTGCTTGATCTTCCCAAACCACAAGCGTTGCGGCACACCATACTGAGGAAGCCCTTCTGGTGCATCCTCAATCTTTTGCAGGTCATCATCGCCTGGTCGGGCCAAAAAAAAATCACCAACTTCAAACTTGACATTCCCAACAGCAAGAGAAAAAAAACTAGAAGCAGTAGAGCCCCAAAATGCAGATGGCCCCCTCACATCTTCTACCAAGCTTCTCCCCCACTCATCCCATCTGCCTCGCAAGAACATCATAGCCTGTGGTGTGAACTCCCAGCCTTCCCCACTCTCATTTCTTGTAATATCATACCGCTGCAGATCACTCTCACTCATCCGAGGCACATAAAAATTGACAAAACGATCCCAACTTTGAGCATATCCACCATCCTCCCGGCAAATCAAGATGTGACGCTGCTGGGCTTGAGCCACAGAAAGCTTGACCACTTTAACCGATCCTTGCAAATCAATATGAAGCTGTGCACTTTGTAAGAGCTCTTCCTCTCCCCAAACATCACCCAACTCATGCATATTGAGCATCTGTAGCTCTTCTTCAGTAAACTCATTCTGGAATGGCAAAACTTGTGAAATGTAAAAAGAAATGTGCTCCCGGTCAACCATACTGTGCATCATATTGCTTGTGACATGCGTACGATTGGTGAGGATGCGCATGAACGTGCCCCATAAGGACTCAGCAGAAAACATGGCATGCGTGAAGAGGGGCCCTGCAAACAAGAAACACAGGTTGGCCATGTCTCAGTATAAGAATGAGCTTTTGGCAAAATAATTACAAGCAAAATGATGCTAAATGTAGCATGTAATGCTCCTTTCCTGAGGTGAGGCAAAGCATTTGCCTCTCAAGTGCAAAAGCATGCCATACAGGCCAAAATCGGGCAAAAGATTGCTGTGTGCAATGCACACTACTCCTTAAATTTTCAATGGCGCTGCTCATCTCGTGTAGCTCGTGGAGCTTGATGTCCATCTCTGAAATGGGCAAAAAGCATGCCACCATGCACACAGTCTGTAGCAGGATGGCGCGTAGCCTTGAGAGAGATTCACGAAGCTGAACTTTGCACCATAGCAGCCCGCACACTTGCAAGAGGCGCTGTAGGGTTGCATAAATAGTTGGGCGGCGGGAAAAAGCAGCCCTCAAAAGCAGCCTAAACCCTAAACCCTACATCATATGAATTGTGAAAGCGCACATGCATGGTGTATGCTATAGTATTGAGCTAAGACAACTGCAAACCAAACAAACATGGTACTTGCACGCAAGCCTACTCTGTCTAATTGGGTGCTCCTGGTTGGCGTCCTGTTCAGCCTCAAGCGTGTTGAAGGAGGGCTGGAAGGAGAGGAAGCTAGACGTGCACCACTTCTGGGAGACCGGTTTGCAGGAATTGGGGCGCTGGGAGGAGCTGGCTGGCCAGGGTATGGGCCCTGAGCCTCCCATGCAGCTGCATTCACCTCACGCCAGGCAGGCCCATATTTGCGGCAATGTTCTACACAAGTATCATACGTCAATGTTCTTACAGCCTCGGGACCAAATTCGGAAGATTTCCTTGCACCGATTGGATAGCATATGCTGCAAAGGCACCAGTACGCTTTTGTTTCACTGTGTTTCTTCCTTCCTCTATTGGACATAAAAAATCAAATGCTGATCACGTCGTGTGCAAATATCTAACATTAACTAACACCCGGCAGTTGCCTGGCTAAAGAAGAAGTTGTATGTGTTACAAACATGTAAACTCCTCCACACACTAAACACTGTGTGCTGCAGATACCCAGCAAACCAGATATAAGGAGGTCTGGACCTCCTTAAAATTTTTAAGGAGGTTGCCAACCCTCCTTAATTTTTTTAAGGAGGTCTGGACCTCCTTAAAATATTTAAGGAGGTTGCCAACCCTCCTTAAATTTACAAAGTGAGTTTAACCTCCTTATTTTTTTTAAGGACCTCCTTAAATTGTGTTAACCTCCTTAAATTGGGGGGGACTCCAGTAGGGCACCTCGCAGCCTCTTCCTCAGATCAACAACAAACTCCCTCATGATTATAGGCTGCCCAGACCGAACAAAATGAGTGAACACACTGCACCTGTCCAAGCCTGTACATGCAGCCAGAGATTCTGAGGTCCAGCATTTACGGGAAAGACTGCTCATTTCAACATCTGCTTGCAGTACCTTACTGCGTGTGGTGCTGTTGCTGCGCAATAAAGCATTGTAAAACCTAGCTGCTGCGCGAAACCAATAAAACTGTTAAGGTTCATGTCCACATTCACGCAGTACAGACCAATTAAGAGTGGTGCGCTTTACCCCCAGGATACGCTTCAGTAAGCACAGGTTACAAGGATAAGGCCTTCAGTCAAGAAGTGCGACTGCTAGCCTGCTCATAAAAGGCTAAAAGGCATTAATTCATGAAGGAAATAAGGAAGTTTGTTGTTGTTCTGGTTTAAAAAAGTAGACACATAATGAGATTCTGCCTGTGAGAACAAGGGAGCATATTTCCTGCGGAGAGAGACCACCTGGGGATGTGTGCAATGGAAGAGGACATGTCGTTCATCCTGGACATCATCATCAGCCTCACAAAGGTCACAGTTTGGGGAAGAGCTGTGATTCCAAGCTGCTGTCTCATAGCGAAGGATGTGAATGCAGAGTCTAAACCAAGCCACGCTGCAAATGACATCATGGGGGAGGTCAAGGAACATGTATTTGGGGAGACACTATGATAGACAGGATTGTCAAACATAAATACAAACTCTGGAACAGCACAGCAGCAGCAATGATTCGCAAAGATTCTGATAATTTTGGACTAGGGCGCACCTCAATTTGTGTAGAATACCACAGACGCCTGGCTTTTGCACTCACATCTAGCTCAGAGGATCCCTCAACTAGACACCGCACCATAAGCCTTAATATCCTCACTAAGCAAATAGCGGACCTTAGGCTCTTATCTACATCCTATCTTGCCAAACGAGAAGGAACCAATCTGCACATAAGACGCCAGCTCAACTTTTGCATGCGTGCCCGCCAATTGATCAGTATCCACTCTAGTAAGCTCCACCTCATGAAACATGAGGAAATTGTGTTCAATGAGGACTTGAACCTCATCTATAAAGCCCTCTCCCTGCATAACCACCTCCCCGCAATCTCTCCTCCCTCATAACCTGCATAACGCAACCCCTAATGGGCCTTGGCATCAATGGAATCCATGAACTCACATCCCCGTGTAAGACTCACATCATCACAGTAGCTCAGCTACAAGCCAAGAAAGAAAAGAAAAGAAAAACTACGTAGGCAGAGGAAACTCTCCCTACATCAATTAGGCAAAGGAGACACATTGGCTCAGAAGAGCAGTGAGTCCCCTTCACCACGAAGCTACAAAAAGAAGACTCTAATGGGGATCTGGAGGGTTATTGGAAGCACCCGGCTCCATAACCAGGCTGCAAGGAGTATTCTTGTTTTCAATAGCACGCCTAGTTGTAACAAGCTTGTTGGCATACATGACAGAATGGGCATGAAGTTTGCGAGCAAGTTTATTGGCGCGTTGGTGGTCAAGTCCCAGTTGTTTAAACTGGTTGTTGGTGGTCAAGTCCCAGTTGTTTGAACTTGTTAAGGGTGTGCTCAGTGTAGCAGGTCCCACCAACACCCAAAAGGATGGTGTGGGGAGTCACAACTTTTGCATTAATGAGTTTGCAGAGGTCTGCATGCTGCCGCTGTGCCGCCTTCAACTGTTGTCCAGGCCTCGTGTCTTCACAGTACTTGATTTCGATCAAGTGCACATGCCGCTGGTTTACATTCAGTTGGTGGGGTTGCCTCACGCGGTTGGCTGTTGTGGCCCTCAGTGTGGGGTTGTGTCTGCTGCGTAACGCATGATGGTGTGAGCAGGAGGTAGAAGGAGAAGAAGTGGGTTTGGCTTTATAGGGAGTAATCAGTATAGCATCAGGACGGCTGGAGGTGAGTCTAGATCTCTTAGAAAAATTTCTTGGAAAGAGGTAAGGGGGTCTAATTCTGTTTGATGCATGTGCAAGGATTTGAAGGTTGTGCTGTGCCAACCTATCACCACTCCCTATGTCCATGTTAACCAAGCCTGCTCCCCACGGGCTTTTGCTAAGAGCTTTGATGATCATTCTTCCAGCAACATTGTGGCGTTCAGTTTTCATGCTGGAGATAATATGATCTTGACAGCCTGAAAGCATGTGGAGTGCGCTGTCTAATTGATGACAGCCTGTGAGAGGGCAAAGTGGGTTAGTGGACCTTTTGAAGCGAACCGCATGTTTTTGGTTATAGAGGGTGCCAGTGCGATATTGTAGGATGGTGCGCTTCATGGGTGTGGATATACAGGACATGTTCCTACAGGCATTGCTGATTTTCTTATCTACATGTGGTAACAAACTCTGATAATATGAGTAGTAGCCTGTTTTGGGGTTGGCATATCCAAGTCTGTGTTTTGTATGCATATGAGACTTGAGAGCATTTTGAAGATTGGGGAGGTAGGTGATTTTAGGATTGGGTGTAGGAGCTGTGGATGTGCCAGCATTGTGTTCTTTTTTTTCCTCTTTGGCTAACCAAAATATATGAGAAAAAGGATTTCCGCCGGGGCCTGCGCTAGGGATCCCGGTATCAGCCACATTATTATTGGCTTGGCTTGCTTGATATTTTGCAATAGCATCTGCACATTCGTTACCAGCAATGCCAGCATGAGATTTTACTTTGTAGAAACGAATATTTGTTTGTGAGTTGCTAATGAGGGTAGATATGTTTTTTAGGACATCCCCTTGAATATGTTGTTTGTGCTTCTCTGGGTAAATAAGTTGTTTACGTATTTGATGAAGAGAGGTGAGACTGTCTGAAGCAATGTGTGAATAAGAGTGTGTGATGGCAGCAGCAATTGCTGCTAATTCAGCTCGACATATGGTGTTGGTAATTCCAGCACCGTTGGGCTCGACAAAACTTCTGCTATCGGTGAGAGGACAGTAGGCTCCTGCTCCAATTTCTTGTTTGCCATTCTGGATTTGACAACTACCATCAGTGTAAGCCCATGTCCTCCAGTCAGGGACTTTGAGCTTGAGGGATGGACTAGATTGGTTAGGTACAAAAAGTTCTTCCTGATTACCTACGTGTGGAGAGGTAAGATATCTATATATTTGTTGTTTGTCAGAGGGGAGGCGTTGGCATTTATTGAATCCAGGCATATCAGCATGCATTGTATTGAGAGTAGAATGGTTGCCTATACTGCGCAGCTTCCAGTTAACTTCTGGTACAGCCGAAGCCAGGCCTTGTAGCCAGGCTGGGTTATGATTTTTTAAATGAATCCTTGCAGCTGTGTTCCATACTGCAATAATTTGTAGGTCCCAGGTGTGCTGAGAAAGGGGTATTTCCTGGTTGATGGAGGATTGTGGATCGTTGTAGCAAAGGTTGGTACGAGCAATGGTTCCAAGTTCACAACAGAGATGTGGATAGGCAGTGATGAGTTTGGAATAGGGGTTAGTTACCATGTGTTGTCCCCAGACAGGGAGGAACATGAAAGTAGCAGTGGCCTCTGTGTCGAGAATGGCAGGGTAGATAGCATGGCGTAAGGCTAGAGTCATAGCTTCCTCGGTGTAAATGGGATGGCAGACAGAGAAGCCTGAAAATCTGGATGAGAGGGAGTTATGGTGGGCACCAAAGAGAGTGTCTCGGGGGTCAGTGCTCCAGTAGTGTTGGTATTGTGGGTTGTGGTCCAGCGGGGAGGCCATTTCCTCTTGAGTGGCCAGGGCCCATTCTTTAAGGGCAGCGTGGATGGGGGTTGGCAGGGCCCGCGAAAAGGAGTCTTTAATCTTTTTACTAGCGTACTTGTTTTCTAGCATAGTCTTGCGAGCAAGGAGCCCCTGCAGCTCAGATGCAAAGCTAGTAGGAGCAGGTGTTATGGCTTCATGCAAGCCTGAAAGCTTGGCCCTATAGAAAGCCTTGTAAAGGATATGAAATCGGCCAGGGGTTATCATCCCAACACATTTGCCTTGTGTGTTGTAAATGCATGCCATGTATGATTTGTAAATTTCTGGGAGGAGGAGGGGAGGTGGTGCAAGAGGTTGGGGGCTGTGTGATTCAGTGTCTAGTGATGTTTGAATAGGGTTTTGTTTTACTTTGTATTTGACAAGGTCAATGTCATGCAGCCAAAATTCACTGCAACCAGTGGATTTAATGTCTACTTGAGGGTTGGTGGGGTGTATGTCTAAGGTAATTTTATTGCATAGTTCTGTGTCTAATTTTTGCCTCCAAGTGTTAATAGCATGAGGCTTATCAAAGCCTTGTCTTTCAAGGTTAGAAAGGACAGAGTCTGCTGTGGGTTGAGAAAGGTCTGGTTCGCTCTGCTTGGCTTCAAATTCGAGCAGACGCTGTTGGAATTTAGGCCAGGACTCTTTAGTTTCCTCAGGCTCCCAGGAGGGCATTCAAGTGACCTTTATGAGCTCCTCTCTAACTGGCATTCTCTGTCAATTTTCTGTGCATTGTTAAGGCCTGCGCAAACGGGACAAGCCCATGTGTCAGCTGCATCTATCTCTTGTCTTTGCCCATCAGTATAGCAACCAAGTTCTTTCATGCATTTCCAGTGGTACGTTCGTTGGCAAACATCACAGATATACATATCAAGGTAAGGAGGTTCAGCGTTGATAGGTTCATAGCCACCATGGTAATTGCATATTTGGCAGCAAGCACACTCAATATCAGTGCGAGCAGCAGTTGAGGTAGTTGCAGGCTGAAGGCCAGCTTTCTTGAAGAAAGGCAGGGCCCACTTCTCAATAATCATTGGGGCAAAATGGGTGTGGTATTGCACTTGATGGTGAATGAGGCTTCTCCTTCCGTCCTTTTTATTAACTGTGCAGTTTCTCCAACCATCTATATGGGTTATGTCAAAATCATGGTTATATATAGCGTTGATAGCATGGCTAGCTGTTTTTGCTTTTGTAAGCTTGTGGACTGAGGTTTTCTTTTAATTCCAGACCTCAGAGGCTTGGCACAGTGAGCTGAGGGGGTTTATGACAGGAGGGGTGAGCTCTCTCTCTCTCTATGTGAAGCAATTTTTTCTTTTTGTTTTTGTGGTTATTAATTTGTGTATCTAGGCTGTGTGGAGTGTTTGGACAGGAAGGAGGGTTGCGGATTTTGCCTGTATGGCCAGTATCTGTTGTGCATGGGGAGTTGGGCTGTGATGGGATGTAGTTAACAGTGCTTTGACTGGCATTAGCTCCTGGATTATCCTGGCTAAAAGGTTGAGACGTGGGAGTGGGTGTGTGTTTCATTGTTGAGCGTGTGAGCTTGCTGGGTGGCCCTTCCGCAGGTGGATCCTGTTGAATGGGCGTCATAACATTAAATTTAGCAGTATTTTGTGTTGAGGCATGAATAATTAGTGTAGGAGTGATGCTCAGCTTACAATTGGAGCGAGTTCTTTTATTGGGTGGCTCTTCTGTGGGTTGTGTGTCCTTGGCAGTCATTACTTCCTGAGTAATAGGACATATTTCTTGTGTAGGAATGTTGACTGTAGGGGCGGACAAGGTAGCTTGGTCACGTCTGAGGCGGCGTCCAGTATGTTCGTGTCTGTAGTGAGATGTGGAGCGAGGTTGTGGTGATGGCACAACTTGTGTGGAAGGGGTGCTGTTTGGTTGGGAGCTTGCAAGAGGGTAGGTATGAATCAGGTTATCTGGTTCCACATTGAGGCCACTCACATGTGTGTTTTTGATAAGGCGGTAGTGTGCAAGAGTGTTTGCTTCAGTGTTTTTGTAGGCAATGATTTTTTGGATGGAGGATGTATTCAACTCTTCTGTCTGGGGGAGGTTAACCAGTGCTGCCAGTCTGTTGAGTGCTATTTCACATTTAATATTGACCTTGTAGTATTTGGCTTGTAGCTGAGCTACTGTGATGATGTGAGTCTTACACGGGGATGTGAGTTCATGGATTCCATTGATGCCAAGGCCCATTAGGGGTTGCGTTATGCAGGTTATGAGGGAGGAGAGATTGTGGGGAGGTGGTTATGCAGGGAGAGGGCTTTATAGATGAGGTTCAAGTCCTCATTGAACACAATTTCCTCATGTTTCATGAGGTGGAGCTTACTAGAGTGGATACTGATCAATTGGCGGGCACGCATGCAAAAGTTGAGCTGGCGTCTTATGTGCAGATTGGTTCCTTCTCGTTTGGCAAGATAGGATGTAGATAAGAGCCTAAGGTCCGCTATTTGATTAGTGAGGAGATTGAGGCGTACGGTGCGGTGTCTAGTTGAGGGATCCTCTAGGCTAGATGTGAGTGCAAAAGCCAGGCGTCTGTGGTATTCTACACAAATTGAGGTGCGCCCTAGTCCAAAATTATCAGAATCTTTGCGAATCATTGCTGCTGCTGTGCTGTTCCAGAGTTTGTATTTATGTTTGACAATCCTGTCTATCATGGTGTCCCAAATGATGAGGTCTGCTGGTGTGCAAGGAGTAACTGCAAAAGCATAGGCAAGGCTAGGGATAATGGCTGTACGGACAATGTCAAGCGTTTGACGTGGAGAAGCATCAGAGGAGTCAAGGTTATCAAGCTTATTTCTGAGGCTACAGGTCATGCGTTGAATTTGATGCTTCCAAGTTAAGTCCATGGTGATTTGAACTCCAAGATAAAGAAAGGGTTCATGTGATGCAAGAAACTGGGCCTTTTGTCTTTGGATTTCTATTTTTCCTTTGAGTTGTTGGCAGAGAGCTTGGGATGGCGTCACCCCATTTTGATCTTTTCCAGGATGACTGTGTAAAATGCCCTTTGCTTTAGTTTTGCTGCCAGATATAACGAGTGCAGCCCAGTCAGAGTAGAGAGTGAGCTTCTTGGCTTGTACTTTGAGGTCCTGGATTGTGCTAGTGGGGCAGAGAAGGTCGTCAGCAAAGGCAGCACTGCTTAGTACGTTAGCAAGGTGAGTATCAGTGGCGTTTTGGCCTGGGATGCAGCCGTGTTTGTAACCGCGTCCTCTTACATGTAGCCATCTTAAGAGGGGTTCCATGTAGAGGAGAAATAGGAAGGGCGAAAGTGTATCTCCTTGAATTGTACCTCTTTCAACAGGAATTTTTTCAGTGCTACGTCCTGAAGGCAATCTAACTTGGGTGGTGGCGTTTTTATAGAGATTTTTGACAGTGTCAATAGCATCAGTGGGGAAGCCCAAGTCATACATTATCCAGAGCATCCTGTCGTGGTCAGTAGTGTTGAATGCGGAGGTGAAATCTACAATGAGGGCGTAAATATCTTTCCCAAAAGTTTTGGCGTCTTCAAGTCCCATGATGACACTCTGGAGCTGGTGGATGGTGTCTTTTTGATTACGGAAACCAGCTTGAGTAGAGCTCAAAAGAGAGTGTGCTTCTGCATATTCATAAAGTGTATTAGTGACCATTCGGGTCCACAGTTTGTAGAGCGTGTTGGCAAGCCCAATGGACCTGTAGGCTGATATCTCTGTCTCTTCTCCCTTGTTTTTGTCAATGAGGATAGTCTCACTAGTCTTCCAGGATACCGGGGTGAGGCGGGTGGCCCACAGAATAATGAAGAGTTTGTGGATGCTCTCTTGGATTGCAGGGGAGAGCATCTTGAGGATCTCATTTACTACACCATCTGGACCTGGTGATTTGTTATTACTAAGAGTTTTGGTGCATTGAAGGCACTTCTATCCATGATTTTTACCTTCAAGTTCTCCTTTAGTAACTTGTGATTGTAAAATAAAAGGATTGGGCACTTGTTCAAATCTATCAGCCTGTTCCCAGGGATAATTACGTGGTGCTTCTTTTGGGAGGTATTTGCCATGCTTGATGTTAACTGCCTTCATAGCTTCAGTGTAGGACTAAGCATCTACAATATTAAGAGCCTCTTTCCAACACACACCCTAGAGAGCGCAACAGTAAACGCTTGACCTATCACCAGGCCGCCACTGAGTGGTGCGCTCCTCCTACTAAAAGAGCCTTGGTTATGCATTCTCCTTATAGTCTCCCCAAATACATGTTCCTTGACCTCCGCCATGACGTCATTCGCAGCGTGGCTTGGTTTAGACTCTGCATTCACACCCTTTGCTATGAGACAGCAACTTGGAATCACAACTCTTCCCCAAACTGTGACCTTTGTGAGGCTGATGATGATGTCCAGGATGAACAACATGTCCTCTTCCATTGCACACATCCCCAGGTGGTCTCTCTCCGCAGGAAATATGCTCCCTTGTTCTCACAGGCAGAATCTCATTATGTGTCTGCTTTTTGAACCAGAACAACAACAAACTTCCTTATTTCCTTCATGAATTGATTGCCTTTTATGAGCAGGCTAGCAGTCGCACTTCTTGACTGAAGGCCTAACCCTTGTAAACCTTGTATCTTTTGCACTTGTTCTCCAGTTCGGACTGGTTTAATAAAAGGCACCTTTTTTGCTTCAGCTCAGCTGCCTTTGTAGACAGGTACAGCTGTAACCCTTCCCTTTCTTTTTCAATCACAATGTCATCAATGTCAAAAATGCTAACGAACAGAAAGAGCTAGTGGGGACCTGGAGCGTTGCTAGCGAAGCACCCACTACTTGAAGGTTGACCGTTTTTGCTTCAGCTAACTTGAAGCTGCCCACGTAGGCAGGTACAAATTATGAAATCTAACAAGCTTGCGCCCGGCTTTCAATCTAAATTTAGAGGGATGGGCACAAGCATGTGAAAATGTTGGTCCAGGAAAAAGATGGATGGGAATGTTGCTTGCTCCCGTCTACACCTTAATACTTGAAAGTCATCAACCTGTTGCTCAAGCCCCCTTAGGTTTGGACCACGTTAGAAAAAACAATTTCCCGTATCTGCCGCAAAATTGGTTAACTGCCTGGCTTCAAAGATGCCCAGGAGCCAAGTTTTTTAAGAGCAAAATTCAGTTGTCTTAATAATATGCACACACATTTCAAAAAGGATGAAGAAAACAATTTATGTCTGCAGTGAGCGCGCTCCCTGTACATCAAATAAAGGAGACAAATTGGCTTTGCCAAGTCCCCTGCATTGTAGCCTTTTTTGATCAGCGGAGACCAGAAAATGATTTGAACGAGCTATTAGAACTGGGGCACTTCCCATGCATGTTTACGCTTGCGCACCCCTTTTGCACCGTGGATGACGCTTGCACGGCTGCCTGGCTCCCCACCTTAAAAAAAGGGAAGACATAGAAAAGAAAGACTGTAAGTTGACCAAATATGGCAGCGGGCCCCGGGCATTGAGATTCCCTGACACACAAGCCAGCAGGGATCTCATGAATGGCTGCTGGGCTGCCCACCTCCCACCAGCCTGCCTGTCTCCTTGCTTTTCTTGCGTTTCTTCCTTGCATGCGGTGCTTCCTGCTGCAGTTTTACATCTGAAGTTGCTTGCTGCTGCTGCTGCTGCTGCTGCGGGCCATCTCGGTGGAGTTGCTTCCCTTGCCCCAGCATTTGCTCCCCTTGCCCCTGCTGTTGCTTTGTTTGGTCCCCGCTGGCGCTTTGCTTGCTCCCTGCCGGCGCTTCATCACCTCCCTGCTGTCGCCCCTGCTTCTCTTGTTCCCCTTGCCCCTGCAGTTGTTTTGTTTGCTGCTTCAGCTGCCGCCGCTGCCGGTGCTGCAGCAGCTGCTGCTGCTGTGCCTGCACCAGCTCCTTTGCCTCCGTCACGAGGGCTGGCCACATGTGAGTGGCGAAGAAGTCTTGACGAGCCCGAGGCAGCCATGCTGCAACCTCAGGTAACAGGAAGCGTGGCTGCCAAGACCAAAGGCTGACCAGGCTGCGCAGGCTTGACACCCTGATGATTTGAGTGGGTGGATGAGTGAGTGGGTGGATGAGAATGAGCGGGTGGATGGCAACATGGGTGTGTGAATGTGTGAGTGGGCGAAAGACTGACCAGGGTGGGCAGGCTGGACAGCCAGGCAAAATGTGTGGGTGTTGACACAAGGGCATAAGAGTGTGTGAGTGTATGTGTGTTGTGTGTGTGAGACCTATTGCTTCGAGAGTGTGGGAAGGTTGCATGTGCTGATACACACGCCAGCTCCACTGTCTGTTTGATAAGGTTTGTATTTGCAGTGTGCATGGTACTGAGGCGCTAAAGTACCGCAAATGTACACAATCCGCACCCCTAGAATAAAAAATTATTTAATGATTTCCGCCTCAGAGGAGCACCCCCCCCCCCCCCCGAGGTATTTTTTCGGGTGACCCTCATGTTCCCACATGGGCAACCAGAGAAGAAAAAAGGACCGGGTGTACAGGCTGTACACTGCTCTTGCATGTAAACGCTGGCAAGACACGCAATCCCTTACTTTCTTCAGGAAGCTACTGCTCACAAGCACATGAAAACCAACTGCACACACAGCTCCTACACTTTTTCTGCTGTGTATCCGCGTGCTGCTGCTCAACTTGTTGCCAAAACTGCTTGCTCTCTGCCTCCTGCTGCCGCACCACCTCACAGGGTGGGGTTTCCTTGAACTTCCCAAGTGACCTCCCCAAATGGAAGCTTCCCATTCCCAGCTGCCTCCTGGTGCCGCTGCCGGGAGTCCGGGCAAGCAGGGAAAGCAGAGGGTGAACTTTAGTCAATTTTTTGCCTCCTGCTGCTGCTGCTGCTGCTGCTGCTGCTGCTGCTCCCTTAAAACATTAAAATTCCATTGCCACGCACATTCCCGCGTGCTAAAAACAGTTTTTCTTTCAGGCGTCCGCAGTCATCCCGCATTCCTCGGAAACATTTTGACTTTTGCAGGATGACATGTGTCATGTACGGTATGTATGAGCCTGAATTGATGAGCTGACATACCAGTTGCCAGCAGGCTGATGCATGAACAAGTCCTGCCGCCCCACTTGCAGCCTCATCAGCAAGAAGAACAGCTGGCCAACGAAATCCATGTAATCAGGCAGCACTTATCCCATGCAACAAGAGTCAAAGAGATATTGGGGCAGCCAACAAGTCACATGCAACAAGGCACAACCAGAAGGTGACACAGGCACAGGTGGCTTAGGGGCAGCCCACCCCGTAACGCGTGTTCAGGGGAAGACCCTCCTGGTGGCCCCACGCAGGGCCTGTGCAGTTTTATCCAGGCAACTGTGACCAGGTGACCTCACCTGCCCCACTCAGGGTAAACTCTCAAGGGTGTGCTCACTCTCTCTCTGACCTGTTTCCTGCTAGCATTTTTAGTGTTACACTTATGCACAACATTTTCCTTTTGACCTGTCTCCTGCTAACGCTAATGCACAACTACTTCCTGTTGACCTGCCTCCTGCTAACGCTAATGCACAATTCCTTCCTTCTGACCTGTTTCCTGCCAATGCAGAAACTAGCTCCCCCACGCGGGCCACTCCACGCATCTCTGGCCTCATCACTACACTGGGCGGGCTCAGGAGCACAGGACGCAGCTCTGCATGCACACATGGGTTCATACATATGATGAGCCACAGGTGGAAAAGTATGTTAAGGCAGCTAGCTGAGTGTGTGTGTGTGTCCACCTCAAAACAGCTCACCATCAAAATCCGAATGAAAAGGTACTCCCAGCACGAGAGGCACAAAGCGGCAAATGAGGCAGTCCTGGTACTGGCAGCACATGTGGCACAAATGGCAAGGAAGCAAAAGTGGCAGCCATGAGGCGCAGGAACCGGAAAAGGCAGCCCCAAATTTCACAGGAGAGGCAAGGGAGGCTGCCTCTCGGCACTAGTAGCGCATGTGGCACATAAGGCAGGTAACACAAGGATCAATCAAAAGGTTATGCATGCACAGAGGGGACAGAGAGCGCATTGAAAAAGAACAACCAAAAGGTGTCTCAGGCACGAAAGGCACAGAGAGCGCAATCAAAAAGCACAATCACATAAGGTAATGCAGGCACACAGGGCACAACCAGAAGGTAAAACAGGGCACAACCAAAAGGTAAAGCAGGCACAGGTGGTTCATCTGGCACACAGGAGGAGGCAGATCTAGGCGCTGCCCAAACTAATCCTGCACACACACACGCACACGCACACACGCGAACACACACATACACACACCACTCTCTGCACATGGATTTCCAAATCCTGCAAAATGCTTGCACCAGGCTAGCCGCGGGCAGTAGTTGTAAGAGGAAACTCTCAGAGAGATGTAGGCAGGTGGAACATAAATCTTTGCATTACTCTACTTTCTTCATGAATTCATCGATTTGCCAATTAGAGGTATCGATCTGGGACTTAGTGTGACGCACGCAAAGCACCAGCTCACACAACACAGCTGTTTGAAGGTAAGGCTTGGATTGAAGCACCAAAACAGGCTCAGCAACTGCCAACCAAAACACACACCTGCAAAGCCAGGCACCACTCGACCCTCTAGCAGCGCGGCAGCAAACACAGCAGCGGCTGCTGCCGCATCCTCCAAGGGCTGCAAGCAGAATCAAACAGGGTGAGAGTGCCTGAATCGTCACCCTTTGGGCGGCCGGGTTTCGCACTGGTACTCATTAGCTATTATGCTAGCTGCAAGCATACATTTTGTACAAATGAATCTGTGTTTGATCAGGTCAGCGCCATGGGTGGGTGTGGTAGTGTGTGGTAGTGAACAAAAAGATGTGTGGCCAATTTAGCTGGAGGATGGTTGTGGTACACAGTACAGACACTGGGGAATGCTAGGGAGCAGCTCATGTTAGGTTTATCATCATAGGAAAAGCCAAGCAGATCGTTGAAAGTTCATGTATTCGACCCCTGGAGCTTCCGCACCCCTTTTGCTGCCGCATCATGCCTTTGCATTGACTGTCTGGAGGATCTCGCAAAATCAGAGCAGAGTTAGTCATTAGGGCAGCTTTACAGGTGCAGGTGCAGCCTACCGGGTGCTGAACAAGTGCTCACTGCACCTGCAGCTTAATAGGTCCTTGGCAGGTGCAGCATAACAGGTGCTCACTGCACCTAAAGCTTAACAAGTGCTCGAGCAGTGAATCAAACGGCTTAATGGATGCCAAGGTAAATTATTACTGCCCATCTGACAGGTTGTGTGTTCAACTTGCCTCCAGTTCCAGTGCAGAATAAGCTTTGAGGGGCATAGGATAGGATAGGATAGAGTTACATAGCTGTACCTGCCTACAGGTTGCCCCTTTGAGGGGCATGAAAGGGGGAACGCCCCTTTGACAGCCTGCCAGTATCATCGATCATACAGTCCTCATGAGATCAGGGGCTCTTTTGACATTTACCTGCCCCAAGCACTGAATAAAATTCCGCGTTCTAGTGCTCTGGTGCCTTTCCTTAATGCACGCAGCTGGAACTGGCTTGCGCAGTCCTTCCTTTCCTTTCCTTTCCTTCACTTTTCTTTTTGCTTGAAGTGCATCAATGCCGGATGGATGGCCAGCGGCTGCTCCTGTCCAGCTTGCAAGGAGTAAAGCTGGGATGCTTGGTTTGAGCCTACTGTGCCTACTCTTGCCAACGCCTGAGTAAATATGTTTCAATGAGCCACTGGCGCCCAGACATCGAGGCTTGTGCCTCCCAACCCTCTGCATACAGCTGACAGGGATCACTCCACTGGGGCCCTAGGCTTCCAAAGCAACTCATGGCTTTCAAAAAATCTACATCACAGCACGCTGTGGAATATTACCATGGATCCTTTGCTGCTCAAGTGCTCACAATATACGGACAGACCAAGAGGACCACGACAACACCCATGAAAAGCACTTGCCTTGGCCATACACACCACAGCTCCTGGTTCGCCAAAGCGCGGGCTTTCCAACTCAGGCCGTGCCCTCAATTGCAAATCCCACACCATTCACAGCATGGGGACCGCACAAATGAATGCAAAGCTGCATACCCTGCGCTCACCTGCAGGTAAGGTGGCAGCCACCTTGCTTGCCACCCATGCGCTCATAGAGAGCTGCCACTCATGCCCTCAAAGAGGGCTTCATTTGTGCACCCAAGAGAGGGCATGTGCTTCATTGGTAAGCAAGGTGGTGCACTTAGAAAGGGTATGTGGCTCACCTGCAAGCAAGGCGGCAGCTGCCACTCATGCAGGCCGTATTTGGCATCGTGCCATGCCAGCACAGCATCGGTGGGTGAGGGGCGGTACACAGGAGGTGGGTCCGCAAGGGGCGGAGACAGCACTGCTAGAGGCGTGCGACTCTGCACCAGCCAGTGGGGCTGCGTATGTGGCGGAAAAAGAAAAGGAAAGGGATAGCATGAGGCCAGAAAAAGGACAGGAAAGGGTTAGCATGTGGCAGAAAGAAAAGGAAAGGGTTGGTGTGTAGCGGAAAGTAATGGAAAGGAAAGGGAAACATAGCTATACCTGCCTACGAGGGCTGAAGCATAAAAACAGGTGCCTGCAACCAAACCAGACACGCGGCAAAAGACAAAGCAGGGACAAGGCAAAAGAGATAACTCCTTCTTGGGCTGCGTCATGCAAATTGAATAATGTGCTGTGCGCGCTACATGCAAGGCAAAAACAATCACAGGCAAAGAGGCAGCACCCGGAGCTGCAGCATCCATTCAAGAGCCCATGAATGGCGCTGCAAGAACAGCGGAAGCAAGGAAAAAGCATGGAAGGCACAGCGGTTGGGGCGTGCGCACACACCTCGATCGCTGTCACGCCACCCATGTAGGGCCGCTTTGATGTGCGCACCACCTGGCTGTACACCACAAATTCAGGTGCGGCAGAGTGCAGCACGGACCGCGGGTGCAGGAAAACGTCTCCGCCCCATTCATCGTTTACCCTGCGCATTATGAAAACCAAGAAGGAGAAGAGGTGAAGAAAGCTGTCCTGCATTCGCTTTCTGACGTAGAAGTAGCACCTGCACCCACTTTGGGCCGCACAGCAAAATCAGCTGCCTCACTTGGCGCCAAAGGCAGTGGTCTGTCACAGTATGCTTTGGAGTACCACGGGCATGATCCAGCAACAAGGCCGGCCATGGCGCTCAAAAACAGGGACTGACACAACCCACCACTGAAGGCACCCTTCTTTCTACAGACACGCCGCCAGCATGCAGGACACTACCAGGGAATACCGGGGCACCACCTTTTAAGAGAGCAGCGTACAATGCAGAGTAGAGCACAGAGTATAACTCTACTTGCAGGACATGCAGCACAAGCACACATTGCAGAGAAGCTTGTCCAATCACATCAGCCTACTCTACAGCTGAGGGACATGCAGCACAAGCACACATTGCAGAGAAGCTAATCATGCACATCAGTCTACTCTACAGCAAGAGGACATGCAGCACAAGCACGCACCCTGCTGCGTTGGCGGCTGCTACCGCACCCCCTGCACTACCAGCAATAGTGCTGGGGGTGTTGCATGCAGCGTAGCGCACGGCGTGACGTTTCCCGTGCGGCTGCTGCAGCTGGCGCTGCACCTGCTCGGTGCGCCGTATTCTGTGGGCCACCTGTGTGAATTATGACCACATTTTCTGTCATGAGCTCTTCTGGTTAACTGATGGCCAAGCAGACTGTGCATGGTTGAGCACATGCACATGCAGATAAATTTGGGGAGTGCCTCATCCTTTCCCACATGCAGTGTGCCTCCTGGGCAGCTTGTGTGGAGCACATGCACATGCTGATGCACTTTGATGCCTCGCGCTGTCATCTGTACACATGTGAACAAGTGATTAAGCGCAGCCGCGCTTTGCTGCCTCACACTTTTCACCATGCACGAGCATACAGGTGATGTGAGTGCACAGCACTCTGCACTCACACTCTCAGCCACACATGTGTACACAGTGCTGTGAGTGCCCTACATGTTACTCTCTTTAAACGCAAAGGCAAAACCAGCAGACCTGGTCGGCCAGAGGCAGACCTCTGCATACAAAGAGCACAGATCGAGCATCACACCTGCGGAGGTCAGACACGTTCTGCACGCAAACTGCTTGGGCATTGACACGCCAGCTCAAGCCCCCCAAAGCTAGGGCATCACATCTATTAAGGTAAGAAACCCTCTACACGCAAACTGCTCGAGCGCTGACCTGCCAGCTTAGGTGTCTAAGCTTGATCATTGAGCATGAGCTGTAAAGCTAGAGTGGCATGTCAAAGCTCAAGCGTCAAACGTGCAAAAGGGAGGTGGCGAGGGATACAGGACTGAGAGGGAAAAGGGGACTGAGGGATACAGGTCTGAGGGAAACAGAGGACTCAGGGATACAGGACTGAAGAGGGAAAAGAGGACAATTGCCTGCTGCACACGCTTGCTTAGGGCTCAGGGCTGAGGGCATGCTGGAGCGCCAGCACGTCAGCAGCAACAGCTTTATCCTCAATACCACACCATTAATGCCAAAAGTGCACAGAGACCAGCGCTGCATGAGGACCTCTTGGATCTGTCCTGCGTTGCTCAAGGTTGTAAGATGCCATTCTCACATGAGACACATATAAACATCCACATCAAACATGAGCGTGGATAGCGCCCCAGACAGCTTGCCTCAGACATTTTCCAGGCTTTTTGACATGCTCCTCCAGACTTTTAGACATGCTCATCCAGCCTTTTGGACATACTCCTCCAGACTTCTTGACATGCTCCTCCAGACTTCTTGGCATGCTCCTCCAGACTTCTTGACATGCCCCTCCAGACTTTTAGGCATGCTCCTCCAGATTTTTTAGGCATGCTCCTGCAGACTTCTTAGCATGCTCCTCCAGAGTTCTTGACATGCTCCTCCAGACTTCTTGACATGCTCCTCCAGTCATTCCTCTGCCTCATGACACTTGTGATGGCGCACACATCTTCAACCATGTTACAAAGAAGCTTAAAGCAAAACGCATGTAGTGTGTTTTGATGCCACAAGCTCTGCCTGTGCTCATCAGAAATCGGAGCACAAAGAGATCAAATAAAGTAATGCGCAGGACACACATGCCCGACAGCGCTACACATTGACTCACTTTGCAAGTGCCCACATCAACATGATGCTTGCACCACCGCAATGTACACATGCGTTCTGATAACATTTGTATTTTTGCACGCGCGTGCAAATACCTACACACACAGAATTATTGCATGCTGCAGACTTACCTGATCGGCCCAGCCTGAAGTAATGGCTGCCCTCCTCAAGGAATCCGACAAGTTCCTTACCTGCTTGGCCCTCCTCCAGCAACCAACCAACCAAGAAAGGGTCCTCCTCAAGAAATCAAGTATTGGCCCTCCTGAAGCAATTCAGTAAGGGCCTCACCTCATCAGCCCAGCCTGCTGCAATGGCCCTCCTCAAGTACTCCAGTAAGAGCCTCACCTGATCAGCCCAGCCTGCTGCGATGGCCCTCCTCAAGCAATCCAGTAAGGGCGTGGGGATGCTGTGGCCGTGCGCATGAGCCGCCTCCATCATGCCCTCCACTCCCCCTCCCTGCCCTTGGCCCGCCAAAGTGGCAGACAGCTGCGCCACGAGCGGCCCCCCTCTTCCACTGCTACTGTTGTTACCGCTGTTACTCTTGTTGCTGTTGTTGTTGTTGCTGTTGTTGTTGTTGCTATTGTTGCTATTGTTGCTATTGTTGCTGTTGTTGTTGCTTTTGTTGTTGTGATGCTCAGCTTCCTTTTTCCGGTTGCGCTTGCTGCCCCTGTTGCTGTCGCCATCTTTGCCACTGCCCTCTGCCCCGCCAGAGGGGTCTGTGGGAGGCCCCAGGATGCGCAGCAGCTGGCGGTGCAGCTCAGACGCCTCCCTGTGGCAAGATTTGCAGCGGTGGCAATACTTGTAGGAGCAGTACCAAAAGCAGCAATGGCGTGAAAAGCAGCGATGGCATGAAAAGCAGCTTGATGATGCCTCTCTGTGGCAAGGTTCACAGTGGTGGCATCGATTGCAGGAGCGGCATCAGAGGCAGAGGTGGCATGAAAAGCAGCTCAGACGCCTCCCTGTGGCACCAATCGCAGCGGTGGCACCGATTGCAGGAGCGGCACCGAAAGCAGAGGTGGCATGAAAAAAAGCGGCTCAAACGCCTCCCTGTGGCAAGATTCGCAGCAGTGGCATCGATTGCAGGAGTGGCATCAGAGGCAGAGATGGCATGCACAACAGCTCAGACGCCTCCCTGTGGCAAGATTCGCAGCGGTGGCATCGATTGCAGGAGCGGCATCAGAGGCAGAGATGGCATAAAAAAAAGCAGCTCAGACGCCTCCCCGTGGCAAGATTTGCAGCGGCGGCATCGATCGCAGGAGCGGCACCAACAGCAGAGGGGCATGAAAAGCAGCAGTGGCCCCAATCGCAGTGGTGGCATCGATTGCAGGAGCGGCCTCAAAACAGAGGGGGCATGAAGAAAAGCAGCTCAGACGCCTCCCTGTGGCTAGATTTGCAACGATGGCATCGATTGCAGGAGTGGCATCAAAAGCAGAGGTGGTACCAGTTGCAGCAGTGGTATCAAAAGCAGTGGTAGCACTGATTGCAGCAACAGCAAACAGAGCTGTAGTGCCTGTGCCGGCAGGAAGATACAGGCAGGCACCTCCAGGACCCAAGGGCAAAAGGCTTCCCAATGGCACTAGGATGATGTTGAGAAGAAACCGAGTCCTTCAAGTCCCTGAAGGAAGTGCATCTAGAGCTGTAAGCGACAACCACACACCAGGGTAAGCCCAGGGTCACCTGCATTCACGTGCAAGCATGAGCACACACACACACACACACACACACACACACACACACACACACACACACACACGTGTATGCATGCTGTTTTTGCCTTGGCCAACCATGCATTTAAGCACGTAGTGACCATGCAGTCCACACCTCTGTTGTCAGGTGAAACACACAAGCAGGTGATGCACCTCAGGTGACACAGGTGCACCTTTCAGGTGGCACAGGTGCACCTCTCAGGTGGCACAGGTGCGCCTCTCAGGTGGCGCAGGTGCGCCTCTCAGGTGGCGCAGGTGCGCCTCTCAGGTGGCGCAGGTGCACCTCTCAGGTGGCACAGGTGCACCACACTACTTTTGGCTTTTGTGTGCACAGAACAAGCGCACACCCAAAACAAAAGCACAAGCAGCACATCTCAGGTGGAGCAAGTGCGGTGGTGTGTTTGCCACAATGGCCCACTCTTTCAGTCCACGGCTTTTAATTTTGAAGCGCATTACCTTAGGTGGCGCAAGTGCAGGTGATGCTTGGCACAGAAGCCTGAGCCCCCCCCTTCCTGATCTGACTCCGCAGCTTCATACGCGCACAGCACGCGCAGTGCGCCCAAGGCATCGCTGGTGTTGCAGCGGAACACAGCGTGCGCAGCAGCCACTTGCTTGGCAAAGGCCCTCTTTGCCTCCTTCTCTTGCGCTCCTGCCTTGTCCTCCTCTGTTGTCTTGCTCTTGGACCCCACATCCGAATCGTGCAACGCGGCGGTGTCGACATGCACAAAGGGACTCTGCGCGTGGGGTGGATTTTTTAAGGATGGGGAAAAGAAGGTGAGCACTACTGGTACCAGTGGGCTGTTTTGACTGGAGGCCTCTTGCACCTATCACCTGCAACTTGAGCATTTGGGCTGCCTGAGGCACTGCCCAGGCGTCTTCAACCACACACATGACATGGTCTAATCCATCTTCAAAACAGGGCAGCAGCCAATCAAAAACAGAGTGTGTTCCAGGAGCTTTGGCATTGCACAACAGGAGCTCGCCTTGGGGCAAGGCAATGACCTGGCGAAGTTGAGGAAGGGGCACCAGTTGGACACTGAAGGAGCTACTTCAGGTCAAGCCGGCCTTTGTGCCCTTCCATGCAACTTGGGAAGATGCTGGCTTCCTGGTGCTTGCCCAATGATGAGGTAGCTGTTTTGGTACAGAAGAAACACGTGCATCACACGCCAAAAGGACGCCAGGAACAGCACGGACACCTGAGAGCATTGATCACGCAATCCACTGACCCAGATGTATTGCACTCTTTATGCACATCCCTACCAATGGTAATGTCCCTTCCAAATTTCATGCACACATATCTATCAAATCGGTCAGAGCAGCAATCAGAGATAAAAAACTCAATCTCCAGCTTTGCACCAGCCAACAGCTACCTGCCCATCGTATGAGTTGAAAAAACTCCATGAGTAACACAAAACTTCTCTCAAAGACGCATTTACTGATGTAGCAGGGTCCATCGTAGTAACCTTGCACAACGAACCCAACTCCGGCAAGCCACGCACAGCTCAAGTGAACGCAATCCCAGGGCTGAGAGGTACAAGCGCGCACCACTACCTTGGAAAAATCATGCAACTCACAAACTAACACAAGGCATCAACTACACATCTTACCTCCACAGACAGCGCAGCCGTCAGTGCAACCGCCAGCGGCAGGGCAGCCTTGGCTGTTGCAGCAGAAGGCAACGCTGCCCATGCCCCCATCCCTGCCATAACCGTCGCCGCCACCCCTGCAGCATCATCCCCTTCTCCCATCCCATGGTCTCCTGCCACTCCTTGCTGTGTGCTGCTGCTACTGCTGCTGCTCTTTTCTGGGATGGCTGCCGCACCAACCAGGCCTAATTGCCAGGCCGCCACCTCCAGCAGCATGCGTGCGTGGCGAGGGCTTACAGGCAGTGCCGCCATTGCCTGAGGTGCAGGAGCACGCAACCTACCATCTTTGCGCCATTCAACAAGGACACCATCTGTGCATCGGACAGGAATATCTTGGGTGCTCACCGATTAAGGAGCCCACCAACAGAATATCAAAGAGAGGGACGCAGTACCATTTGAGAGGGAGGGCACAGAGAGAGGGGGGTCAGTCACAGCACATGGGTCACATGCAACATTGGTCACATGTAACATGACACACCTTGCCCACTGTCGTGAGCATGGCAAGGGAGGGATGCAGTACCATTTGAGGGGGCACAGAGAGGGGGGTTAGTCACAGCACATGGGTCACATGCAACATGGGTCGCATGCCACATGACACACCTTGCCCACTGTCGTGAGCACGCCAAGGGAGGGATGCAGTACCATTTGAGAGGGCACAGAGAGAGGGGGGTTAGTCACAGCACATGGGTCACATGCAACATGGGTCACATGCCACATGACACACCTTGCCCACTGTCGTGAGCACGCCAAGGGAGGGATGCAGTACCATTTGAGAGGGCACAGAGAGAGGGGGGTTAGTCACAGCACATGGGTCACATGCAACATGGGTCACATGCCACATGACACACCTTGCCCACTGTCGTGAGCACGCCAAGGGAGGGATGCAGTACCATTTGAGAGGGCACAGAGAGAGGGGGGTTAGTCACAGCACATGGGTCGTATGCAACATGGGTCACATGCGACGTGATACACCTTGCCCACTGTTGTGAGCACGCCAAAGAGAGGGATGCATCAACATTTGAGAGGGCACAGAGAGAGGGGGGTTAGTCACAGCACATGGGTCACATGCAACATGGGTCACATGCAACATGGGTCGCATGCCACATGACACACCTTGCCCACTGTCGTGAGTGCGTTGTTGGCAGGATGCAACGCGCCCAACGCCACCAGCGCATGCACAGCTGCACGCAAGGCAGGCGCCTCGGGGGGTGTGGGGAACGGGAAGTTCGCCACCTATGGTATGTGGACATTTGTAAAGCAAAGCATGAGGATTCATGTTGCAGCCAATCCATACCCCCCCAAAAAACACACACGCACACACACACACACACACACACACACACACACACACACACACACACACACACACACACACACACACACACACACACACACACATGTGCCTTGCACGCACGGACGGGATCAAGGCTGGATCAGTAAGCTCCACAGGCAAGGCTGGAATGGCTTGCCTAGTCCACTATTGCCACCTCCGATACTCGTTAAATAGCTCACGTGCACAGCCAGCACCCACAAGCACGACCCTGCACAAGGGGCTTGCTTCGTCCGCTACAAGCACAAGGCATGTATTGCCACCACTAATACTCATTAAATAGCTAATGCGCACAGCCAGCACCCACAAGCATGACCCTGCACAAGGGGCTTGCTTTGTCCACCCATTGCCGCCACCAATACTCGTGAAATAGCTCACGCGACAGCCAGCACCCACAATTCTAACTTTGCGCTAGTTGCTTGCCTTGTCCACGTATTGCCGCCACCAATTCTCATAAAATAGCTCACACACACAGCCAGTACCCAAAGACCAGTAAACGTGGCTTACTTTGTCGACTCCCATTGCCTTCATCACCAGCACCACACTTTCCAGCGGGGTGTTCAAAATCTCTGGAGGCCCATGCTTGGGCATCGTCTGCAAGAGCAAAAGCATCAGCGCTTGGGCATTGAATGGTACAGAGGTGTTAAAAAATAAAGGGCACTTTGATTCAGGGTCTAATCAAAGCAAGAGCACCTCCATGAGCGCCAGAATGTTGTGCTTCCCAAAAAGAGTATCCACAGCTTGCAAGGTTGATGGCTAGTCAGTGGCGTCGCACCCTTCAAGAGCATGCAAGAGCACAGCAGTGGTTCATGGGAGGGCTGCTGTGGGCTGCACATTTCTTTGAGCCTGTGTGACATAGGTCCATGGACATTTTGTAAAGCCATGATGGGGGCACTCTTTCCCTGGCATCTTAATCTTCCAGGATGTCTGACAGTGGACAACAGCTTGCATGGCAATACAAGAATGGTTGATAAGAGCTTGCATGGCACAGCTTGGAGGTCGATAACAGCTTGCATAACACTACAAGGATGGTTGATGACAGCTTGCATGACATTTCAAGCATGGTTAATAACAACTTACATGGCACACAAGCATCAAACAGCAGCCTGTACGGCGATGCACCCCAGTTGCCATCTTCTGCAGACTGTCTCCCACTGGGCTTGCTGATTTCAATGGTTTGCCTTTACATCCATCTTAGACACACCTGTGCAAAGTGTGCGCTGCTGTACAGCCTGTAGCAGTGGCCTGGCCCGGTACGCCCTGCCCGACCCGCGCGTTGTGCTGCCGCTGCCTGGCTGATCCAGCGTACCTGAAAGATAAGAACGGGAAAGGCAGGAAGGCTGCAGGATCACTCCATGCATCAATAAAGGAAAAAAAGATACCTATAGGGCTGATCCAGTGTACCTGAAAGATAAGAATGGGAAAGGTAAGGAGGCTGCAGGATCACTCCCTGCATCAACCAAGGATAAAAAAAAGGTACCTAGATACCTAAGACTGATCCAGCGTACCTGCAGGAGGATTAGAGCAGACCACGCTTGTTTGAGCGCGAGGTGCCATGATATCCTTTTCAACTTTTTGATTGCAAGCAACTAATGGCACCATGTGAGTTTTCCACCCCTGCTGCCTGCCTGGTCCAGCGTAAATGCAGTGTCACCGCTTCTAACTTTAAACTTGCATGGGTGAACTGGAGCAGAGCACTCTCCTTTTGAGTACAGGGTGTCACCACTCCAAACTTCCAACTTGCAAGCAACAAAATGGCACCATGTGTGTTTTAAACAACGCAGCTGCCTGATGATCCTGCACGCCCGCAGGAGGTTGGTGCAGAGCACACCTGCTGGAATGCATGGTGTCAATCTACAACGAGACAAAGACCAAACCCCTGCCTAACCTTGGGTATGTTTGTATGTTCATGCATGAGTCATGAGTCACACGCTTGTCTCACTTGCCAGCATGCTATTCTGCGATGTACTGCCGCAGCTATAAGTCCTGGGCATCATGCAATGGCTTGTAGGATTGCAGACAGCATGCGTCGATGGGCGGCCATTCTGGCCATTTTTTTCCTGATCAACCAAATGTTCCCTAATCTGATGGACAAGCAAGGCAGCCTCTAGCAGCCAGAGGCTCCACAACGAGCCAAAAGCACGACCCAAAGCGCAGAAATGCGGCCTACCATGCGTACTTGTGGAATTGTGATGAACAGAACACATCATGGCTTTCCTCAAAGCAAGAGGCGTCGCCTGTGCCTACGTCTGTCATGCGCTTTCATGCGCTTTCATCATTCTGCATCCATCAAGTGCATTCGCGAGCATGAACATGAACAAAATTGCGCTTACCTCAAAGCGAGAGGCACCGCCTGCATCCACATCTATCAAGCGCTGCTTCGATCGGCCAGCGTCTACCACGTAACGAATGCCTGCAAGGCGCAGAAAAAGAGGCACAACACAGAATGCTTCATCTCGCTTCAGACAACAGCGACGAGCCCAGCAAGCCTAACACCTCTGCCAAATCGGCAGCCATTGATAACCACTCAATTAACAGCTCTGCCAAATCGGCAGTCAATGACAATCACTCCATGCTCCCTCCAGAGCCGTCTGAGATGATCAGCAGCAGTTCCGCCACGCCAAACACCCGCCATGCTGTTCAATCCCTCTGCACCCAGCCCGCATCAATCTGGGATGCTCAATGACATCTTTGCCACATTGATCATCTCTGTCATCCTTTTCATACTTCTGCACCCTAAACCCACACACCTGGGACGTTCAGCAGCATCCCTGCTGAATTTGAAATGCGCACATTTTCCATTCCTTCCAAAACCCGTTTACAACCGCCTGAGAACGCCTGCGACGATCTTGCCGCATCCACAACCTGACAACCTTCTGATTTCAGCTACAACCCTTTCACAACCGCCTGGGATGGTCGTCAACGGCTCTGCCACATCCATACTCTCTCTTTGACCGACCCTTGCAAACCCCCCGCACCCCATCCACACCCACCTGGGATGGTCAGCGATGTCTCTGCCACATTTGTAGCCACCACGATGAGGCGGTGGCCTGCAGGTGGAGGCTGGAACACGCGCGCTTGCGCCACCGCCGGCAGTATCGCATATAGCGGCAGCACGTGCACCGGGGGCGGGCCTGCCGCCTCCTGGTCTGTCAGCCCACTCACGTTCTCATTGTGCATCGCGCCACTGAGCTGCCCTGCTGCTGCTGCTGCTGCTGCTGCTGCCCCTGCCCCAGGACCTTGCTGGGCATCTCCTCCATCGCCTCCTGCTGCATCACACATACATGCACACAAACAAACTGATGAGCACACACATGCATGCGCACGAGCCAATGAGCAAGCGCACACATGCACACACTGATGAGCAGGTCTCCTTGGTCGCCTCCTTCTGCCCCGCCCCCTACCTTCAACATACACACCTCCGAGTAGCAAGAAAAAAAGCAAGCAGCTGCATCCTGCCCAGCAGCAACAATGCGGCAACATAACATGCAGGCATGGTCGTGTGCTTTGTGGTGATCTTACGTGCTCTGTGCTTAGTTTCTTCTGTACAGCACACGACGTGGGGACGGTGGATTGCCGCACCTGCAGGGCCGCTGCCGCTGCTGCTCCCGAAGCCGTACTGCTGCTCAAACGCGCGCTCTGCCTCTGCAATGGCCTCGGGTGACATGCAGCCCTCCCCCAGCACCTCCACCTCCTCCTCATCCTCATCCTCGCTGCGGTTCATCTCCTGTGTGCGTGTGTGCTTTTGTGTGTGTGTGTGTGTGTGTGTGTGTGTGTGTGTGTGTGTGTGTGTGTGTGTGTGTGTGTGTGTGTCCCCTCCCAAGAAAGCGTGGGTGTACGCGCCCCCACATGTGCTAGCAGAAGCAAGCTTTTGCATCCCATGGAGCAGTTGCATAACTTATTAAGTGGGAGGGTTGTAGGAATGTAGCCCAAATCCAGGTCAGCAGCATCCCTCCTTGCAGCAAGGCAGCAGCGGCCACCCCTATACCACATACCAATTGATATTTGCAACATTACAACACAGTTCTTAAGTAATATACTCTAAATATGCATTCTGTATCAAGTTCAAGTGCACCCTAACCGCCTCTTTCTCCGATCCTCACCACCTTTTGGAATAAATGGAACTTCCCCTCACATCAGACATCATCTGTGTACACCCCAACAACCTTCCTGCTTCCAGGGAAGCAACAAGTTCCTTCCTTGTGCACACACATCTATCCAGCGTCCGCCAAAGCCACCCACATCTGTTTGGGCAGCCTCCTCATTTTCGTCAAAACAACCACCCACTTCCCCACACAAACCCACCCAGCACCCACATCGAAATCATCCGCGTCCATCCCAACAGCCTCCTCCAACCCCCGCTCCTCGTTGGTGTGTGCAACTTCTGCTTGGTCACCGCCAAAGCCATCTCCCAAGAGCCCGCCATCCGGCTGTGCTTCTGCCTCTGCATCTGCAGCAGCAGCGGCTGCAGCGGCCGCTGCAGCAGCAGCCTTTGCATGGGGGCCGACCCCAGCACCTGGTACGTTGCCATGCTGGTCCTGCAGGTTATAGGTTTTGCAGGTAGGTGAGTGCCTGCGTATGTGCGAGCCTGCATGCGTGAGAGCCTGCATGTGTGAGAGCCTGCCAAGGAGGCTGTCACATGCAGCTCCAGGGATGTAAGCCTTGCATGTTCCGCATCATTGCAAGCCATGGCAACCCAACCTGCTGGTGCGCTTGGAATCGCTTGGATTGCACGGGCATGCATGATGCATTGCCCCATCATACCCAAGACAGCATCAACAGGCTAAACTTTGGGGCAATCCAATCCCCCCGGGCGGCTTGCCTGCGCAGCTACATTTTGCACACGAATGCCCCACAATTTACATGCAGCAATCACCTGAGCAGCTTCATGAGAGGGCAGGGGGTGGCGCCGCTTAGCAGGCGCAAAGTGCTGGCGCAGCTTTGCACACAGGTACTCCACCTCTCGCTGGCCATTCAAGAACACCAGCACGCCTCCGGGCGGCAGCTCCTTATGAATGCGGCACACCTATGAGGAGGTGTCAAAGAATCAACTTACACACATTGAAGTAAGGATAAAGCAGAGGATCACGGCTCCTATTAAGAGGCACCAGCTCGCCTCTGGGGTGCAGCTCCTTGTGAACGCGGCACACCGATGAGGAGGTGTTAAACATCCTATCTACAAAGACCATGTCAAGGATCACGGCTCCTATTGGGAGATACCATCATGCCACCAGGGGTCAGCTCCTCGTGGATGCAGCACACCCAGGGGGAGATGTTGAAAACCCTAATTACAGACACCCTGTCATCAACACACCTCTAAGGAGCAGCTTCTTGTAACACCTATGGGGAATAATACAAGCATGCATAATAGTAAGCACACATTGAAAGACCTCGCCTAGCTGTTTGTCTATGTGTGCACGGAAGTATTACTATTTCCATGAAACTACCACTGTTTCTACATACAGTGAGCTCTGCACACATGCTTGAACCATTTAAAGATTACAATGCGCCTTGTGAATTCCATAGCGAAAGACATGCACAACTTTTCGCACCTCCCCTGAGCGTACCCTTGCACACCAACCTTGCGATATGCAGCCCCAACATAGTCATGCAGCTCTGTGCGCCGAGCAAAGTGCACGGTCACTGGGAACTGGCGAGCAGGCACCTGGGAACACATGCATCCAGGATGAATTTTATTAGACACAATTTAATTCATGCAAGAAACTGTGCACCAATGGAAGAAAAAGCATCTGGTGCGCATTTGGGACAAGGCACACAAGACATCAGCAAGCATGTTGCAGATGTTGCATTTTAGCATTTGCTACAGCAACTGAAACATATGCACACACGTCACTGAACGCCGTTGAAAAATACGGTGTGGTAGGTCTGCAGGAACTGGAGTTTCTCAACAGATTCCTGGGCAACAGTGATGAGCTTCACAGAAATTTCACTTGCGATAGGCTCCAAATGAGCATATGCAGTTACTGACAAATGAGCAAGGTGAGAGAGCTTAACACAAGCAGGCACTTAACAGCAGCAAGACCTGATTCGGGAACTCGACATGTGAATTACAGGCAAGTGCATGTTTGCCTTGCTGCGTTTGTATGCCTTGCTGTGTGTGCACATCCCTGTGTACGTGTGCATGTGTGCGTCTCTACACACCTGGATCAGGGGAGGTGCACGAGGGAATAGGCGCTTGTTCTCCACAAAGTCTTCGGTGCGCAGGGTGGCACTCATGATGATGAGCTTCAAGGGGTGCACCGCACCTGGCTGGTCAGCAGAGTACCCCGGCTGACTGCGCTGCTGGTCGTGCAGCTTTCGGCGCAGGGGTACCAAGCGGGAGAGGAGGCCTGGGGGTGTACCAGTGTTGCAACATTTGTGAGGAAACAGTGCATAACCCCTGGCTGGTCAGCAGGGTACCCCGCCTGGCTGCACTGCTGGTCGTGCAGCTTGCAGCACAGGAGTACCAAGCGAGAGAGGAGGCCTGGGGATGTACCAGTGTTACAACATGTGTAGGAAAACAATTTGTTGTGTTTGATGCAGACGAGCAGTTGGTATTACCTGTCCTGGTGGGCTTTTTTTTGACACTGCAGGAGGAAAGCGGGGACGAGTCCCTCATGCCATATTGTTGCTTGTACACTTCCTGGCAAGGTCCCCCCTTGCTCTGAGCCACATGCAAAATGGTATCCTCCTTGCTCTGAGCCGCATGCAATATTTGCCCCCCCGTGCTCTGAGCTGCATGCAAAATGGTCCCCAACATGCTCTGAGCTGCATGCAAAATGGGCCGCCCCTTGCCCTGAGCTGCATGCAAAATTTGCCCCCCCTTGCTCTGAGCCACATGCAAAATAGTCACTCCCTTCCAGACGATAGGGGTGATAATTTTCCTGGTACCAACAAATGCTATGTACACCTGTCCTTGCTTGTTTGCTCACGTCCCTGCCAAGGACGAGAGATCATGGACGTTTATGTGAATAGATCAGAGGGGGTAAACTTGCTTACATTGCCGGACATGCTATTTCTCATGCTTCTTTCTTAAATGTACCATGTCTATCACATGTCTATCATCATTATTTCTCTATTTTTTATTTGCATTTTTAAAATTCGTTTCAGACTTCATATCATGCTCACTAGAAAATGATGAAAATCAGGAGACCCAAATCACTCCTGGCCTTACACCCAAGAGAGGGCCCTTAGCTCCACCCTGGGACCATTTTTCATTCCCAAATTTAAGCTTTAATACCCCCCATGCCCCATACTAAAACCCTGCGTCTTCAAAAGAAGGAAAAGAGGTCAAAAGTGACCTTTCCAGCACCCCTCGTGCTCATTTTCCTCTAAGGGAAGTGTATCAAACTGCACAAATCACTAGCCAATGGGCCTTTTCCTCCAGTTCTTGCAATGTAGTTATTTTGGTACAAGGATTCCAAATGACCAAAATTATAGTCCAAAATTTATGCTCTAGGTGATCGGGAATGGAGATTGGTGGTGACAAATAGGGTTCATGCCACGGCTAATTTGTGCCTAAACTGATAGGTTTTACGCACCTATGCTGAAAATTAAAAAATTTTGCGCCTCCGACAACACCCTCTAACAATAAATGTTGAAAACAATGAATGAGCTGATACTGGCATGCTAGGCCACGTGGCAGACAAGAGGAGCACTCAATGACCCTCCGTGTACCTTGTAGACCACATGCAATGAATGACCCTTGATGTACCTAGTATACCACATGAAAAAAATGACCCTCCATTAACCCAGTATGCCACAAACCAGTTTCAGTCCCTCGCTCACCTAGGAGCAAGTCTGTATTGAGGGTCCGCTCATGAGCCTCGTCCACAATGAGCACGCTGTAGCGGCGCAGCAGAAAGTCCTCCTGGGTGCAATAATTGTTGTGCACAGTTGCTGTGTTGCATGCAGAGATGCGTGAGGGACAAGGTGTATGAATCATGTGCAATTGCTGTGTTGTATGCAGGAGATGCATGAGGGGCGCGGTGCAAGCGGGAAATGAACACAATGGTGGGTAATGCACAGGCTCTCTTTTTCTACTGAATGAGAGCTCTTTTGCCCCAGAACGAGAAATTTGCAAAATGAGCACAAGTGGCCACGGCTGGTATTTTCAACCTGTATCCCAGACTTGCAAGTCAATTGGCATGCAAGCCAAACCTGCATACTAGAGTAAATGCAACACACTGTATGATCCCTCTCATTTGTATTTGGCTCATCTTTCTTACTCCAACATCTTCATGAGAATTCCTCACCCAATCAGCCAGGAAAACGGGCTGTAGGCCCCTTGTCATCCCCTCACCTGGAGCTCCCTCAACAGGATGCCATCCGTCATGAACTTTAGACGCGCTTCGGGGCCCACGTGGCGGTCATACCTCACCTACACAGAGTGTAGCGGTACTTGTATTTTAAGCGCTTCTTCTGCTGCCAAGTCCCTACTTCAAGCGCTCTTCATGCTTCTGCTGCAAAGTTTGGATTGGTCACTCCTTGCCTACACATGTGCCTTGGCATTTCATGGCATAAGAAGCGTGTTCAATGCTGTTCCTGCTCCACATATGGTTTTGTGCCTCTGCGCGTCATCAGCCTTTTATCCCATGGTACACATTGTCTTCCCTGCCTGACTGCCTGATGCCTGATGCCTCCCTTTACAATTAAGCTTCACGCAAGTAGGTGGCTCTCAAAGCTCCGCAAACACCCGCGCAGCAGTCCAAGGGAGAAACAACGCATGAACACCCTGATAACTTTCAAAAAGTGAACGTGACCAATGTAGGGAAGCACGTCCTTGGACACAGCTCAAAATGCAGCAATGCACACCTTCCCAATTGAGACCAAACATGCAAATGCCAGCTTGAAAAATGTGTACAAAGGAGGAAAACAGAGGTGGAGAAATTAATGAAGGAATTTTTGGTAAAGGGCGCTGCAAAACACCTGTCAAATATGCACAGTGCCTATGAGCAATCACCTTTGACGACACATAAGAGAGAAATCCAGCTGACATTGTCCTCACACATTCATATTTCCATGCAATTCATCTTTATGCGGTACACACTCCTCCTTAAGATCCTGCCCCCAAAACAAAACCAGCTGACCAACTCCGCTCAATACCTTTAGACATGGTCTGTGAGCGCAGTTGTTGCATTGCCAGTGACATTGCTATATACAAATACGCACCTGGTACCCAGCTAGCTGGCCCAGGGGCGTCCCAAGCTCTGCTGCCACACGAGCCGCTGTGCTTGTGGCTGCTACGCGCCGCGGCTGAGTCACACCCACGTTGCCTGCATGTGTATTATTGGTGGGGGAAAGTCCAGCTCACAGGGCTGCTATTGTGCTAACTAATTTCTTGCAAGGCTTCCTCTGGAATCCGGCTTTCCTTAAAGGCTCCAGATACTCGTTCAGAGGAGATGATGCATGGAATGCACACATAAGCTGCAATGTCAAGGAGCATCTAGCCAAGCATTATGGCTGATCATCATGTCTGAGAATCATAGCTGAGCTTCATTGCTGGGCAACACAGCTGAGCACCATGGCTGCACAAGCTGAGTGGCATGCATCAAGGCGCCAACCTGGTTCATGCCAACCCACCTGCACGCTCAGGGAAGTCTCGGCAGCCATAGCCAGCCTCCAGAAGGAATTGCGGCACCTGCAGGAGAAAGATAGAGGGAGGCCACTGGCTGCCAGAGCAATGACTGCCAAAGCGACAGAGGTTAAGCGCCAGCGTTGACTGCCAGAGCAGTGGCTGCCAGAGCGACTGAGAATAAGCGTCAGCATGGACTGCTAGAGCAATGGCTACCAGAGCGACAGAGGTAAGGCTCAGGACAGCGTTGACTGCCAGAGTAGTGGCTGCCAGAACAACTGAGAATAACCGCCGGCGTTGATTGCCAGAGCCGTGGCTGCCAGAGCGACTGAGATCAAGTGTCAGCATGGACTGCCAGAGCTGTGGCTGCCAGAACGATTGAGATTAAGCCTCAGGATGGACTGCTAGAGCAATGGCTGCCAGAGCAACAGACGTAAGGCTCAGGACACTACAGTCTGAAGAAAGAGGGAGATGGATGAGGCGCAGGGATCAGCCCAAGCGACCAATCCAAGCCACAAATCAAAAAGTATAGACAAAATGAAGCACCTCCCTGTGGAGCACATCTGTGCCTGTGTGCTTCAGAAAGGCAGAGCACACCAATCCACCTCGTTCAAACGCTGCCCCTCAGAAACGCCCTCGGTCAGATTCACCTACCTGTGTGGTTTTCCCACACCCCGTCTCTCCACACAGCACCACCACATCATGCGCCGTGACAGCCTCCATGATTTCCTGCAGGGTATCGACCACAGAGAGGACCACAGAAGAAGAGCCTTGAAGAGTCAGGCACAAGGAACGAATTTTGAAGGAATGGCCTTGGCTGTACGACTCAAGCCTCCAAGGCTCCCTGCAGAGCACTTGGAACGATTGCAGAAATTTCACAGGTGGACAACTCCTATGTATCACTGGATATGCCCCTTCCCAGCAAGCTTTCTAGATGTAACCATGCCAACCAAAATCATTCATTACATCATTACTTGCACCAAAACAATGATGAAAATCGGAGTATCCAAGGCCACCACACACGCACAGACACACACACACACACACTCACATTACATGCGCGCAACACCACATCCACACCCCCACCCACACCCACACATACACACCTGCTCCATGCCAACGATGGGGAGTCCCTCCCTGACTGCATCGATCTCTGCAGGCCGCTCCAGGTGCACCACTCTGTGCGGCATGCCCGACACAGGGGCCACCGCTGAGCCCACCACTGGCTTTTCATCATCTCCGTCTGCATTCAGAGTGCGTGACCGAAACAATAGGGTGATGCACCACTCTGTGCGGCATGCCTGATACAGGGGGCACTGCTGAGCCCACCACTGGCTTTTCATCATCTCTGTCTGTATTCGGAGTGACCGAAACAATAGGGTGATGTGGCGGGGCACAGTAGCAAAAGGCTCTGGAGGATTGCAGAGGAGCACAGCAACATAAGGCTCTGGAGCAATGCAGAGGGACATGGTGATTGAAGCGAGCGGGAATGTTTGCCACAGTCCTGAAGGTGACGAAAGGGCACACCTATTGCGTCTTTCAAAGGTTTGCATAGTTTCTAAATTATTTTCTACACTTACCAAAGCCTATGAGTAACACAAAAATAGCACAATTGTGTCGTCATATCTTTGCAATGTTTTCAGGTGTTTCCTCGCATTTCTTGACGCTCAACACAGCCTGAGGGCAACACAAAAAGGCTCACCTGTGTCATTACAATTCTACAGTGTTATGTAGTTTTTCAAAGTCCATAAAAAGACACCAAGTGATGGGGCATGCCTTTTCTTGCACGTTGCACGTTGCACCCCTCGCACACATTTCAACACGCCAGTTACAGATACTAAGGACAGTGGCCTTAGACACAAACTCAAGCTTCCCCCTCAAACAACTTATAAGCATGTACTGGCCATATGAATGTCTGAGCAGCCCCTTCTTGTATGATTGCATGCATTCTGAAACAGGTGTGACCACACACCTGACACATAGCCAGACTCCAGGCGTGCCTCAACCTTCCCTGCTTGTGCCAAGTTGCGCAGCTTTGCGCGCTTCACTGCTGGCCCCTCCCTCTCCTCTTCCTCCTGCCGATGCTTCTGCTCTGCCTCCCGCCGCTCAGTCTCGTTCTTCTTTTCAGCAGCGTTGGATGCGGCAGCAGCGGCAGCAGCAAATGCAGCTGCTACAGAGTTTGCTGCACCCACTTGAGGTTTGGGTGGCGGCTGTGGCTGGGTTTGGGCTCCCTTTCTGTGTGGCACCTGCAGAGCACAGTTGAGCACAAGGCAGATGGCAACTGTGGTGCAGAGTTGTGCACCAAGCAGAGAACCTCTCCCTTGAACAGGACAGCAAGGGAGCAGGTTCAAAGGCTGCTGTGGGTGTAAAACACAAAAAATCAATAGGTCCTGATCAGAGGGGCAGTAAAATGGATAAGATATAGGAATCAAGGGGTTCTGGTCAGAGGGGCAGCAAGGGAGCAGGTTATGGTGTGCTAGGGAGGGCAGGATGCCCAGACCTCATGAGACTCTGCCAGAGGGCCCCAGAAACCCTGGGAAACGAGCAGGTTCTAAGGCTCTAGAAAAGGCAGGAGTATCATGCCCAGACCTCATGAGACTCTGCCAGAAGGCCCCAGAAACCCTGGACGAACAGCGCACAGAGCACAACAGAGAGGGACCAAGGTGCTCGCTCTTGCAGATGACATCGCATGCCAGCGATGACTGTACCATGCAGTGTGGACAAACACGCGCAGACTCGTGACATCGGGTCTATGGCAGCACTCTACATGATGGCTTTGTGGTTATTGAGACCAATGGCAAAAGCCAGTGCTCTGTGGTGCCAGGGCTCACAAAAAGCACAAGAGCCACTGCCCTTGCACAGGGCTCACAAAAAGCACGAGAGCCACTGCCACTGCACAGGCCTCACAAAAAGCACGAGAGCCACTGCCACTGCACAGGGCTCATAAAAAGCACGAGAGCCACTGCCACTGCAAAGGGCTCACAAAAAGCACAAGAGCCACTGCCACTGCACAGGGCTCACAAAAAGCACAGGAGCCACTGCCCTTGCACAGGGCTCACAAAAGGCACAAGAACCACTGCCACTGCACAGGCCTCACAAAAAGCACGAGAGCCACTGCCACTGCACAGGGCTCACAAAAAGCACAGGAGCCACTGCCACTGCACAGGGCTCACAAAAAGCACGAGAGCCACTGCCTCTGCACAGGGCTCATAAAAAGCACGAGAGCCACTGCCACTGCACAGGGCTCACAAAAAGCACAAGAGCCACTGCCACTGCACAGGGCTCACAAAAAGCACAGGAGCCACTGCCCTTGCACAGGGCTCACAAAAAGCACAAGAACCACTACCACTGCACAGGCCTCACAAAAAGCACGAGAGCCACTGCCACTGCACAGGGCTCACAAAAAGCACAGGAGCCACTGCCACTGCACAGGGCTCACAAAAAGCACAAGAGCCACTGCCACTGCACAGGGCTCACAAAAAGCACGAGAGCCACTGCCACTGCACAGGGCTCACAAAAAGCACAAGAACCACTGCCACTGCACAGGGCTCACAAAAAGCACAAGAACCACTGCCACTGCACAGGGCTCACAAAAAGCACGAGAGCCACTGCCACTGCACAGCGCTCACAAAAAGCACAAGAGCCACTGCCACTGCACAGGGCTCACAAAAAGCACAAGACGGCATTACCTGCTCTTCCTCACTGTCGCTGCCTTCATCACTCGTGCTCAAGCCCATGTACTCTTCCTGTGTCTCTTCTACTTTATGCATCTTTTGGGGAGAGCTAGGGGCCTCCAGCCCAGCCTGTATGGTGAGCCAACATCAGTGCAGTGGTGTTATGCAGGCCAGTGATGGTGAGCAGCAGCATCGCAGTGGTGTAATGCAGGCCAGTAATGGTGAGCAGCATCATTGCAGTGATGCAAAATACAGGCATGAAAAAATTGTCCAGAGGAAAGTGTCTACTGCAACCTTTGGCTGGAGCTCAGCACCATCGCAATGGTGTGAAACAAGGGCATTGTCTGATTGAGTGTAAAAAAAAAACATGTAAACACCGACTACTGGTTTTGAAGCTACTAAGTGGTTGGAAGCAAGGCGTTCTTATCATACCGATGCCTCCAAGCAGCAGTACATCATCTGCTCTTTCTCAGCCAGTTCAGGTCGCGCATTTCAATGGAATCAAGCAAGACAAATGCTTTCAAAGGAAGCAAACAAGACAGATGCTCTCAATAGAAGCAAGCAAGACAAATGCTTTCGATGGAAGCAAGCAAGACAAATGCTTCTGAGCAACACCAGGCATGCCGCCCTCACTGTCCCATGACTTTGGTTTTACGGTAACGGACGAGAGGGAAAGGCAGATACGCACGCGCAGCGGGGGGCAGGCTTACAGGGATGCACAGTCTGTTTTACATCCCCATCCCCATCAGACCATTTGGTACGTTCACCTTAACAGCAGTCATCGCTGTGGGGCTCGCTGACATCATGCAGCTGCCACCTATACCAAAGTGCCTGCTGGGCTCCCCAGAGCACACCACAGAACTCTTTTAATCCCACAGGCACTCTGCTATCAAGCATCCTGGCAATGTTGCTGTTTTAAAAGTTCGGCTTGATTTGCAGCACCTCCACCTCCTCACCCACTTTGACATTCCCGCGCACAACAGTTGTGAGCTCAGCTTCACTGGAGACGCAGCGCCCCTGGCATTTGAGCCCAGACGATTCCTCCACAAAGCACAGCATGGCACCCAGCAGCAGTGACTTACCTGCTTCCTGCGCTCTGCCTCTTGCTGCTGCTGCTTACGCGTTTGTTGCGCACCCCTCTGGTGCAAAGGGCGGAGCAGGGCCAACTGAGAGTCGCTCAGCCCCGTAGAATGCAGAGACGCCAAAACCTGGTGATTGGTGAGCAGCAGGTTTGAAGCTCAATGAGATGTGTGCTGCATCCTGCAACTTCATCTCTTGCTGATGAGGACCAGGGCAATACGCCCAGCAACTCTACCTGCCATCCCCTCTTCCTAAGGTTTGCTCAGGGCCTTGTATCATGCATGTATCCTGCATCTCTTCAAATGCATGCCGCAACCATTGCTTTGCAGATTCTAAAGCACCTGGTCTTCCTCCAAGGTGATTTTTAGGTAACGGGGTTTCAAGGTGGCCCACATTTAAGGTGAGGAGTGCAGTGTGAAAAGGGTTTGTCAGCAAGTCCACCAAAACATGTGACAACTCTTCTGGGCTACCAACATTTCTCCAAATTGTTTCCTGACTCCTAAAGGGGACGTAAATGCTCCAAGCACTTCATCTGCGCTGTATTCTGTTGTCGAGAGATCTCATGTCTAGACATGATCAATAGGAAAGGGAGTTGCAACTTGGACCCTGTGCAGCACTCCAAAATGAATAAGAAGGATAGCCTACAGGTTGTGACCCACTGCCATAGGCTCACACAGCATTTTGATTTTTCTTTGCTGCCGCTGGTCGTCCAAGGCCAGAGCAGCGTGAGGATGAAATGTTTTTAAATGGTGCAGGATTTAATTCCGTGCATAATGCACTAGGACCTGCATAGCTTTCTCATGTGCTGCATGTTAATCAGACTGCAAGATCCAAGCCCCTCAAAATGTTCACATAAGTTTGCATGCACGCAGCTGAACGATTGTGGAGGCTCGTCACAGCGCCTTGTCTGAGTAAGGCCAAAAAGCCTTTGAGAGAGAAATGGCTCAGCAACTCTTTCCTCTGGTCATAGCCTCCTGCTTGCAAGCTGAGCTGTTTTATCAAGTTTGTGCAGCTTATCCATACATCCTCTCCCTGCAGACAGGGGAGAGGCTGTACGAATAAGCTGTACACACCTACACCATTTGTGTGGCAGATATGCCCAAAGCAGGCTGCATGGATGCAAGTGCACCTACTCACCTGCGAAATGTTTTGCCGGCGCTCGTTTTTCATCTGGATCTGCTTCAGCTTGCGCAGCTCAGATTTGCTTGGAGGAGGCTGGGGCTGCTGCTGCTCTGTGCCGCTGCCGGACTTGGGGCCATCCTTTTTCTTTTGTGGCAGGATGAGGAAATCATTGGCACTCTTGCCACTGTACACCAAAGGGTAGGCGGAAGAGGCATGCACTTTCCTCTCCAATGCACATTGTAGAACATCAATTGATGCATGCACATATTGCAACCCATGCAATTTGGTACATCCATGCGCACATGCATGATTCAAATACAAGACTTGATCCTTTGGCATGATAGGAGGCCCTGTTATGCTATTGCTTGACACAGTTCCACAAGGCACAAAAGAATCAGTGGCGGCATGCTAATGCATGCCAACGAGCTTTTATGAGTTGACCAGACAGCTTCAATAAAGCACGTCTTGACCGAGAAGCAGCCTCCATGCAGGTTGTTTGAAAATTGCTGACTGAAAACAAACAAAAAAAACGAGAGCTGGCTGCTCTGCTACCACACCTATCCAGAAGCTCCTGCTTCAGCTCCTCGGAAAGCATATCCAGGCCCAACACCTCTCCCTGCTGCCTCTGCTTGCCAGCACATGTTTTGCTTTCTTTCTGCTTCCTTGCACGCTTAGAGCTTTTGGTCATGATTGTTTGTATATCATTTAAAACTGTAAGAGGAATAATTGGAGCTTGTTTATGAACAGCAAAGTATGCAATGAGAGCTTACACCTAACGGTGCCCCTTTTATTATTTTAGTCCGGTTACTTTTTAAATTCCAATAAATGCCCGCGCTAGAAATGTGAGTGCAGTGCACAGCATGCAACACAAAGCAAGCGGGAAGATGAATCACAAACACAAGGCATACAACGTGCCTCCGGGGATCGATATTTTGCACCACTTGAGTGGGCGGAGGTCTTACACCTGGTACAAGGCATCGGTGAGCGTGAACGGGTTAGCTGTCCTGACAATCACCCCTGCAGCAAGCTGGATGCTGGTCTTGCATGCATTTGCATGCAAATGCCATCAGATGAGTGCCCATGATGTCATTGTGTGTGCGATTTCACTCTTGAATGAATGTGTGATTTTACTCAGGCAGGCCATTCCTGTCGTGTGCATGCTATCAGGTGTTGGTGCTGACCTTCCTCTGTTACGCTGGGTATCATGCATCAAGGAAGCCACCCAGCATTGTAAAAAGGTGAGCACTGTGCACACCTCTGTATGCATCCATTAGAATGCCCAGCTCTTACTGCATTGCAACAAAACTCAAAATCCAGTATCTGCATGGAATGGCAGGGGAATGGCAGCGCGTGTTCACCTGTTTTCCAGCCTGGAATTTGTGCCCTTGCATGTGAGACAGTGTGCTGAAGGGCGAAGGCAACATTGTAGCCAGCACCGCCCCTGGCAATGGGCGGAACCTCCTGGAGGACCAAAAGACTGCTGTGACCTCGCAGGCGGGCTGGGCTCCATTTAATGAGGAAGGCGGACAGGTACACAGTTGCCTGCACCATGCTTGAAATCATTGAAGGTGTGGATAGCATAAACCATATCATGTATGAATGCGTTTTGCTCCTGGCTGAGCTCCTTGCTGAGGTTTGGAAAAAGGAGATGGCTCAAACCTTTTGCCGAGATCTGCGCACCATCAGAAACAGCAGCAAATAGGAACAGGGTTGTATGGGACTTCTCCTGATGCCTGGTGCCATTGCCAATAGGCTGGCATTGACACCAGAGATACTTTTGCCTCATGTTGATAGTACAGGCAGACTTTGCGAGGTCAACTTGCCGTGTTACACGCAGTGCATTTAGACTGTGTATACATGATCAGCAGATGCAGCATGTCCTTAGAAATAGAATCCTAGTGCAAGTAGCCAGACCTGGAAAATATGCTTCTTGTAGCTGCTAGCGTAGAGGATGAAAGCTGCCGGTGACCATGCACTTGTCCACATGTCATTTACTGGCAATGAATGGCATCGATCCTTGTTTCATGACCACTATTGTGTGGTACGATGCAGGCACTGCTGGGGGGAGTGGACTTGGCCTTCTTGGGTACCTATGCAATTGGCATGTTCTTCGCAGGACACTTGGGGGATCGAATGGACCTGCGCCGCTTCCTGTCTGCGGGTGAGTGAAGTTGGTAACTGAGTGGTAGCAGAACCTAGATTTGGCCGGATCCATGTGTGGGTGGCGCTTTTTCTGGTTATCATGTACATGCAGAATTCGTAGCCATGGAAGCTTCCACTTGGCTCTCCTAACCTCTACCTGTGCATGACTGTGTGCGAAACTGAATTTGGCTGGCCCTAGATATTCTGGCATGGTATACGGGCATTGGGGTGGACTTGGATACTTAGAGTGGGCCAGCTTCATGTGTCGAAGATACGTACTGCATGCCTCACGCATGGAACTTCTGGCACTGGGCTCATCCCCAAAACGGAGTACATGCACTTGCCAGCCACACACAGACTGTGTTGCAGCAACATGCTCACAATGCATGAGGCATCTCTACAAGCGTTAGCATGATGTGCATAACTGCAAGAGCAAGGTGTGGCAAGCAAGCACGCGATGGGCAGGAGTTGTTGGCAGCACATGCAGGTCCCTCTGCCACATGAGATGCAGAATGGGCTGGGCTGTGTGTTACATGGAATGCTGTGTGTTCCCTGTGCCACATGAATTGCAGCATGGGCTGGGCTGTATGTTGCATGGGATGCTGTATGGGCTGGGCTGTGTGTTACATGAAATGCTGTATGTTCCCTGTGCCACATGAGATGCAGAATGGGCCAGGCTGTGTATTGCATGGTATGCTGTGTGCTCCCTGTGCTGCATACTGGAAATGCAGAATGGGTTGGGCTGTATGCTGCATGGAATGCAATACAAGTGTGGCTGTGTATCACATGGAATGCTGTATGTTCGCTATGGTACGTGGAATGCAGCATGGGGCTGGGCTGTATGCTGCGTAGGATGCAGTATGTGCTGGGTTGTTTACTGGATGGTATGCAAATCAGCTAGCCTGGCCAGCAGGCAAACTGGTATCCCGCAGGCAGAGCAGTTTTAGAAGATGTACATGGAAGGCAGGGCGCAGGATGGTCAGGGCCCTCGTTCACGTCCACGGACATGTGTCCCTTTTTTCGCGCGCTCGTTCCCTTGCACTCTCCACATCGCCCTTTCCCACACTCTTCTCCACTTGTTTTCATGCACTAGCCTGCCGCTTGTTCAAATCACATGCTAATGTTCCATGCCTGTTCCAGACATGTGCTGATGTTCCATGCTCCCCCGCATTTCCACCATATTTGCAGGCATGCTTGGGAGTGGGGTATTCACAGCACTGTTTGGGCTGGGCTACGTGTGGGATGTGCACCTGTTTAGTTACTACGTCCTAGTTTCGGTGAGTTGTGGCATTATTCCCATAGTGTGGGATGTGCGCCTGTTCAGTTACTACTTCCTAGTTTCAGTGAGTCATGGCATCATTCCCATAGTGTGGGATGTGCACCTGTTCAGTTACGACGTCCTAGTTTTGGTGAGTCGTGGCATTATTCCCATGGTGCGCGAGCACAAGCAGCCCTGCAAGCAGGTGAGGCACTTTCCTTTCCTTGTATCACAAAGCATTGCGGCGGCAGGCTTTGCTGCTTTGCTCTATTTCTGCCACTATTTCCTGTATTGCAAGTGAGGATAAATGTTAAAATCTGGATTCCTGCATCTGCAGAGAGCATGCTGACCTTCCCCAGCTCACAGATCACTGCCCACTTATCCAGGCCATTTCTCTGCTTGTCGGTACTGTGCTTGCCGGTGCTGTTCATTACCTACTCACGCTGGTCAAAGCTCTTTCTGCCAGCACAGGCCATTGCTCGCTTGTGCACAACGCTGCTGATTCTGCTGTTGCAGCTTGTTGCTGGATGGCCAGCTTCCATCTGCAGGTCGTTGCCTACTTATACGGGGAATCACTGACTCTTCACACACATTCTGTTGCTAGCCTGTTCCTGTGTGCAAGTTATGGCCCGCATAGCTGCGCGCATCAACGCTTTTCCACTGCTGATGTGTCGTTGCTGGCTTTTTTTTCCAGTCCACTGATTGCCAGCTCCGGCAGACCTCTGTCATCTTTGCCAGCACAGACTGTGCTCAATCACACACACATACGCGCACACACAACACACACACACACACACACACACACAAACACCTGCTTCTCTTGCTTGTGCAGATCATTGCCGGCCTGTTCCAGTCCACTGGCTGGCCCAGCGTGGTGTCCATCGTGGCCAACTGGTCTGGGAAGGGCAAGCGGGGGCTCATAATGGGCATCTGGAACGCGCACACTTCTGTGGGAAATATTGTGGGCACCGTCACGGCGGCGGCGCTGCTCTCCTGGGTGAGCCATGGGAGCGGCTGTGTGTGTGTGTGTGTGCGCGTATTTGTTATGGGCTGCAGGCTTTCAGGCTGGTGTGGCCTACTCAAGGCCCGGCTCTCATTTCCATGTCGCATGCACTATTTAGTGTAGTGCAGTGTAGTGTAGTGTAGTGTAGTACACCTGTATGGTTATGGATCATTCTTATGGTGTTTCCCTGAGCTCAGGCTGCTTTTGCTCATGTCATGTGCACCTGCTATGGCCTAGTACGGGCATGAAACCAGAGCACTGGCTCCAGGCCACTTGTCTCCTAAGCATCCACGCCTCCAAAGCATCCACCGTCATAAACATAGGTACTCGTCAAGCCACCCTCCAGCACCTTTGCCGGGTGCTTCGCTCCTCGGTGCTTCGTTGCTGGATGCCTTTTGCTGCTGGATGCCTCGTTGCTGGGTGCAGACCTTGCTGCAGGGCAGACAGCCCTTATGCACCCGGCCTGAGTTTGCTCGGCTCTGACGCAGCACTTGCCTATCAGCCCCTGGCTGGTTCTGCTGCGCTGCATTACAATGGCACAGACATACACACATACACACACACAGACACACAAACACACGCATGCAAACTCACACACACACACACGCATGCAAACACACATGCGCATGCACACACATACACACACACGCAAGCACGCACGCACGCACGCATGCAAGTACGTATGCACGCATGGGCGCACAAGCAGGCAAAGAGCACCACCGCCCCTGGTGTTGCTGCAGGGCTGGGGCTGGTCCTTCATGATGCTTGGCTTCATGATGATCGCCCTGTCGGCCCTTATGTACTTTTTCCTGGTGGTACACCCGTCGGACATTGGACTGCCCGGCCCTGATGGAGCGGTGGGTCATGTGCTTTGGTGTCAAGGCTTTTTAGCTCATGTGCTGTTTCCTGGTGGTGCAGCTGTTGGACGTGGGACTGCCTGGCCCTAGCGGAGCGGTGCGTCATGTTCTTGGGGTCCTGTTCTTTGAGTCGTGTACTGTTCCTTTGTGGTGCAGCCGGCAGATGTTGGGCTACCCGGCCCTGATGGAGCGGTGGGTTGTGTGCTGGGTCATATATACTTTGGGTGATTTACTTAGAATCGTGTACTGTTTCGTTGTGGTGCCCGCCTGACATTGGGCTGCGTGGCCTTGGTGGAGCAATGGTTTGTGTGCTGGGTCATGTTCTTCGGGCCATGTGCTTTGAGTGATATGCTGTTTCCTGGTGGTGCAGGGAAAATACGTCGGGCATTGAGCTGCCTGTCTCTGCTGGAGCAGGCGGTCATGTACTAAAGGATCATGCGCTCCGAGTCATGCTTTGAGCCATGTGCTTTTTCCTGGTGTTGCAGCCGTCGGACTTTGGGCTGACCCCTGATGTAAGGGACCATGAGTTGGGGGAGTGAGCAATGGGGGGTTGAGCTATGGGGCCATATGTTGGGGGAGTGAGTGATGGCAAGTGATTGCAGCAGGGAGTGAGCAGCAGGGGGGCATGATTTGGGGGAGGGAGCAATGGCAAACAGCACTAGCAGCATGTATGTTGGTGCCAGGACCGAAATGGGCTGTGCGGAAAGGTGTGCATAGGTGCATCCGAAAGTCTGCCAGTATGGGTGTCAATCAGGCAAGGCGCATGGGATGGGAAGTAGAGGTCGCACCGTGTGTGGCCTTGCTGAGTACTCCTTGTGGATGCACGGCTGCTTGCTGGCAAGATAGGCACATCATGTCCAATTATGAAGCTTATGCACAATACTCCAATTGTAAGGAAAAAGCGCGTGGGGCGCGCGGACATAATGTGGGCCACTTCCTTTGATGAACGCTACACAGCCAGACATTATGCTGCATGCTTCACATGTCCTGTGCAAAGCAGCCCAGAAAAGTGGCATGTAACAAAAATTGGCCAACCTGCATAAGCACGATGCATGGTATCATGAGTGGAGGGCACTGTATCAAAGGGCGCTGATTTATCATCATCATTGTTGTTGTTATGAAAAGAAAAGAAAAAGAAGAGGAAAACTACCTAGGCAATGGAACACTCCCCACATCAATGAAGGAAAGGGGGCCACATTGGTGCACAGACCGTATGTCCTCCCCACCATGAAGTTCAGACTGAGAGAAGCACGGCAGGCAGAGAAAGAAGACAGGTCCAGCAACGAGAAAGAGAACAAGAGAGCTGAAAGACTTGAAGTTAATCATTATCATTGTTACATTGTTAATGATAATGCTACATTATTACATTATTACAACAAAAAAGGCCAAACCTCTAAAGGCAGTATGCATGATATCGTGAGGGGACAATATCAAGCTCAGGAGAAGGGTGACTGAATTCTTTTAATGCATAATGCATTGCCTGCCCTCCTCATAAGATGCTAATGCAATCTGCATGCTTCTTCCCGTGCAAAATTCCTAAGATCTGTTGAACTACCAGATGGGGGTCAACTGGTCTATTCTGCTGGGCATGCCCTTACTCACGTTTCTTTCTCAAATCTAACCATGCCAACCATTATTTTTCGTAGAGACATTACATTCACCAATGAATGATGAAAATCGGAGGACCCCAAGTCACTCTCCTGGCCTCAGATCACTCAAAGGTGGCCTGTAGCTCCACCCTGGGACCATTTTCCACTCCAAAAAATTGTGTGTTTGTGACCTGATATATTACTAACATCCTGCATGTTCTTTAAAGGAAAAAGAGGAGGTCAAAAATTGACCTTTTTGGCACCCCTTGTGCTGGATTTTCTCAAAGGAAAATGGCTGAAACTCTACATCTCACCAATTACTGGGTCTTTCCACACCACTCTTTTTGCAATGATATTTTGTGTTAAAAGGACATTGAATTACCGAAAATCACCCAATCTGGTGCCATGGATGGTCATTAATGGAGATTAGGTGGTCGAAACCTAGGGTTCACGCCGCAGCTGATTAGGCACGGTCTCCGTAACTTGCACCTCTTAAAGTCTAGTGCTACGAAAACTCTAGTGCTGCCACAGGAACCCAGGCTTGAAAGGTGCCAGTTGGGGAGAACCTATGCAGGGAGCATGCAAAAAACACTTGTTTTCAGGCCTCAGTGTCCACCTCTGTTGAACCACGCGCCTTGTCCCGCACCACAACTCTGTGAGCACGCTTCTGGTGAATGAGACCCATAATTCTTTCAGCCAACGTGCCTCCTTCCTCTTATTAATATTGGGAATGTTTTCACGCCTGAGTAGATCTTTCTTTCTATCGCGGTGCCCTCTGCTTTGTCCGTCGGGACCAAACATGGTCAGCTCATGCAAACTGTGCTGCTGTATTCCTCCAAATGAGCACGCAATCAAGGCTGACCATGCTTAATCCTGATGAACAGGATCTTGATGTTCGCGGTCTGTCAAAGAGTTGTATTCCCCCTAATCTTTGCCACACGGGGCTCAGAGCAGATGGTCGTTCTCATCCGAACCTGGAGGGCGTTATGGATGATGGGTTGTTGACTATTTCGCTTCTGACAAAATAGAAGCCTTGCACCTTGGGTGATGCGTAGGCACTGTGCCACCTGTGCCACAAATACTGAAGGCAAACTATAGTAGCTGCACGTTTAAAAACGTACATACCTGCCAACAAGCGCACGCACGCACGCACATGCACGCAGGACTATGAGAAGCCCTCTGCTCATGGCAGTGAGTCCCACGAGAGCATCAACTTTTGGGATGCTTGGCGCATCCCAGGAGTCCTGTCTTACGCGCTGTGCCTCTTCTTTGCCAAGCTCATTGCGTACACTTTCCTGTACTGGTTGCCCTTCTACATCAAGTCAACGCCTATCCAGGACCAGCTGCTGACGCCAAAGGAAGCAGGTGCGTGAATGTGTGCCTGCTTATGTGTGAGCAAGCGCTGTGTGTGCATGAGCGCATGCACATGCTTGCTTTCAACAATTGACTGCTTCATTTGTTGTACCGAGCCCCATTCCCATCTGGTGGGACCAAGAAGCCTTTGCAATGCTGCACTCTGTTGACAGTCGCTGGCGATTGCTGCTCTCCGGCCTGCTGCTCCTTTTGTATTTGTGTTCTGAGAAGGCTGCTGCAGTTGCAGTCGTTCACCCTGGCTACCTGGCTAGGGTGTGAGCACTCTGCTTGGCAGGAAGAAATCCCATCTTGTAAAAACCAAAACCTTTTGCAATGCTGCACTCTGTTAACAAGACAAATGCCAGAGGGCCTGCAAGTCAGGGAGCACCTTATTCCTCAATGCTGGCGGCCAGCCTTGGTCTGTGTATACTGTTACCTGCTCTTTTCACATAACTTTCTTTCCACTCTTCGTTGGGCAGAGGGGGCTGACCCAGGTCCTCGCTGCTTCAGAACTACATCATACACATATATGCTGTATACAGGGCAGATATGCGGCATTGGCCAACCCCACACATGCCAAAGGGGGCTGTTTCAGGTCCTCTGCCGCTGTTTTCAGAGTCGGCACGAGGGAATTGGCCAGACCTGCAAATGCCAGAGGGGGCTGTGCTAGGTCTGACCTGCCTCAGCAAGCTGGCATGCCTCTGTTTGCCTTGCCTTTGGCCTGGCAGACCTGATGCTGTGATTGATGGATTTCAAGGAGAAAAAAGGGCAAACAAAAATTGTTGGCGAGCCTTCTCTTGCTTTCACAGGCGACCTGTCAGTACTGTTCAAGGGGGGGGTATGGAAGCATGTTAGCTGACCACCTGTCAGTCCTCTTTCATCACTGGCTACCATTTATCAGTGCTCGTCCTCCTCTTGCTTGCAGGCGACCTGTCCGTATTATTCGATGTGGGGGGCGTGGCTGGAGGTGTGATTGCCGGTCACCTTTCAGACCGCAGCGGGGCAAGCGCCATCGTCAGCATGAGCTTCACCATGCTCTCCATCCCTGTGCTGTGGATGTACAGGAACTTTGGACACACGTGAGTTCATGCTTGTCGAGTTGGTGGGGTAGGTTGGCAGTGATAGCCATCCCTGTGCTGTGGATGTGCAAGAATTGTGGACTCATGTGAGTAAGTGCTTGCTGGTTTAAGCGGTCAAGGTTGACAATGGCTTCTGGCATTTCAGGTTTAAGTTTTGCTAGCATCGTTGCACTTTTGAGATGACGTTGAGATGCTATAGAAGACGTTGAGATGCTATAGAAGACGTTGAGATGCTTCGGCCATTTTCAGCGTTTTTGTTCTGGCCAAATGCCAAATGGGCAAACAGGGGAGGAAAGAACAAGTGGCTGCGCAGCTTGAACAGCAGGAATAGGCACACTCGTAAGATGATTTGGGGTTAGATGCTCATGCACACCATGCGCTGATATTTTCTTTTGTGATAGACTGGCATGTGTTTGATCAAGAGGGGGAAGGCATGTGGATGAATGCTTACATCAGAGAATGAAGTCTTAGCTGCTTTGTTCCATTGCACAGCAGCTTGACATGTCTCAGTTTAGAATGAGTGCAGCGCAGATGATAGCAACTTTTGATGAAGTCTTGGCTGCTCTGTTCCAGTGCACAGCAGCTAATGTGTCTCGGTTTAGAATGAGGGCAGCAAAGATGATAGCTGCTTTGATGAAGTCCTGGCTGCTCTGTTCCAGTGCACAGCAGCTGATGTGTCTCGATTTAAAATGAGGGCAGCTAAGATGGTAGCAGCCTTTGGTGAAGTCTTGGCCGCTCTGTACAAGTGCACAGCAGCTGATGTGTTTCAGTTTAAAATGAGGGCAGCGCAGATGATGGCTGCCTTAGATGAGGTCCTGGTCACTCGAGTGCACAGCAGCTTAATGTGTCTCACTTTAAGATGATGGTAGCGCAGATGATGACAGTCTTTGAGCTGGCCGCTTTAGTGCGCAGTTGCTTGATGTGTCTCAGCCTAAAGCAGAAAGCACAAAGCGTGAAATACTCATGCACATGCGTGTACGCTGATACCAGCCCTCTTTTTTTGAATGTGATCCACACTCTATGGTATGGAACACGCAAGTCCCTCTCCACCAACGTGAGCCTTATGATGCTGGGAGGCTGAAATAATGTTACCTAACCCATAAGCTACATGTGTGAAATGCACACAGGTCCTTCTCCATCAACGTGAGCCTCATGATGCTGGGAGGCTTCTTTGTGAACGGGCCATATGCCTTGATTACCACGGCTGTGAGCGCCGACCTAGGGACGCATGAGTCGCTGCAGGTGTGTGTGTGTGTTATGTGTGTATGAGCACGCGTACGTGCTCATGTGTGCATGCAAGCCTTGGAGATGTTCAGCATGTGGAGATGTCCAGTATGGCACATTGTGGTACCCCCCTTTTAATCAATCTGCCCAAAAAGGGTGCCAATCAACAGGTCTCAAGCCCAAAAAGTTCAAACCCCGCGGCACACCCCTAACCCCCTGCCCCCTCTGATTGGGCACTTATGTATACCGATTGATAGGGCTTGAGGTCAGGGTCCTGAAAATGTTATTTTTACTAGGGTTGTCTCTGAGTTCAAAATTTTACTTTTTGATGCCTCCTGAGATTTCCCCTTATCTTGGACAGCCAAGCTTCAGTGCTACAGGAACCCATACCAAGTTTGACAGCTCTATGCAGTGAGCATGCAAAAACCAGGCAATTTCAGGCCTCATATAACCTCCTCTGAAAGTGCTTGGGAAGGTTCAAAGCTGTTAAACATGAGTATGAACCGGAGGCATCATTTCAAACTGTGGCTTTAATTGCAGGGTAAGGTTTTTCATCAATGTCAATCTTCTGCATCAAGCTGCTGGTTTTGTGTACCTTATCACACAAACACACACACTCTGCCCACCCCGCCCTCACACTCTTGCAGGGCAACTCCAAGGCCCTCGCCACTGTCAGCGCCATCATCGACGGTATGGGCTCCATTGGTGCTGCTCTGGGGCCCATGCTGACCGGCTACATCACCTCGCGTGGTGGCTTTGACATGGTGTTTGTGATGCTGTACTTGAGTGCCGGCACTGCGGGGCTGATGCTCTCCAAGATTGCAGCGCGGGAGTTTTTCTCGATGTCCAGGCCCAGGCGCTAGTGCTGCCTGAGGCTGGGCATTGAATGGTGGATTGCGTGCGCAAGGGTTGTGGGAGTGGGCAGAGTGGGGTGTTTTGGTTGTCGCTAGCAAGCTGTTGTTTTTCAACTGGTTGTAGGGGAAAGTAGGAAGTGGGCCAGTCGTAATTAATGAAACAGCTGAACTTCCGTTGTCTGATAAATCACGGCTTCTGTGGTAGCAGTGTGCAGGAACTGGGCAGGTGGTCCTGCAAATCTTGGGGGGGTACTGTTCTTTAGCCAGGGTCAAACATGTATTTGTTAGACTTGGTACTAATTTGTCGTGTCTTGGAATGACCCTGTGTTCTCTTCGCATGAATTCAGCAAATAAGTGGTTGGCGCCCAGTCAGGTTTTGCAAACCCCTGGAGTGCCAAGCCTCATTTAAGGAGACAAGCCTGCAAGGTGGAAGACCCAAGCGAGCATTTATTTTAATGCTTTCATGCACTTTTATGGTGTTTTTTTGTATAACGCTAATTGAGCTGAACCTATGGGGCGTCTCATCGTCATTGTTGGCGTTAGCTGTTGGTGTAATGCTGAAGGCATTAAATGATGAAAAAACAGGATTTGACCTTCAACCAGGTAGTTTGGATGCTCGGCTTGCTGGACTGTGCCAGCCAAACAAAAAGAATCATAGCTTCGTGTGTGAAACGGTGCCAGTCGGTATTCTGCTTCTGCAAGACATGAATAATGAGTTACAATGAGTTACAATGGGATATGACCTTCAGCCAGGTAGTTTGGCTGCTCGGTCTGCTTAACTGGTCCAACAGCACAAAAAATATCCATGAGATCAGAAATAAAGCGATAAGTCTCGTTAGTTTGCTTCTGCAAGAAATGAATAGCATCCTCAGAGCTAGCTTGAGAATAGTAGAAAGTGCCTGAATCGTCCAAAAAATTCTATAAGACGAGGGGAAGTCAGAAAATAACTGTGCATAAGCCCTTCGAAGAGAACACACAGAAGCGCAAGAACAAAGGAACGCCGCATGCTTTTCATCTTGGAGTCCTTGTTCACATCTATCACAAGTTGATGTGTGCTCCTGCCAAAGTGATGTCTCAACTCTTTAAGTGTGAGCATGTAAGCGAAAACGTGCTATGTTTCTTAGCGTGCGCTTGCCCAAATCAAGATGCAAATACCTGGGGACAGAAAAGGGCGCACCATGAACAGACAAGGGTCTCAAAGGAAGTGCCATCCAGTGATGATATTTGGCTAATTTGTTCGTGTGGTCACCATGTTCTGCCAAGGCATCAGCATTCCACACACCTCGCAGCCTTTTTCTCAGATCAACAAAAAAACTCCCTCATGACTATAGGCTGCCCTGACCGAACACAATGAGTAAACACGTTGCACCTGTCCAAGCCTGTGCAGGCAGCCAAAAATTCTGAGGTCCAGCATTTATGGGAAAGACTGCTCATTTCAACATCTGCTTGCAGTACCTTACTGAGTGTAGTGCTGTTGCTGCGCAGTAAAGCATTGTAAAACCTAACTGCTGCACGAAACCAATAGAACTGTAAAGGTTCATGCCCACACTCACGCAGTACAGACCAATTAGGAGTGGTGCGCTTTACCCCAAGGATACGCTTCAATAAGCACAGATGTACAGTTTGCAAAGGACAGTCCATTCCAGCTCCTTCTTTCATAAATCTAGTGCCCCAAATCTGGCATGCATACATGCTAGCAGGGAGAGCATATGCTTTAGTCAGCCAGAGCATGGTATGCGGCCTATCTGTTAGGCGGCGCTCAGATGCGAATTGCCTAATCCGTCTACAACCAGCTAGGAAAGGGGCACACATATACTCAGCAGTGGCTTGCGGGTTGCGTTGTTTTGTGAACAGCATGCCTAAATACCTAAAAGAATCTGCACACGCCAAACGAGCTCCACCTTATGTGAAAGCTGGCACATTATCACCCTTTGAATTAAAGTGCACAATCTCAGACTTGGCAGTATTGATCACCAACCCTTTCCGCTGAGCATACGTATGTAGCCTATCTAACATCAGTTGGAGCTGATCAGGAAGGTTACTAGTGAGGCACAAATCGTCTGCATACAGCATGTGGGTGACTCGAACGTCCCTAGTGCCTGTAATAGCCCCTTGCACATTTTCTGCCAAGCAGTCCACGTCATTGATGTACAAGGAGAACAACAAAGGGGAAAGCGGGCAGCCTTGCTTAACTCCAAAATGGGGGCGCACACGAGCTTGCTTGCAGCCATCCACCAAGATATACTCATCATTAGCATACATGCTTTTAATGACAGCCAACAGGCACGCAGGCATACAAATGCGCTGCAGGTGAATCCAAAGAGCTTCCCTAGGAATTGTATCGTAAGCCTGCTTGAAATCAATAAAAGCTGCATGCAGCCTTGGGGATGCATTTGGGCGCTTGACCTGAGCAGCATGCTGCAAGTGCCGCAAAATGAAAATGGGCTGCAAAGTGTTACGGCCAGGATAGAAACCAAATTGAGTGTCTGGAATCTTGTTTTAATCTTTACACCACCCAGTGACCACCTCCCTAAGAACGTTAGCATACAGCCTGTACAGGGTGCCACTTACTGCGAGCATGCGATAATTCCCTGGGTCCAGCACAGAGCCCTTCTTGTAAAGAGGAGTTATCTTAGCCACTTTCCAGCAAGCAGGAATCTCAGCCCTCTCCATCATGGCAGCAAACAGACGTGCAATGTAAGGAGCCAAAACATTCATCCTATCCGTGCCTCTACCATTAACTGCTGGGACCCTCTTTTCAGCGTACTTAATGAAGGGTGCAGCAACAGCATCAAAACCAGGGGATGTCCTAGCATTCAACTTACGCATGTGCTCGCAAACAATAGGGTACAGGGCAGCTGCATCAGGCAGTTCCATCACATCAGGTTCAGGCATCCACCGAGACTCAGCACCTTGACGGAAAAGCTGCTCAGGAGGCGGGTTGTTGCGCCCCAGGGGCACTGCCATATCCCGAGCTGGAGCTCCAGAGTTGCCAGTCCAACATGCAGCAACCCGCTGTGCCACCCAACGCATAGCTCCAATAACGGACTCCACCCCTCTGCTAATGCTGTCCCACATTCCAGGCCTTCTACTTAAGGTGCTTTCAGGGCAGCTACCCATGGGGCTTGCTTGTTGATCAGGGATGTGAGGAGCGTTTCTTGCTGGACAAGTGGGGTGCCTGCCCACAAATCCGTTGGTATGCAAGGCGGCGTCCTGATAGTGTGAGACAAGAGATGAATGATGCGGCGTCCTGATAGTGTGAGACAAGACATGAATAAGATCCTCAAAATGAGCTTCTGAAATCAGGAATGGCATGGAAGATGTAAGCTAATTGTATAGCTGGATTTAGCCTTCAGATTCAACTGCCTTGTATTCCATATATCGGTATTGACTTAATCATTGAGTAATCATTGAATGATACTGGTGTTAACACAAAGCGTGAACTGTTCAAGGGGCGCTCTCAGAGTATTGCACAGGGTTAGGCAGCCAAGGACCTCTCCCGGGGAGGTGAAGGGGAATCCAAGCACATGCCCATCAACCCGCCATTTGAGGACAACCTCTTGGGAGCGTTCGCCTTGGTGCCTTGATCTTCTCTGCAGAGGCCCTTGTGGACATCCCTTTGTATGTCATCCTTGTCTTTGGAAAGAAAAGAAAAGAAAAACTACGTAGGCAGAGGAAATTCTCCCTACATCAACTAGGGACTCCTTAATTCGGATGTCTTTGGACTCATGTAACAGGGGGGGAAATCGTTGCCAGCCACAGTCATCTGCTTCCAGGGTCCGACAGTCCAGCTGTCTCAACCAAACCTGCGGTATATCCATTTCATGGAGGCCAAATGCTGGAATTGCTGCCTGGCCTAGGAACCAATGTGAGGCCGCCAACACTGCAACCAGAACTTCCAGCCTCTTCAAGGGGCTACAGCTAAAGCCACCCTGGTTGTCATCCTCTGAAGTATGTATAGGGTTGTCTGCTCCCCTCACACTCTAGAGCTCCTACGAAGGCTTGGTCTTGACACTTGAAAAGCCACCAAGCTTGCTTTGAGCTTTGGAGCCAGCGACAATGCTCAGAACTTAGTCAGCTTCAGCTGCAGACATGCTCTTCGAAAGAAAGAAAGAAAGAAAGAAAGAAAGAAAGAAAGAAAGAAAGAAAGAAAGAAAGAAAGAAAGAAAGGTTACGCTTGCCAAGTCTGGCCGTGTGCATTAAAAACTACCTTAGTGTGATTTTCATGATTGGTAACGGTGATGAAGCATTTTGCTCCTGGCTTCGGAGCCAACCATCTGGCACAAAATATGGCTAATTTCTATTATTGTTTACAATTGGGCCTCATAATAGGATAGGTCCGTAGATGTTACTCCTTCAGTGGGTCAGCAAGATTCAGCCAAACTTGGTTGCTATTTTGGCTTGGTTCCAGCACTTTCATACGCTAGGTGCATCTCATCTCATGAATCTTTAAAAATCAGCATTATGGAAAGGTCAATTGGTACATGCCCTCTTCAAAACTTCTGAAGAGGGCATACACCAATTTCCGTCATTAACATAAGGCATGGAATATATATATATATACTGCTACCAGCCCTCTAGGTCGCCACTTTCCTCTTTCTTTTCTTTCTCTTGGTGTTCACCCAGGGGTTTTCCACACAGCATTTTGGCTTCAGGTGCCATCCTATTTTTCCCATTTTGATGAATGTGGGAGTGACAGCGTTGCAAGCTTCTTCTTGAAGAGGAGAAACTCCTGGGGGAACCTTGGTCTTTCCTGGTCAGCTTCTGTGCATACGGCCTGTCAAATTTTGGGTTGTGGTCAAATTGGTGAAACTTATAATTTCCCTGAAGACTGGCACCAAGGCGGAGGAAGGATGCTCAGCGAGGACGTTTACGAATCGTGTTAGAGCGAGACCAGAACCTCCAGAAAGGGACGAAAGTGAAGGTTGTGTCATGAATCAGCGATTTGGTCGGCTGGCCTAAAAGCCCCCAAAAGCAGGACATCTGCGTCGCGTCACAGTCATCAGCATTCGAAAATTTTGGATGTATTTTTATTGAAAAATTAAGGTAGATATCTTGATTTGGATACACTGTGTCATGAACACTCCATCCTCCATGAACCCTCTGAGCACCGTCAGAGATACTGGTGTCTCTGGTACCAGGCAGAGGGAGCGCCACATAGGAGGCCAACACACTCCTACAGCCAGAGCTGGCCGCGGAGGCCTCTCCTCTGCCCACTTGCAACCTGGACTCCTGAAACGGGTGCGGGTGTGAATTTGGATGGAGGAGAATTTCTTTCAAAGGAGGCACTCATATGACTAACATGATCATGATATTGCAGTCACAGATTAGGTTGATTTCTGTTCTTCACACATCCATGCAGATCTGGGATAAATTGGGCTCCTGTCTCCCCCTTCCACGATCTGTAAAGAAAGGGCTGGGCATAAGCGACCCCACATTGCATGATAGCTTTGGAAGAGGAGCAGAAGCGCCAGGAACAGCAGGCCAGTACAATGCTTGCAGTGCACTTGGCTCCTGTTTGCCCCTGTGTTCTTAATGCCATGGCAAATGCAAAGCTTCCTTAGGTCTCATAGGCCACTGGCTGGACTGTGGTCCTTCCCTCTCTTTGTAGCGCTTCTTTGCTAGCGTCCCTTTCTCTCCGCCTTCCTCCATCTAGTGCCTCTTCTGCCAGATTGATATGTCCTATTTTTATTGGACACGGTTTTGGTCTCGGCTGGTCCAGAGTACATCAGGGTAAAAAGGCAGCTGGACAACTGCTTTGGTGCAAACATAGAAGAGTGACTTTTTGTCGCCGGTCCTCTGGAAGGCGCACTTGCTTGTCATCATCTGAAATTCTACAGGAACACCGTGAATTTCACTGACACATGTGTTGCCACAGGATGTTTCGCTGGATAGTTTGGCCCCAAACCAAGGACTACATCATCAAAAAATTGGGACACTGTCCAGAGGTACAATTCTGCTTTGCGCAGGAAGTGCATCAGGCAGGTCTGGTTCGGCGTCCCCAAGACGACGCGGATCTTTCTACTAGGTGCTATGGCTCCTTTGAGCAAGGTAACCTTTCTTCAGAATCAGCGTGCAAACCTAATTGGGAGGAATCTGTGATTGGGTTTAAATATGTCCCCGCTTGCAGCATGACTGCAGACCACGAATCTTGCGCTTTGTATCGATTGTTGAAGTTATTTCAAGATGAACTGCTTTGAGTCCAAAAACAGTCTACTCAAGTATTTATGGTTATAGCAAAAAACAATGGCCAGCATGGTGGTTGTGCGCACCATATGGTGATCAGTGCGTCCTCATTTGCACTCACCTAATGCGGCATGAATATGGGTCATCAGTAATAGTTGCACCCGTCATTAGAAGGGCTGGAAAATGTATCTCTATGAGACTGGCCTAATTTGCCTTGTTATGCAGGCTGCGAAGCCCAACGAGAGGATCACGCTTGCCTTTCAATTCTTGCCCATATTGACCAGGCCTCTGACAATGCTCCCAAGGATGTTCTCTACACAGTAATGCAGACAGCTGCAAGCTTCCCTACCTGGGCAAGAATTTCAACAGGCATATCTCGTTAAATTGCAGCGTGTGTTTGCATATGTGTGGCCAAGTCTCCTCCATGCAGCTTGGTCAGTCACTCTGTGAAATGCAGTTTTCTTTTATGTCTGTCTTGTGCATGTGTGTGTGTATTCGTGCGTGTGTGTGCAGGTGTGTGCGGGTGCATGTGTGCGTGCATGTGTGCGTTTGTGCGTGTGTGTGTGTGTGTGTGTGTTTGGGTGTACGTTGATATGCGTACGAGTGCACCAGTATTTTGGAATTTCCAAGCATCAGCTGTTGAACCCCTAATTATGACTGTATTTGATTGATCACCTTCGTGTTTAATTGGCTCATCCTGTTTCATGTCAAGGATGAAGGTTTTGTTGTTACATCCTATGTCTGGCATGTATTGGGGCTCTAAAGCATTTTCCTGTAATGCTTCCTGGAGCAAAAAATATGCCCGCTGCCATTTGTACAAAGAAATGATGGACTCAAGATGTCAGCTCTGGGCACAAACGGCATCTGCCTTCCCTTCATCCAAGCACGTCGGAAAAGTTGTGACTGTTGATTACGGCTTGAATCAACCAGAATCAACCAGGAAAAAGCCGGTTGAAACAGCCCGGGCCTCGTGAAGAAAATGGTTGATTCAACTACGGTTGATTCCTCATTGATTCAATGGGAAAAATGGTTGATTCAACTATAGTTGATTTCCTCTTGAAACAACTGCTGATCAACTGTGGTTGATTCTGGTTGATTCAACTGCTGATCAATTAGGATGATTGATTCAACCATAGTTGATTCCACTCGGGCCTCGAATTGGATTTGGTTGATTCAACTGTGGTTGATTTGCTCTTGAATCAAGTGGTGTTCAAGACTGGTTGTTTTCTGGTTGAAACAACTAGCTTTCAATCCAGTTGGTTGATTCAATGCTGTTGATTCCACCCGGGCCTCGAGTTGGATTTGGTTGATTCAACCGTGGTTGATTTGCTCTTGAATCAAGTGGTGTTCAAGAGTGGTTGTTTTCTGGTTGAAACAACTAGCTTTCAATCCAGTTGGTTGATTCAATGCAGTTGATTCCATCCGGGCCTCGAGTTGGATTTGGTTGTTTCAACTGTGGTTGATTTGCTCTTGAATCAAGTGGTGCTCAAGACTGGTTGTTTTTCCTGTTGAAACAAGTGTCTATCAAGTGCATGAACATCAAGCATGTAATAGCCAAATAGGCGTAAAGCAATAGAAGTCAAACAATTAGAATCCAGCCTTGCAAGATGACATAGCAAGCCCTACATGTTGTCCAACAGAGTTGCATGGCATACAGGGCCACGCCATGCCAAAGTTGCATGCATGCAAGAAAGACCCAGTATAAAGTACCATGCTTTGGGTTAGCAATCCAGGCACGTCCATGCCCATCAATCTTGAATGCAAGGATGATGTCTGACAGTTGGATGTTAACAACATGCAATGTTTTGAGGTAATGATCTACAAGGAGCATGCAGCATGCCAAACTCAGCCGAAAACTAGTGGGCAGCTCAATACTTAGTGCAATCCCTACAGCAAACTTTCAATCACTCTCACTTCATATGAGCATCCAAGTCAAGGAATTCAGCTGTAGCATTTCTCCCTTCCACTCTCACGGATTTCACTTCCTTCAAATGCAGCCACCTCAGCTTCATGCTGCTCCATCATTTCCCTCTATCAAGGCTCGCGCTGTTGGCCTTGCTGCTTCTCTTGGAAGGGGTCAATGAGATGCATTTTAACCTGCATTCACACAGACAAGAAAGAGAGAGCAGAGCATCAAGGTTATTTCTTTGTTACCTTCCTATGTGCACCTTAGAAATCAGCTTTTCTCCCTCGCGTACAAGCAATGAATACTGCTGCCTTGAAAGAAGCCAAATGATACGCTGTCCCTGCAATAGCAAGTGCAAAACCTCACATACAAAACCATGTTGTTGAAGTCAAGGCAACATGTTCCTTTATTTAAACAACCGGATGCCGCCTTAGTACGCATACCTACTCTGTGCCAAGGCCCTCTTCCCATCTTTACATTTAAGCCATGACGCAATCCCAAACGCAAAAAAATACATGGCAGTTTGCTCCACTTGAACTCACCACCAATGCCGTGAAAGCCAGCGCCTTGAAAGTTAAGACCAGCATGTCAATAACCTGCATTGCCTGCAAGTTGACGTGCCCGCCGAAGGTCTGTGCTACATAAAGCAAACACGGCAGGTTGTCGAATGGATCTTTGACCCTGAGGAATGCGGCTGATAAGTAGGTCTCCCACTGCGAGCAAGGAGGCAGGTGTGGACGGGTAGGGTTAGCAGGCAGTATGGGAGGCTTTCATTCACACATGTACACAGATATGCAGATGATAATGACGGTTCTTTATCAAGTGCCATGATTGAACAAAGAAAGCACGCCTGCCACTTGACAGTAAAGTAGCATCAGCTCTAATGACTTGTGCAACTTAATGAGTTGCCCAACCAACGCACTGAATACCTTTGTAGGCAGTAAAGAGAGAGGGCACCCGATAAGAGAGTAGGGCAGCATATGAAAGATGAGGAGGGCATTCATGTCATGTGCCACAAATACCACCAATACAACCATGCCCCACACACTCACTCTCGCATGCATGCACTAAGTATCACCTCTTTCACACCTGATACAAGGAACAAATGTGCACAGAGGAATGTAGTGGCTACTCAAAGCGAAGGAAAGCAGGCTGCATTCACTCCGGAGACCGTATAGCTGCCCTAGCACCTAGTGCGTAACAAAATATGCACAACATGCAAAGTAAAACCATGGAAGCACTTCTAGCTCAAGCACACAAACTTACTTACCACAAGAGTGGACTTCTGTCCAAGTCGCTCCCCTCTCCTCGGCCTCCACAGCTGCCAAGACCACCAACCATCAACCAACCACCGTGGACGATATGGTAGACCCTAACTGTGCCTCCATCAGTTTTGAGATAGCTAGCCCCACAATCTTCTGCAACACGCACACAGGTGTTTTTGCTTAGCAAAGCCACATTAAAATCCATCATGTATTTAGCAACATGCAAAAAGCGGTTGCCTTCCCATTCAATCATGTGTACACTTTTTAATCTCTGAATGCTTTCCATGCCTCCAATGAACACTGTGGATGGATTAATTGTAATGATGCTTTGTGGAACAGTCAGCGAGGTGCAGGTAAGAATGGCCACACTTTTCCTCGGGCATTCATGCCACATGCGCGCGTACTCCTGCAAGATACTTCTGACACACGAAAGCACAGCAATCTTTACTAACTCAGCCTGGGCCTGGCAATCGATCATCATGCCCTAGGCATCCAAAAATCCATAAGATACATCAGAACACAAATGTCCTCCAATGTTCACAGCGGGAGATGACTGCCCATCATACATTCCCTAGCACTATGTTCCAGGCACTTACCGCTGCACATTCCCCGTAAAGCACAGAGACAGGGTATTGTGCTGGTGTCAGGGGTGGCACTGTCTGCCCAGTTGGTGCCACCTCCCCACTGGACCTTCTGTGTGATGGCACACAGCCAGCTGTGGATGTGGGTTGTTCATTGGTGGTTGTTTTGAGCCCCTGAAGGCACACAGTACAGCCAAAGACATGTTAAGACAAATCCATGGAGCTGTGATTCGGCTGGTAAAGCATGAGCTCAACATCAGGGGAGCTGGAACACCTAGACCTGCGGGACACTTCATCGCTTCATGGCAAGGACAACTTTGTGTGGGATGCTGCCCGTACTCCTCATCCTCGCCTCCATTTCCTTCATGCTGCCCAGAGAGGGGTACCGCAACAGACATCCCGAGTCAATCCTCCTTCCCCAGCAAGCCTGCTCTAACCCTGTGCCGTCACAACTCATGCCCTGTGCTCCTACCCATTACGCAAGACCATACCTGCCAGGATCAAGGCAGCCCTGAGGCTGTGGGTAATGCTGCACGCCTATGCAGGCTGGTCAAACAACTCACCTTTGCGCGTTCATTCCCTGCTCGGCCGCTCCCCCAGCGAGACCTTCAAGCGATAGAGGTATCTCCTAAAGGCATTCGGCTCACACATAGGAGGAGGGATGACCAGGGCGAGGGGACAGGAGCCCTGGCATGTCGTGACGATGCCCGGGCCCAGCGCTTGACAATTGTGGCCTATTCCTTGGGTACCCATCGCTGAATAAATGTTATATGCACAACAGCGGTTGCCGTGTAATGGAAGGTCTGCAACAGAAATGTCTGAGACTCGCGACGACCTTTTTTTAGACCTGCAGAACCAATTAAACTTTGAAATGAACTTTAAAAATAAATTTACAGGACCAAAATGTCCAACCTCCATGCGAGGGGAAAAGATGAACTGGTCGCTAGCTAGGAGGCTGACGGGCTGGCATAATACATTAAATTTTAATCCATGAAAACCTTCATTTTTCATTTGCCATTTTCACCGTGGACAGTGCTCCATGGGCCACCTCCCACCTTCTCTATTCTCCCATCAATGATGTGACATTACAGTCAAAGTGTGATGGATGTCCGATCGGACAAGCGTCGGACAGCCCACCAGAACGCCCCAGCAATGGAATCAAAATATTGTTCTTAATCACATACTGCATTCCTTCTTTTCTTTTCAGGCTTTGGTCACAGATTTTAAGAAATTTGGAACAAAACTGCCAGCTTATGCTTAATTGATTGTATATTGAGTTGAAACAACATGAATTGATGTAGGACAGGTGTGAAGAATACTGATGATGAAACCGTGATAGAAAAGTGAACATACGTACGAGGTACCTCGCATGATTAGACTTCCAAAATCAAACTCTCAAGAGCCTTTTCCTTGTGGATTTTTAATGCATATTTATTATCAATTTTCACTTTTCCAACAATTCACACAAATAAATACTGAAGATAGAATAAGACGACCCTTTATTTCTTGGTGTATTACAACTTGTAATTTTCCACTGCAGTGGTAACTTACAGCTTTTAGCTACTTGGATGATCTTTTATGGATGGCCATACTTTATGAATGAAAGGAGGGGAAGGAAAAAGATAGCATAGATACATCTGGCACACCTAGGTACCAGGGCAATTGAGCTGCATTATTGTTTTTATTGTGTTCTTGATTTAACTTTGTATGCTTTGCATCGCAATCTTTTTGCATGCAGTGTAACTCGTCCCCCCCCAACATTCAATATGATCGATAAGTTGGTATCATGATCAGCTAGACAGAGGCGACTAACAATGTTCTATTCAATCATGGTGATTTAATACAATCCAGGCACACACAAATATCCTTGAGGTTGTCCTCAAGGATATCCGGAGGTTGAGTCTAGAAGTCAGTGGCAAGCAAGCATGGATTTCCTTGAGGGTATCCTGAGGGATATCCTCAGCCTCAGCCTAGGAGCTAGCAACATCAAGCATGCATATCCTGAAGGATCTCCTTGAGGGTATCCCCAGCTGAATCTAGAAGTCACTGGCAGGCAAGAAAGGATATCCTCCAGGATGTCCTCACGGATATTTTCAGCCTCAATGTAGGTGCTGAATAACGAGCAGGCTTGCATATCCTCAAGGACTTACTTAAGGGTATCCTCAGTCAAAACTAAGGTATTAACTTAGATGAGAGAGATACCCTCAAGAGTATCCTCAGTTTGGAGCTAGGCGCCCACAGACGTTGTGGACATTCCTCAAGGGTATCCTCAAGGGTACCCTCAAAGGCCTCCCCAACCCCTTCCTCATGGCTCAGCTGAGGACATCCTGAGGAATATGAAATTCCAAGGATACCCCCAAGGACACCCCCAAGGAGACCCCTTGACCCAAGGCAGATGCAGCCTGAGGAGGGGGCAGAGGATACCCTTGAGGAGGGGGGGACTCCGGTAGGGGTTCCATGTGTTAAACCAAATCAACCTAGAAAAGTTTGTTAATCAGAAAGGACATATCACAGAGCCCATCTCAGAAAAAGTGACTCATGATGAGGCTCCACCAAAACGATAGATTCTTATTGTAATAGTTATGAAAAGACATTGCCCGGGATGCAACAGAGGGTAATTGAAGGCCTTATATGGTTGTTACACTTAAAAACACTTGCAATTGCACCAATTGATTTGCTTAGCCACTGGCTTTTGGCAAAGCAATTGAAATCAATGGCACTCTTGAAGTGGCACCGTTACTTGGCAAGTTAACTTGTGCTAATTTGCAAGCTTCCAATTGAACCTACTAATAAAAAGCTTGATGCTGAAGTGCCTCAACTAGAACTAACTCCATTTGTACTGCTGTACCTTTGTAGTCTAACTTATAGAAGTCACGCTCTATACTTGAAGTCACGCTTTTTACTTGAAGTCACGCTCTAAACTAGAAGTCACGCTCTATACTTGGTCACGCTCAGCATAAGTCACATTCAAGTTGTTTCTCCTCAGGAGGCTCTTGGAGGAGGCATGTCTGAATGCCACCTGTCCTGCTTGCTATGGAACGCTGTTTCCCAATACACCTCGAGCAAAACAGACGAAAGCTGCCTAGAGGTCGGTGGCAAGCCATGACAATTGAGAAGAATAGCTTCCTAGGGGCTCTAGAGGCAAAATCAACAAAAATGGTTGAAACACCCATTGAATCATTGAGGAATCAACCAGCCTCTTGATTCAACCATTTCCTGGTTGATTCTGGTTGATTCAAGCAGGAATCAACCAGACCCCATTGATCCAATCCGGTTGAATCAACAGTTACAACTTTTCCGACGCAGTGAGTTGGTTGGTTTGAAAATTTAGGCTAACAAGTAAAGCTTTTGACAACATCCCTGCAGCAGCAGGTCTGGATACAAAGGATTGAGGCTCAGTAGGGAGTCCGTACTAGCTGTCAGCAGAGGCCCTCATGGGGCAGGCCTTGCCTCCATGGACATTGGCAGCGCAGATCGTCTTACTTTACAGAGCCCGCAGATCCCTGAACACTCGGCAAATAGAACCCTTCCAAAATACATTTCCCTCGTCATTTCCCTGACAAACAAAGACTCACTTCTAGTCGCCCTGATGCAATATTAGTTGTTTCAATGAAGAAGTACAAAGGACCAACTCCCGGTATCCATTGAGAAGTAGAGGGGGGCGCCGTGGGAACAGGGGGCATTCAACGCCAGCCACAGCCACTCCACCTGCCTCCAAGATCTGTAGCCCTAAGCTGCTTCCAGAGTATAAGCACATTCATCTTGTGGAGGTCAATTACTGTGAAGACACCAGGTCCGAGAAGCAGCACCCAACCTCGGCTGCCGTCATCTTAGCAGGACCTCTGCTAATATGAACAGAAAATGGCAATAAAAAGGCAGCAAGAGAGGCAGGCGCAAAAAGAAAAAGAGCAAGAGGTACAGGGGCAAACAGATAGTAGGAAAGAGAGGTAGGAAAGGCTCCTTGAAGTTCAAGAAGTGTAGTTCCTAAAAGCACTTGACCAGGCAGGCAAATTACAAAGTTGACACCCAGCATGGGATTGGCCTTGATACTCATAAAACCACCAAGCTTGCTCTGAAGCTTCATGCTCATTCTGTCCAGTATGCAAGCTTGCTCTGAAGCTTCATGCTCATTCTGTCCCGTACGCTTACTAACTTGCTAGCACCAGACGCGCCCTTGAGAACACTTCTATCAACTCTCATCACTGAGATCACACAAGGGGTACTACTGGTAATCCTCCTGATGAGGAAAGGAGGCACTGTTGGTGAACTAGACTTTCAGTGAGCCGCGTCTCTTATGAGCTTGCACAAAGTAGTACTTTGCAACTGTATCACAATCGACCCACGTGATGGCTGCAAAAAGACAAATTAAAACTGAGAAAAGGGATTGGGACCCATCATAATACAAGCCTGCATGTAAACTCCATGTACATGATGTAAATTATGCCCACAAACTTGTTACCACTAGGCGCGCAATTGGGAACAAAATTCTTTTCACAGCCAGGTGCTGGAGCCGGGTCCTTCCAGCAACCCTCCAGATACCCACTAATCCTTTTTGTTCCTGTTTTGTGGAGGAGGGGACTTACGGCTCTTTTGAGCCAATCTGTCTCCTTTTTCTTAATGTATGTACGGAGAAATTCCTCTGTCTACATAGTTTTTCTCGATCTCTTTCTGTGATAAGTGAGTCTGCTTTACAAGGAAGATAAGGCAAAGGAGGCGTCCATGCATCCTGCATCATTTCTTTACCAAGATGGTTTTTTGTCTGAAAAACCGTAATACCTGTGTTGGCATGTTAAATACGCAAGCAAAAGGAACTGAGGCTCCTTTTCACAAGCTCTGCCATATAATGTCTTTACTGCTCTCAAAAATGTCGAAGTGCTAGGCCTTGGTAACTAAAAAATGGCTTCACACAATCCACAATATCAGCACTACTGGAGCGCTGACCCTTTAGACTCTCTCTTTGGCTCCTATCATAATTCCCTCAGGCTCTCGATCAAACGGCTCTCGATCAAGAGACTCTCCATCAAGCTGTCCTGATGCTATACTGGTACTAAACTGACTACTTCTTATCATGCCAAACACACTTTTTCTTCCTGCTCACACCATTTGTTACACAGCAGGCACGGCACTACATAGGAGTCCAACACTGCTACCCACGCTAAACAGCCCCATCAACTTAGTGCAAACCAGAGGCACGTAGAAGTTTAATACTGTGAAGACGCAAGACCTGGGCAACAGTTGGAATCGGCACAGCGGCAGCATGCAGATCTGGGTAAACATATTAGAGGGATTGCTCTAACGTTACATTCTCCTGGGTGTTGGTGAGACATGTTATACTGGACATACCCTTAACCAATTAAAACAATTGGGACTGGACCACCAAAGTGCCATCAGACTTGCTCGCAAACTTCATGCCCATTCTGTGAAGTATGCCAACAAGCTCATTACCACTTGGCGTGCTATTGGAAACAATAATACTCCTCACAGCCAAATCCTGGAGCCGGTTGCATCCAGTGACCCCCCAGGTCCCCATTAGCACTTTCCGTTTTGTAGCTTCGTGTGGAGGGGAATCACAGCTCTTTTGAGCCAATGTGTCTCCTTTTCCTTAATTGATGCAGGGAGGAAAAAATGTCCTTTGTTAGGGAGGAAAGAACCTCCTCTGTCTATGTGCTTTCCCTTCTCTTTTCCCTTCCATCCGAATTCTCAGGTTTTTCAGTTTGCCATACCATTTATGATGAGGTGGTTATCACCTACTAGGTTATCACCTTGTAGGCCTTGTGTCATGTTATCTACTTTGCCATTCTCAACACAAAGGCCACTGCTACTTCCATTTTTCCTTGTCCGGGGAAACCACATGATAACTAAGCCCTATTCCAAACTCATCACTGCCTATCCTCACCTCGGTCATAAACTGGAAACCATTGCGCGTACCAACTTGGCGCGTACCAAGTTTGAAACTTTGCTACAACGATCCTGAGTCCTGCCCCAACCAAGAAATACCTCTTTCTCGGCACACCTGGAACCTACAAATTATTGCAGTCTGGGAAAGAAAGGAAAAGCAAAAGGAAAATCCACACATAAATAATCAGGAAGGACTCTTTGTACCAAAACAATCTAGTCCAACCCTCCTGCTCAAAGTCCCTGATTGGGACCACGACCTGGGCGTACACTGATGGCAGTTGCAATATCCAGAATGGCAAACAAGAAATTGGAGCAGGCGTCTACTGCCCTCTCACTGACAGCAAAACATTTGTAGGGCATAACGGTGCTGGAATTACCAACACCATATGGCGAGCTGAATCAGCAGCAATTGCTGCTGCCATCATGCACTCACTGTTATACACACATTAGCCTCAGACAATCTCACTTCTTTTCATCGACTCTGTAAACAACTTCAAGTTGTTAATAAGTCATTAACCCTGAAAAGCACCTGCAGCATACTCAAGGAGATGTCCTATTAACAATACCAACTCTCATTAGCAACTCCCAAACCGATATATTTGTCTACAAAATGAATTCTCATGCTGGCATTGCTGGTATGAATGTGCAGACGCTATTGCAAAATGCCAGGCAAACTAAGCCAATAAAAGCAATAATATTGTGGCAGACACTGGGATCCCTGGTGCAGGTCCTGACGGAAACCATTTTCACAAATTTTCTGGCCAAGGAGGAAGAACTTCTCTTTAAAAGAGAGCATGCTACGGACACCGTTTCCGTGGATGTGACATCCATAGCTCCTGCACCCTCTCCCGAACTCACCCACCTTCCCAATCTTCAAAATCCCACATGCATACAAAACACGTGAGGCGGTCACACGGTCTTTGAAGCAACGTGGCTCCTTTTCCTTGATCCATTTGGGGAGTGTCCACTGCCTACTAGGCACAGTATGCAGTCTTTCTTTACACAGACTTGGATACGCCCATCCCAAGACAGGCTATTATTCCCAGAGCAAGGCTTACTATCAGAGCTTGTTACCACACGTAGCTTGGAGTTTCATCAATGTCTTTAGAACATGCCGCATGTTTCATGTCGTGGCCCTGTATATCCCCACCTATGCGAAGAGCACCATCCTACAGTACAGCACAGGCACCCTCTAGAACTAGAAGCATGCGGTCCGCTTCAAAAGGTCCACGAACATGTAATGTCCTCTCCCAGGATGTCATCAATTAGACATTGTGCTCCACATGCTCTCAGGCTGCCAAGTCACGTTATCTCTTACATGCTGTAACATTGCTGGCAAAATCATCACAAAAGCACTTAGCAAAAGCCCTTGAGAAGCAGGCTTGGTTAACACAGACATAGGAAGTGACGATTGGCTGGCACAGCACAACCTTCAAATTCCTGCACATGCCTCAAACAGGGTTATACCCCCTTACCTCATTCCTCGCGGGTTCCCTTCCTCCTTCTCTTCACATCATGTGTGACGCTGCAGGCACGGTACCTCACAGAGGAACACCACAGCTACCCGCACAAGACAGCCCCAACAACTAATGCAAACCAGCAACACGTGCACTTGATTGATAAAACTGACACAGTACCTGCCAGGTACTGTGGGTTACAGTTGGAAGCGACACAGCAGCAGCTTACAGACCTTTACAAGAATATCAGTGAGAAAGCTGTGACATTTAATGTGTAAGTTACACACCGTCCTTCTTGGCGTTGGTGGGATTTGTTTAATGAACACACCACTGGCATAAATGTTTTTTTTTCTACTTCAGGCCTCAGCCAACGAGCTAGCAAGCTTGCACATCAAATTTCATGCACTGTCACGTTAAATTGTGGTCAATCATGGTTAACTAGTCAGTTGATTAGTCTGTCACCTTTGTTGTTAAGCTGGCTCAACATCTGGACGACCAGTTGTTGAGAATTGTTGCCTACGTTGGACTGGTCTTTACTAGCCTAGTATAGTTGAGCTATAAGTATCCAATGGTCTGGATATGGCATCAACTTTTCTCAACCGTGTAAACCGAGCAGATGACAGTGCAGCCTTTCCTATGCCCTCAGGGAGGGCATAGGGGAGCAGGCCTGGCAACCAAGTACCGAAGCTGGGTGTGAAGAGTAAGCGTCGTGCTGCATCATGCGGGAGTACAGCAGTGAACAGCAAACCCCAAATCCCAGTAACCCTTGTCCTTTGCTGCATGGATATTGGCAACCCTGGACGTTACTAATGTTAGTAAACATCCATTTCTCAACAACCATGTAACATCCTTGCATCTGCTAAGAATTATGGGGGCAGTGGTTTGTGCCACCAGGTTGTTGTTGTTGTTGTTGTTGTTGGTGGTGGTGGTGGTTGTGTGTGTGTGTGTTGCTGATCTTGCATGACAGCACATTCTGTAAAGTACGTCCCTCAAACTTGTTATATCTAGCCGCACGACTGGAAACAATAATGCTCCTCACAGCCAGTGATCTGGAGCCAGGTACTTCCAGCAACCCTCTAGATCCCCACCATAGCCCTTTTTGTTCCTGTTTTGTGTTGGAGGGGATTTACGGCTCTTTCACTAAAAGGCTTAGTAAGCCAATGCGCCTTTTTTTTCCTCAATTGACGTAGAGAGAGGTTCCTCTACCTACCAAGCCTTCTCCTCTTCTTTTCATCCTCGAGACTTCAATAGAAAAAAAATCATTACTCAACAGGAAAAACGCCATTACTGGTGTGGCCTTCCAACTACTTTCTGAACCTGGATTTTCCAGGCACATTGCACGCAGTGGTGCCCGATTTTGGCTTTGCGTCCAAAGTTGAGCAAGCTACTTGGAATGATGACATTTCTAGGAGTACTTGTGACCTTCATGATGCCCAACATGATGTAAAGGATGAGCAGCATGCTATTTTCTAACACACTTGCTCCCAGGTCTGCACTCTTTGGCTGAAGAATGCTTCCTTGTTCTGTGGTCCTCCTCTTTCACTCTCCAGTGCCTCTTCCCAGGCGGTTTCATACCTGTCTTCTACTTACCTTGTACAATCCTTTGATAAGTTTGCCTTCATGAACCAAAACAGCAACAAGCTCTATCCTTCTCTTTATATGTTTTAACTTCACATGCTCATTTCATGCAGAGTGGTTGTGCGCGTGTTTCTTTCAGCAGCTAATACTTCTGAGCTCAGCTCAAGACATTGTTTCCACACTCAGTTGACATTTTTGCACAAGTGTGGTTTGGTTATGGGCACCTTCTTGCTTCTGCCAAGGTGCCCTTGTAGGCAGGTACAGCTATGTAACCCTATCCTGTCCTATCCTATCCTATCCTTCTCTTTATGAACTTTCCCCCCTTTTATATGTGCAGGCTAGCAGTCAGTCATTTTGACTGGAGGCCTTCTTTGTTTCTGTAACCTGTAACCTGTCCTGGCATTATTTGGTTTTCATGCTATCCAACAATTATCTTTTCAGAGAGGGCAGACTGGGCTTCATCATAGCAGATGCTGCTTGCCTTGACCCTTTTCTTTACCCATTCTTGCCAATCATCATCTTAACAAAATCAACGCCTTTCCAGGTCATTTTAAAATAATGGATGAATGCTTTTTCATGTTTCTTTGGGCTTGACATCCTTTTTGGGAGTCTCCTTAAGCCACTTTTTTTCTTCTGGGTATCACATTGGCGGTGCGAAGCGGGTGAGTTCACCATTGCATGTATGGTCTGCTGTATTTGCCACACTGTGCAGACTGCGCTGTGCATTGATGGGCGTTCCTGTGTATATGTCTACCAACACATCCAAGCAACAATAAATAAAAATCTGTCATAGCCCATGCAGCACACTGGCAAGGATAGGTCATACCATTTGTTCATTCCGTGAAAGATGAGAAAAACAATGCATTAACACTGATCCATATTCTGTACTCTCCAACCCTAAGATCAGGCCCGCCATGGCAACGCTTTCGCCGCACCAGCTTCAATTGTCGCTGATCCATATTCTGTACTCTCCAATCCTAAGATCAGGCCCGCCATGGCAGCGCTTTTGCTGCACCAGCTTCAACGTCGCTCGCTGTTCAGCCTTCCACCACAGCATGGAGGAGCAGCTTCTGTTAATGCAACTACAGCCGAGGCAAAACAACAGGGTGCACGGACAAAGGAGCGATGGGTCTGACACACAGGCTCCCAGGCGCGCAACTCAGCAGCTACAACGACACAAAACGTTCTTGCCTTCATCTGCAACAGATTAGGCAGCACACTCTTTATTTTCTCACTCACCAGCACCCTGACAGCGGCAGGCATGAAATACTATATCATTGCCTCATCCTCATCATCTGACACACAATCATGGCCCATCCTCCTCATCGTCGTCTCCGAACAAGCAGCTCATGCTGAGGCCCACGTGCTTATTTGAAACAAGCAGACTTATTTCGTGTACTTAATCCTCCTCATCGTCATCTCCGAACAAGCAGCTCATGCTGAGGCCCACGTGCTTGTTCAGCGAGAAGTCAGGCGGCGCGAGCGGCATCTGCTGCTGCTGCTGCATGCTTGGAGACAAAGGCGAGCGCGGAGATAAGGAAGAGGATGAGGAGGAGGAGTACGGGTACAGCACCCTGCTTGTGCTGCTCCGGCTGCTGCTGCTGCCCTTGCCGCTGCCGATGAGGCGAGCCCTGGGAGAGAGGGAGCTAGGGGAGGGGGGCTTGCCAATTGGATTGCTGCAGATCGAGTTGCTGATCGGCAAGTGACCGCTGCGAGGATGTGCCACTTTGATGCAGGCCAGGGGCTTTGCGGGACCCCCCTGCTGCTGAGGCACCCACACCTCACCCGCAGCAGCAGCCGCAGCCGCTGCTGCGGCTGCTGCTGAAGAGGGTGAGGCGGTAGGGGACACACGAGGCTTACTGCTGCTGCTGCTGCTGTTGGGACTGCGAAGGGGGCTGCCGGGTCTATGGAGCCGCGACACCTGCTGCTGCTGCTGCTGCTGCTGCTGCACGTGGAGCTGTGGCTGCTGCTGCAGCTGGAGGTGGGGAGACAGGGCATTAGAGAGTGAGGGGTGGCGGCTACTGCCTACCAGCTCTAGCGGCACGGGGCGATGGTCCATGAAATGGGGATGCTGAGGCCGGCCTTGCCCCTGCTGCTGCAGCTGCTGCTGGTGTTGGTGTTGTTGTGGGTGACCCTGCTGTTGATGCTGGTGTTGGCAGTGTAATTGATGCAGGGGGTGCTCCCACTGCTGCTGCTGCTGAAAGTGTTGGTGCTGATGCTGGTGTTGGGGCTGCTGGTCCTGGTGCTTAAGTTGCTGGTGTTGATGCAGGGGGTGCTCTTGGCTGCAAGGCAAATGACGAGCCATGCTGCTGCTACAGCCCCCGCCCTCACCCACTTTCTCACCTCCTGTCGCAGCAGAGCTTGCCAGTGCTGCAAGCGTTGTGCCCCACGCGCTGCTGCTGGCGCTCTTGCTGCTGCAGCGGCTGCCGCTGCCTTGGCTGCTGCCTAGCCAGGGCTCCTACACATGTGTGTGTATGTATATGTTTATATGTGTGTGTGAGCTTACATGTACAGAAAAGTGTAATGAAGTAGGCTGTGTATGGCACCCACACCCAGGTCCCTCCAGCCCTCCATCTTGCCGGCCATACATCCATGCCCCAGCCATACAGACTGCATGCCATACATCCAGCGTGCCATACATCTATGGATCGGCATCTATCGCTACACATCACATTTCCAGCGCTAAATTGCGATGTACAGCAGTACCTAATAAAAATAGCGCTGTTTACCAATGCCTCTCCCAGCAGCGCTGTATGAGGCTCTCGCTATTCATTAACAGCAAATGCCGGTCCCTCCAAACATCCCCCACCTGCGCCTGCGCCTGCTGGCACTGCACTGCGTCTGACCCACTCTTACATTCACATGTACATACAATAAACCTTCAACCACACATTGCATCTATATCTTACACACATTCACATGTACATACGATAAACTTCCAAACATACACCCACACTCACGTATGTCCCTTGCCCTCCCCCACCTGCGCTTGCGCCTGCTGGCGCTGCACTGCGTCCGACAGAGACTCCGCACCCACATACCACGCCTTGCCCCCCACTGCTGATGCTGGGGTGCTCCAGCCTGCGCTGCTGCTGGGGGAGCAGGACAAGGTGGGCGTGCTCTCCCCATCCTCATGATCATCTCCGGGTCCATCCACAGTCCCTGAAGAAAAAGACAACAAAAACCCATGTAGGCAGAGGAAACTCTCCTTGCATCAAACAAGGGAAAGGAGACACATTGGCTCAAAGAGCCGTGAATCCCCTCCACCTGAAAGCATGTTGCAAATTTGCGGGGGATGGATGCATGAGGCGTGGCACAGCGCCCCTCCTCCAAAATGGAGGAGTTACAGATCAAGAGGACGATGATGGAAACGATGATGATGGTGATGAAGAAGATGATGATGGAATCAAAGGTGGTAAAGTCTACAAGGGTGGGGATCAGGGAGGTCTTGTGCGCTGCCCATCCTCGGAGCCTGCGGCAAAGCATCATCAGTGAGAGGAGCAAGACAGGACAGAACTGAAAGGGATGCAGAGAAGAGTCTGGGTGGCATGCCTGCTGCCAGATCCTTGCAGGGTGTATAGCTGGCAGGATGTATGGCTGGCAAAATACTTGACTGGCAGGACGTATGGCTTGCAGGGTGTCTTGCAGGATGCATGGCTTGCCGGTTTGGGTGGTTGGGGCATGTATGCACCGCTGGTAGGCTGTGTGGATGGCAGGATGTATGGCTGGTAGGGAGTATGGCTGGCAGTTTTTGGGGCGTGGATGCATGGCTTGCAGGCCTTGGCCGAGGCGTGGATACATGGCTGGTAGGATGTGTGGCAGGCAGGATGTAAAGCGCGCAGGATGTATGGCGCGCAGGGTGCATGCCTGTGAAAAGGATATATGGCTCAGGGCACATGCAGGTTTTGGTGGCCGGGGCGTGGATGCATGGCTGGTAGGCTGTGTGGGTGGCAGGATGTAAAGCATGCAGGATGCATGGCGCGCAGGGTGTTTGGCTCAGGGCACATGCAGGCAAGGCAGCTCAAAGAAAACAGTGCTCAGTTATCATCGCTGTGCCCCCTTGCCCTTGCCACACTGTGCCTTCCTCTCTGAAAATCCCCAACAAGGCCTGCACAAAGCCCACACTGTACCTTCCTCCCTGGAAATCCCCAACAAGGCCCGCACAAAGCCCACTCTGTGCCTTCCTCTCCCCAAATCCCCCAAAAGGCCTGCACAAAGCCCAAGCGCAGCGCTCCTGCACGACCCATAGCTGCACACCTGTGCATGGAGGACATTCTGCATGATACACAGGCGCACACCTGAAGGGGATGCAGCGGAGGCCGCGCCGCTCAGGCTGCGCGTCAGCATGCTGGGCGCCTGCTGCTGCTGCTGCTGCTGCTGCCACAGCTGCTGCTGGTGCGCAATGTGCAGCAGGAGCTGGGTGCGCGCGGCAGCATCACCCTGTGCATGTTGTCCCTGCTGAGGCTCCTGTGTGTTACTTGGCGCGTGCAGGCCCTGCGCATGGTGCCCCTGAGTGTCACTCTGTGCTTGCTCTCCCAGTTGTGGCTCCTGCTGCTGTGGCAGTTGCTCTTGCTGCCAACAACTGCCATGCATTTGTTGGGGCAGTTGCTCCTGCAGTGAATGCTGCTGCTGCTGCTGCCTGGTGGCTGCTGCTGCTGCTGCTGCATCCAATAAGGAGGCGGCAGATGGGGACCCCTGGGCGGGTGAGCCTGCGCACAGTGTGCACGAATTGGAATGTGTCGGAAATCGTGGCATTGTGTGCAGAAAGGCATATGTATGCGCGCTCGTGCGCTTACTCACAGCACAAGCAGCAAAAGAAGAAGGCATGGGCTTAGCCAAAACATGTCCGCCCCTCCTCGCCCTGGGGAAGCTGTGAAAACTGCCCCCATGTGCCAATAAGGCAGAGATGTCAACAGCCAACAAGAGTGAGCAGGTCCAGCATGGAGTGCACACCTTTAGGCTGCCATGGCTTTTTTTTGTTGGAAATAGCTGACATTTGGTATTACTTGCAGTCCTTTGAGTCAGTTGGTTGATAGTTGGTTACCTATCTTTGCTGAGTATTCCTTGGCTCTTTTATAATGTGCCCCATGTAAGTCCAACAGGTTATGGGCACATGAGAGTTTTCCCCTCTCTTGGAGTATACCCTACAAAAGGGACCCACTCTTGTATGTGGCATAGGAAAAGAAAAGAAGAGACTATGCCGGCTAAATGGCCCGCACGCATATAGAAGAGGCAACAAATCCAGCATGAGAAGCGGTAAATTGAGGGCCGGCATCCACTCTGAACTGCAACATGGCATGCTTCCCCTGAGCAGAGCTTGCAACAGGTATCCACCTTGAGCTGCGAGACCTACCTGGGGTCACGGCGTCCCTCATGCACTGCCCAAGTGAATTTGAATGGGGTCATTTACGGTGCCCAGCATGCAGTTGCACAAGCTGCTCTCCACAGAAAGCATAGATACAAGTCGCCCTATGAGGGCGGCGCAAACCTCTGCACAGCCTCGAGCATGCAAGCACACCTCCATCCCAGGCCTGTTAACCTCCCTGGCAGTGCCCCCCAAACCCACAGCATCACCTCTCGACAGCGTTCCGAGTCCCTGAATTCATAGGTTCATTCCAAGCCTTGACGAACACTCCCAGCAGTGTCCTGGATCATTCATCTCCATCATGCCCTGGATCGTTCAGCTCCACTCCAGGCCGTTTTCACAGACCTTCCTTGGTGGTGCCCTACATCCCAACCCCTTAATTAATCCCACCTGGGGGAGAGGAGTCCCTGATGCACAGTCCAGGGAACGCATCCACAGCTTCAGCAGCTGAAGAGGCTGGCGCGCTCAGATCTTGCTCGCTCAGTAGCAATTCTGATGGCAACAAAGGAGCAGATGCAGACGGTGGGGGTGGCACAGCAGATGAGCCCATGATCGTCTGCTCAGGCTGAGCGTGCGTGCTTGGTGGTGGAGGTCGAGGTTGTGCTTGCTCATCGCACTGTGCTGGGGGGCTGGAGGGCGGCGGTGATGCATTGTGATGTACTGGGTATGGTGCATGGTGTTGTCCTAGTGATGATGCATGGTGTGGTTCTAAGTGCAGCCCTGCTGGTGTGGCCGCAGGCAGAGGGGGCGGGGCAGAGGGTGGGGGGAAGGGCGGGGAGGGGGGACTCGTCGGGCATTCAGGGCACTCGACAACCGGTGGGGGGATGAGGCTGCTGCTCAAATCATCGGGCTGCGCAGGGTTGGTGAGGTTGGTGATGGGGTGGGGCAGCTTGGAAGCGAGGGTGTTATGCCTGAGGGGGCTGAGGTGCTTTGGCTCGCTTTGTTGCTGCTGGTGCTGTTGATGTTGATGATGATGGTGCTCATGCTGGTCCCTGAGAGCTCGGCCATCTATGTGGGTTTGCTCTGTAGGAGCAGCAAGGTTGGAGGGGTGTGCAGGCGTGGGGGCCCTGCTGACAACCGGGGACGGCCACAAGGGGGTGGCCAGATCGCCGTCACCCTGGGGGCGGCAAGAGAATGGAGGGGAGAAAGTGTGTTTTTGTGTGCGCGCGTGCTTGTGTGGCATTTTCCTGCACAATGGAAAGTGTGCTCGTGCATGGTCAACCAAAAAAGGACAGTGAGCAACGGACAGCTGGGCGGTTTTCAAGATCCCCACAGCTTTGCACAAGGCCCCACAGCTTTGCATAAGGCATGTTTTAAACCCTGTGCATGTTGGTCACCAGTAGTGCATGAGGCCCTGTGCGTGCTGTTCACCCAGCTTTGCTTCAGGCCCTGTGCATGTTGGTCGCCCAGCAGTGCATGAGGCCCTGTGCATGTCGGTCACCAAGCTTTGCATTGGGCCCTGTGCATGTTGGTCGCCCAGCAGTGCATGAGGCCCTGTGCATGTCGGTCACCCAGCTTTGCATGAGGCCCTGTGCATGTCGGTCACCCAGCAGTGCATGAGGCCCTGTGCATGTCGGTCGCCCTGCTTTGCATAAGGCCCTGTGCATGTTGGTCACCCAGCAGCGCATAAGGCCCTGTGCATGTCGGTCACCAAGCTTTGCATCGGGCCCTGTGCATGTCGGTCACCCAGCAGTGCATGAGGCCCTGTGCATGTCGGTCACCAAATTATTTGCTCGCTAAACCCTATGGCACTTAAACCCAGACCTATAAACCCCTTCACCCCATGAACCCTATGCCCTATGGGCAGCGGGAGGTAAACAATGCAACGGGGGGTGAGGGCAGGGGGACACGTGTGCAGAAGCTCGAGCAGCCAAAGGCACACACAGCCTAAAGGTCATCACTATGCCTTTTGTGCGCCCAATCTGTGGGAGATGCCAGAGGTGGACAGCTCCCGTACATGGCTTAATTTGCTTAATATATTATACATATTCTATATATAATTCTATATTTTATATATAGTATACATTTTATATCATTCTATATTCTATATATAATATATATAAGCTTAATGTGCCATGTAGGGGAGAAGAATGAAGAGCTTCATGTGCTCTTCACCGGTTGCCTTCCTCGCGTTGAAACATGCCAACAGAGCCAAGCACCGACATTGTGAGAAAAAAGCACGTCACTGAAGAACGACTGAACACATCGGAAGACTGCAGGCCACTTTCCAGGCCTCAGACCACCCAAGTAGTTCTTGGAACCTCCACACTTCATGCTAACATGCTGCTACTTAATAAAACACGGAGGTCAGAAATTGACAACTTGGCACCACTCCAGCTGATTTTATAAATGGAAACTACCTAAGAACAAGGAACCAAGCACTCGTAATTTTCTTTATTCCATTTCTCTGGCTATAATACTCTTTAACAAGAACTCCAAGCCATTGGTAACCACCCAATTTAATGCAGGGGGAGACATAGAATTGATATCTGTTGGTGAAAAGTAGGTTTCATGCCGCGGATCAATAAGATCACAGCGTGTTTGCTGTAACCTGGGACCATTGAAAGCTACTTTTTGCAGGCTTAATAGTCCCAGGTTGGGGGCAACCTGAGCTGGGACTTTTGGGGGGAAGTTGTCCACCTCTTGGAAAACGCATTGGAGTGCTTGGATCATTTTAAGTGCGCACACACACACACACACACACACACACACACACACACACACACACACACACACACACACACACACACACACACACACACAAACACACATGTGGGCACGCACAGATGAAGGCCCGCACAAACCTCATGCAGATTCAGCAGACGATGCAGCCGCCGCGGCGTGGGCCTGCTTATGCCACCTCCTCCACCCTCTGTCCCCTCTTCTTCCGTCAGATCCCAGGAGCATCTTGGCGCAGACCCAACATCCGACGTGCAGGATGCGCGCAAGGCCGCTGCATAAGCAGCATGGCCCCCCAGCATGCCTGCGGGGTCTGTGGGCCTGGAGCTGCTGCCGCTGCCGCTGCCACTGCCGCTGCCCCAGACGCCTGGCATGCATAGAAGGTGTGTTTGTGTATGTATGTGTGTGTGTGAGCGTGTGTGTGAGAGCCCAGAAAGAAGCTGCACGCACGATGCGGAGGGCTAAGGAGCACACCTAAAGCTCGCATGGCCCAAAGCCTGGGGCACAGTATGTGCACCCACTCAAAGGAAGGCATCAGCCCGGCAGCCTATACCTTCATACTTTTCCCTGTGCTGTGTTCCTCCTCACAACCCTCTCGGTTGAGGTCCATGGACAGACACATGGTCCTTGCAGGGGCACAGGAGGTGCATGACATAAAACCCCTCTCAATGCAGGTCCTTACCGTCTTCTTGGTTGAAGTCCATGGACGGCCAAACGATCCTGGCAGAGGCATTGGAGGTGCAAGACATGAGGAGCTCGGCGCGGCTCATGCGCGCACCCTTGCGGCCTGCATGCATGCGCGTGCACACACCCCTTGCACACAGTCCATGCACAACACTTTTATTCACACAATCCTTGCAGAGGCGTTGAAGGTGCAGGACAAGAGCAGCGTGTTGCGCACCCCTGCAGTCTGCACACACACACACACACACACACACACACACACACACACACACACACACACACACACACACACACACACACACACGCGCGCGCGCGCATGCAAGCGAGCAAGCATGCATGCATGCAAGTACAGGCAGAGGTGTTTGCAAGGCCTCGCAAGCAAACTTTGCATGTGAAAAGCGTGGTTGGGTTCAGAATGCAGCAAGGAATGCCCTCATGGGCTGCCCGTCTGTTACCAACAGTTGCTCCAGTTATGTGTGCCTGTGAAGAAGAAATGAATGATGATGACGACGACGATGATGATGGTGATGATGGTGATGAGTGGTGATGAGATCCACTTGCGATGATATTATGACTTTGAAAAAAAATTAAGCAAAGAATGGATTGCCCTACATGAGGCCACCTCTGTTGCGGTGAGGAAGGAAAGCAAAAGGATTTAACAACACTGCACTGGTGATGGAGGTGCTGCCTGTCCTTCTGCTGCTGGATAACACATGTGTCAGTTGTGGCCCATGCAACTGGGGTGGCCCACACGCTTTTGTTGTGGCTTCTGTGCATGAGTGTGCTGCAACCCGATTGATAATAACTCATGATTCATCATTACGTGGCAGCACACTTCTAAACTTCTTATCCCTGGCACACACATGCACTCACACAAGCTGACGTACTGACCCACACACAGACACGCAAGCTGACTTGCTAACACACACACAAGCTGACTTACTGACCCACTGACTCACCCCTGACTGATGCAGGCGTGGGTTGCTGCTCCAGGTCTTCGGAGTCTGTGGAGGGCCAAACAATGCGTGCTGAGGCGCTTGATGCACAGGGGTGCAGGGGGCTGCGTGCTCTCCACCTCCCTGCAACCAAACACCCACATCTCAAACACTCTCTTGCTTTTGATTTGATGCTGTCTTGTTTGCAGAGTGCGTGGTTAAGGGGGGGGGGGCTACCTGCCTCACTTACACAGGCATGTGCATGCGAGCACGCACGTTTGCGTGCCCTCCACACCCACACCCACAGCTACATCAAAGACAGTGGGAAAAAACACATGCTGCCAGGGCATCAAGCGGGCACTGACTTGCTTCCTTGCTGCAGAAGCTCTGCACTGGCTTGAGCAAACCATACCCATCACAGATTCATGCAGCATGGGTGCTGAGCAAATGCAGACTTGAGTGCAGGCACTGAACTTTAGAGCGTCATAGATAGATGCAGCATGGGTGCTGTGTAAGTGCAGACTGAAGTGTAGACGCTGATCTGAGGCGCAGAGCTTGCACACAAAAGCAAGAACCCTGAGCCACGTGCACTGCAGGCATCAGCATTGATAGAGCTTGCACAGCAAAGGGCTGGCTCTGTGCGGCTAGTCAGCGTCAGCACATTGACAGAGCTTGCACAGCAAAGGGCTGGCTCTGTACAAAGAATCAGCTACAGCACATTGACGCAGCTTGCACCTCAAAGGGCTGGCTCTGTGCGGACAATCAGCTCCAGCATATTGACAGAGCTTGCACAGCAAAAGGCTGGCTCTGTGCAGGCAACTACTCAGCTACAGCGCGTTGACAGAGCTTGTAGAGCAAAAGGCTGGCTCTGTGCGGGCAACTACTCAGCTACAGCGCGTTGACAGAGCTTGTAGAGCAAAGGGCTGGCTCTGTACGGACAGTTCCTCAGCTTCAGCTAAGCAATGCAGGGCCATACAGGCACCAGCTGGTAGAACAAAAAAGAGAAAAGGCAAGATGAAGTACGTAGGCGTACGTGGGAAGAAAGGTTGTGATGAACACCCATATTACTATTAAGGTATTACTTGTTTAGGGGCAGCGACCCAGCAGTGTCTCCTCGCTGATCTGCAGAGCTTTCCATTGACATACTGACTGCATGCCATGTTGGTAGTGTTCGTGCTTGGCTTGGATAAAATACACGTGTTTGAATGCAGTACAAGAGCCAAAAGCCATGCCATAGGCAGCACAAGTATGCAAGGGTGCTGCTTGTGTGTAAGCAAGCATAAGCAACACAAGCAGCAGCCTTGCATATGCTTGTGCGAGGCGGTTCTGGCAGCTCTGCTGCGTGCGCTGCAAGCGAGGTCTTACTGTGTAGTGGCACTAAAGACACCACCATGCCTTTGGCGTGGAGGGTATTCGTTCCAAATGTTACATTTGCATCCTACTGTGCCATAGAGCACCCATGCTAACTCACCTGCTTGAGGTGTAGATGGCTGCTGCTGCTGCTGCTGCGGCTGGGAGCCCTCAGCATCAGGAATGGAGTCCATGGAGGGCCACAAAATCCTTGCGGAGGCATCGGGCAGCAGTGCGCGCAATCCCGATCCACCTGGGCAGCAAAGGGTGGTAGAGAATGACATGATGAGGCAACCTTGCAGAGGAGCCAGGCAGCAGTGCATGCAATCCCGATCCACCTGGGCAGCAAAGGGTGGTTGAGAATAACATGATGAGGCAGCCTTGCAGTGGCATCGGGCAGCAGTGCACGCAATCGCGATCCACCTGGGCAGCAAGGGGTGGTTGAGAATGACATGACGAGGCAACCTTGCAGAGGAGCCAGGCAGCAGTGTATACAATCCCGATCCACCTGGGCAGCAAGGGGTGGTTGAGAATAACATGATGAGGCAGCCTCGCAGAGGCGCCAGGCAGCAGTGCGTGCGATCCCAAGCCACCTGGGCAGCAAGGGGTGGTAGAGAATGACATGACGAGGAAGCCTTGCAGAGGCATTAGGCAGCAGTGCGCGCGATCCCAAGCCACCTGGACAGGAACAGGTGGAAAAGCAAGGCTTTGTAAGCAGCGGGACTTTTTCTCCCCACCTCAAAGCAAATTGTGGGCGGCAAAAGGTGGAAAGTGGGGCAGCGACGTCCACGGGACATAGAGCCCAAATTTGTGTAGAAGATAGATGTTAAAAACAAATCTCAAAAGTGTGAAAGAGGGGCAGCGCGGGTGATAAGAGGTCAAACACCAACAAAGGGGTCTGAACCTCCCTAGACATGGCACAGCACAGCACAGCACATCAGTGTATGCTGAGAGGCGCCTCTTGTCATAATGTGGATAAATGTACAACACTTCCACCTGACAACCTGTCCATGATCAATGCCCCATCAGGTTCAAACCCCTGCAGAAAACGGCCTATTTTCTCCTTTCTGGCACCTGCTTCACACACACACACACACACACACACGCACACACACACACATACACACACACAGAAGCACACACCTGCTGCATCTGCTGCTGCACACTGCGCGTCCTGCTCTGCCTCTTCCGAGGACGCTTCCTCAGAGCCTGTGCAGGGCCACACGATCTTGGAGGAGGCAGAGGGCATAAGGGCATGCGCACCTGCAAAAAGAACAGAGCAAGAGAAGGCAAGCTCTGCTTGTGTCCCTTCTAAAAACCTTGGAGGGGGCAGAGGGCACCAGTCTGCACGGGGACAGGATCTTGGAGGGGGCAAAAGGTGTCAGGCCATCGCAGGCGCACCTGCAACTAAAACAGAGCAAGAGGAAGGAACAGGGTATGAGGGCGCACGTGCCCGCAACATGAACGGTGTGCCTGTGGCTGTTTGACAGGACCTGTGTGTCTCTAACCTCTGTGCTACAGAGCGTCTGTGCTGTTATTTGTGTGTCAGGGCGCGCGCGTGCCCGCAACATGAGCAGTGTGCCTGTGGCTGTTTGACAGGACCTGTGTGTCTCCAACCTATGTGCTACAGAGGGTGTGTGCTGTTGCTTGTGCAGCATGGCGCGCGCGTGCCCGCAACATGAGCGGTGTGCCTGAGGCTGATCGACATGAGCATAACAATGCCTTATGCAAGCCTCATGCCAACAGACCTACAGGTGCAAAAAATCATAACCGCATTCCCAAAGCTTGGTGACCTCTCACACGCATCCCTTGCCTCATGGCTTTCTGGTGGAGGTGCGTGTTCAGGATTGGCGAACTAGTCGATTGAGCGTCCGTGCTGGGAAGCACCCAATATTTCAGCACTCGTGTGACAGCCCCGATAACAGAGAACACCATGGCAGCACCAGGAGACTTTGAAAACCCAGGAGTTGCAGATCCAGCTCCAAGAAGTGCCTCTGTGTACTAAATAAAACATACACGCACCTTGGAGGGGCAAGACGGCAGATTCCTCTGTATTGGCAAGCACCTCCACCCTGTGCTGCTGCTGTTGCTGCTGCTGCTGCTGCTGCTGCTGCTCTGGCTCCCCCAGGATGGAGGCAGAGTCTGAGGAGGACCACATCACAATGCCGGCAGAGGAATCAGAGGCGCAAGACTGACAGAGCCGGGGGTCCTGCTCCCAGTTGTGGCCCTGCCATTGGTGCTCATGCTCCCCCTGCTGCTGCTGCTGCTGCTGCTGCTGCTGCTGCTGCTGCTGCTGCATTGGTTGCTGTTGTTGCTGCTGCATCGGTTGCTGCAGCATGGGTTGCAGCTCGTAGCGTGCGTCCAGAGGGGTGCGGCACGCCGGAGATGCACTGCGTCTGGAGGACAGCCTGGCACTGCTGCGCCGCCTGTTGTAGCGCTGGTTGGGCGCAGCAGCAGAGGAGGCTGGGCACATCAGTACGCTGCACCCTGCGCCAGAGCTCCCGCCAGCGACATCAGCAGCGGTCAAGGCAGTGTCAACAGTTGCAGCAGCAACGGAGGGTGAGGTGTTGTCGGCAGGGTGGGCACGGTTGTACGTGGGGCTCCCTGAGTGGCAGCACGGGTGTGTGGGCAGGAGAGATGCGTGAAAAGGGTGGGGTATTATGAGCCCTGAGAGCTCGCTCTTGTGTGTGTGTGTGTGTGTGTGTGTGTGTGTGTGTGTGTGTGTGTGTGTGTGTGTGTGTGTGCGGCTATAGCTCTAATATCTCCACAAGCTGATCCATGTCACCAGATCATGGGAAAAGTAAAACATCGCATCAGAAAAACGGCGCACTTCACAAGATCATTGTTCAAGGAACATACACGGCAGCAAACACACACAGTCCAAGGAGGAAACGGTGCTAAGCCTGGATGCAGCACAGCACACCAAGCGGTGCGCACAAGTATTGAACGATGCAGCAACACCCAACACCACCACCACCACCACCATGGGTCGCTTGACTGAGCAAGCGCTGCAACACCGTGTTGCAACGGTGACCTTTCAGTCAAGGAAGCGCAGCACTGATCATCTCTGGATGCACAGCACATCACTTCACAGAGGTGCTACCTTCACTGCTCAAGACCTTTGGCTTCGTGCAGCACCTAACCACAGCATGCCGCATCATCGTGCGTGGGTTTGGTACGCTGGTTGAGTGCAGCTCAGTGTGAAGAGCCACCTCTGCCACCACTACCACCACTACCTTTGCGTACACACACCCAACCTTTGTCATGCTTTCGCTTGCAAACTGTTGTGCGCACACCGCCTGCTTGCAACCCAACTCACCTGCCGGGGATGCGAACAGGGATGAGGACGAGGAGGAGGAGCACGGCTCCGGGCTGCCCAGCAGAGTGGTGGTAGCAGCAGAGGGGGCAGAGGACAGCAGGGAGTAGGGCTGGCCAGGGCTGCGCGCGCTACCCACCACACGAGGCTCGCTCCCAGCGAGTACCGCTGCAGTGAAACCACAGCTGCCTGCCATCCTCGTGCTGGCACCTTCCAGTACATCCAGCTCGTGGTCGGTGGGCTCTGGAGAGACAGGGTGGCTGTGTGCAGGGCTGCCAATGGGCCATTGGGGGGTGTGAGTGGAAGAAGGGGAAGGGGGAAAGCAAGGCAGGGGGCTGGAGGGCTCACTCATATAGGGATGGACACCCGCCTGCGGCAGCTCATGCTGCTGCTGCTGCTGCTGCTGCTGCTGCTGCTGGTGTAGGAGACGACTGTGCTGCCACTCAGAGGACGCAGAGGCGGAGGGGGAGGTGAGGTGAGTGAAGGGGGAGAGGAAGCCTTCTGGTCCCCCTGCTTCCAAGCCGGGGGGGCTGGTGCACACGCCCACGGATCTGTGAGGCGGGGGGCTGCTGGGGTTGGTGGCCGCATCTTGTGTGGGGTGCAGGTTGGGGCTGGTGCAGACGCCCATGCTTTGGTGCGATGTGGGGCTGCTGGGGCCGGTGGCTGTGTCAACAGTGGTGGTGTGAATGGTGGCAGTGGCTGTCTCTGCCGTGTCATTTGGGATGGTCGCAGTGGCTGTGTCTGCAGTATTGGTGGGCATGGTGGCAGTGGCTGTCTCTGCAGTGTCAGTGGGGATGGTGGCAGTGGCTGTGTCTGCAGTGTTGGTGGGCATGGTGGCAGTGGCTGTCTCTGCAGTGTCAGTGGGGATGGTGGCAGTGGCTGTGTCTGCTGTTGTGAGGAGGGCAGCCGTGGTGGTGCAGGCATCCGTCCCTCGACTTGGGCTGGTGCACATGCCTGTGCTTTTGTGCGCAGTGGGGCTGCCTGGATTGGTGGCCATGTCTGCAGTAGTGGTGGGGATGGTGGCAGTGGCTGTGTCTGCGGTGTTGGTGGGGATGGTGGCAGTGGCTGTGTCTGTAGTGTCTGTGGGGATGGTGGCAGTGGCTGTGTCTGTAGTGTCTGTGGGGATGGTGGCAGTGGCTGTGTCTGCTGTCGTGAAGAGGGCAGCAGTTGTAGTAGCTGCATCTGCGCCCCTGCTAGCTGTAGGGCTGGTGCACACGCCCATGCTCTTGTGTGCTGTGGGGCTGCCTGGGTTGGTGGCCATGTCCGCAGTGATGGTAGGAAGGGTGACAGTGGCTGTGTCTGCCATTGTAAAAAGGGTAGCAGTGGTGGTTCCTGCATCTGTCCCGTGGCTAGGGCTAGAGCATACACCCATGCTCTTGTGTGCTGTGGGGCTGCCTGGGTTGGTGGCCATGTCTGCTGTGGTGGTAGGGATGGTGGCAGTGGCTGTGTCTGCTGTCCTGAAGAGGGCAGCAGTTGTAGTAGCTGCATCTGCGCCCCTGCTAGCTGTTGGGCTGGTGCACACGCCCATGCTTTTGTGTGCTGTGGGGCTGCCTGGGTTAGTGGCCATGTCTACCGTGGTGGTAGGGATCGTGGCTGTGGCTGTGTCAGCTGTTGTGAAAAGAGTAGCAGTGGTGGTAACAGCATCATTCCCACGGCTAGGGCTTGTGCACATACCAATGCTCTTGTGTGCTGTGGGGCTGCCCGGGTTGGTGGCCATGTCAGCAGTGGTGGTAGGAAGGGTGGCCGTGGCTGTGTCAACTGTTGTGAAAAGAGTAGCAGTGGTGGTGCCAGCATCCGTCCCGCGGCTTGGGCTCGTGCACACACCCATGCTCTTGTGTGCTGTGGGGCTGGTGACTGTGCCAACGGTTGCTTGAGCAGTGGGGCTGCCAGGGTTGGTGGCCGTGTCTGCAGTTGTGTAGGTCACTGTGCTGGTGCCTGCGTCTGTACCCCTGCTAGCTGTGGGGCTGGTGCACATGCCTGTGCTCTTGTGTGCTGTGGGGCTGCCAGGGTTGGTGGCTGCCTCTACTGTAGTAAAGAGGTTGGCAGTGGTGGTACCGGCATCCGTCCCTCGGCTTGGGCTGGTGCACACACCCATACTCTTGTGTGCTGTGGGGCTGCCTGGGTTGGTGGCCATGTCAGCAGTGGTGAACAGGGCTGCAGTTGTGGTGGCTGCATCCGTCCCATGGCTTGGGCTGGTGCACACACCCATGCTCTTGTGCGCAGTGGGGCTGCCAGGGTTGGTGGCTGCATCTGTGGTGGCATGTGCTGTGGGGCTGGTAGCTGTTTCTGTGGTGGTGAACGCGGTAGTGGTGGTGCTAACATCTGTCCCTCGGCTTGGGCTGGTGCACACGCCCATGCTCTTGTGCGCAGTGGGGCTGCCAGGGTTGGTGGCTGCATCTGTGGTGGCATGTGCTGTGGGGCTGGTAGCTGTTTCTGTGGTGGTGAACGCGGTAGTGGTGGTGCCAACATCTGTCCCTCGGCTTGGGCTGGTGCACACGCCCATGCTCTTGTGCGCAGTGGGGCTGCCGGGGTTAGTGGCCATGTCAGCAGTGGTGAACAGGGCTGCAGTTGTGGTGGCTGCATCCGTCCCATGGCTTGGGCTGGTGCACACACCCATGCTCTTGTGCGCAGTGGGGCTGCCGGGATTGGTGGCCATGTCAGAAGTGGTTGTTGGGATGGTGGCAGTGGCTGTCTCTGCAGTGTCGGTAGGGACAGTGGTGGTGGCTGTGTCTGCTGTTGTGAAAAGGGCGGTTGTGGTGGTGCCAGCATCAGTCCCTCGGCTTGGGCTGGTGCACACACCCATGCTCTTGTGCGCAGTGGGGCTGCCGGGATTGGTGGCCATGTCAGCAGTTGTTGTTGGGATGGTGGCAGTGGCTGTCTCTGCAGTGTCAGCGGGCACAGTGGTGGTGGATGTGTCTGCTGTTGTGAAGAGAGCGGCAGTTGTGGTACCGGCATCCGTCCCGCGGTTTGGGCTGGTGCACACACCCATGCTCTTGTGCGCGGTGGGGCTGCCAGGGGTGGTGGCTGTATCGGTGGTAGCAAGTGCTGTGGGGCTGGTGGCGGTTTCTGTGGTGGTGAACGCGGTAGTGGTGGTACCAGCATCCGTCCCACGGCTTGGGCTCGTGCACACGCCCATGCTCTTGTGTGCAGTGGGGCTTGTGGTTGTGTGTACGCTGGAGTAGGCAGTGGTTGTGGTGGCAGTACCCACGCTTGCACACGCAGTTGGGCTGCCAGGGTCCGTGGCCATTTCTTGGGTGGGGCGCAAGTCAGGGCTGGTGCACATGCCCGTGCTTTTGTGTGCAGTGGGGCTGCCTGGGTTGGTGGCTGTGTCAGCGGTGGTGGCTGGGATGGTGGCGGTAGCTGTGTCTGCAGTGGTGGTATGGATGGTGGCGGTAGCTGTGTCTGCAGTTGCGTGCGTCACTGTGCTGGTGGCTGCATCTGTGCCCCTGCTTGCTGTTGGGCTAGTGCACACGCCCAAGCTCTTGTGTGCTGTGGGGCTGCCTGGGTTGGTGGCTGTGTCAGCAGTGGTGGTAGGAAGGGTGGCCGTGGCTGTGTTTGCTGTTGTGAAAAGAGAAGCAGTGGTGGTGCCGGCATCTGTCCCGCGGCTTGGGCTGGTGCACACACCCATGCTCTTGTGCGCTGTGGGACTGCCTGGGTTGGTGGCCATGTCTGCAGTGGTGGTGGGGATAGTGGTGGTGGCTGTCTCTTTGGTGGTAGTGCAGCCTGGGTCCGTGGCAGCATCAGCAGAGGCGTGTGCTACAGGGCTGGTGGCGGTGTGCACGCAAGAAGAAGGAGCAGCAGCAGGGCTGCCTTGGTGTGGGTATGCATGTGGGGTGGCAGTGGGGCAGGCGATGGGACTGCTGGCCATGTGCACGTATGTGGGTGCTGCAGGACTGCCATGGCAAGAGAAGGCAGATTGTGCAGGAGGTGCTGCGGCTGCTGCTGCCGCGGCTGCACCTAATCCTGCTGTCGCCATTGTTGCTGGCTCCGGCGCGGCTGCTGCTGCTGCTGCTGCTGTGTTTGCGCTCAGTTGCGGCCCTGCAGTGCATGCATGTGCCATATCAGCGTGTGCAGCGGCAGAGTGACTGGTGGGGCTGGGGGGCTCACTTCCGAGGCCTTCCAGCCCTGCGGCTGAGGAGGGCGTGAAGAACACGTCTTCAGGCTCTCCGCCAAGCATGGCAGCAATGATGGGCACGATGGGGCTGCGTGGAGTTGTGGTGGTGGTGGTGGCGGTTGCGGCAGCAGCGCGCGTAGGAGTGTGAGCAGCGGGCTTTGCGCGCTGTGGTGTTGTTGCTGCATGTGGAGGGAGGCGACCAGCAGGAGGGAGTGTGGCGGGAGGAGCATGGGGAGGCCGTGGAGCAGGGGCAGGGGGGGTGCTGGATCGCACACCCGCTTGAGGGGAGTTGTATTTGGGGGGACTGTGTACATGGGACGTGCGGAGAGGGGAAAGAGAAAGCTCAGCAATGCAGGGTGCTCCTGCTGCTGCTGTGGAGGGTGCCCCTGCAGTGGCAGCAGTGGCCGCTGTGTGGGGATGCGCGTGGTGCGCGCGTGAGGCAGGAGGTGGGGGAGGAGCAGGGCTTCCTTTTGAGGCAGCAGATAGCGGGAGCTGAGTGGAGGTGGGCTGGGTCAGAAGGGGGCTGAGGGGCGGGGAGGTCCCCAGCATGCAGCTAAGCAGCCTGTAAATCAGGAGGGTAACCAGTGGCGGCAGCGTAGCACAGGATGAGTTGATTAAGCGTATCATAGGATGAATTGAATAAGTGTACCGCAAGATGAGTTGAATAAGTGTACCATAGGATGAATTGAATATGCGTACCATAGGACGAGTTGAGCAGTGAGCAACGAGCATGCCATCGCAAGAGGGGAGGTGCGGTCGCATTTCCCTACCGTTGAGTGATTTGAGCAGTGAGCGACGAGCATGCCATTGCACGAGCGGGGGCACAGATAGGGGAACCGCGTTATGCAGGGGGGCACAGACAGAGGAACCGCGTTATGCAGGGGAGCTGCATGAAGGTGAGCGGTCAATGACCAACCCAAAGAGGTCTATAGAGGCCCCAGCTCTTACAATGCAAGCCCAGAGCATCAGTGCCTTGCTGCTGTGAACGCCATGCAGCATTTTTCGTAAGTTTGCCCGTTCCAGCTGTAAATGCCATAAATCATATTTCTTGGAGAGAGTATGTGAAGAACATGTTTGGAGTGTGTACATAGAACTGATTGACAATAGCTTCTGAGTCTCCTAACATTTAAGGCAAAGATCCAGTTTAGTGCAAAAGAAATCCATGCAAAGTAAATGGAGCGTGGACTGAGCATTGGATATGCCTCTGCAAGAGCGAGGGTACTGAAGGGGAGCAACAGGAACCACACAATGCAGGGGCGGGAGGAGCTGCACAGAGGTAAGCAATCAACAATCATCCCAAAAAGAACAGCAGAAGCCCCAGCTCTTCAAATAGAGTCCAGAATTTCACCTTCACTCTGTGGAGAAAACCACGCAGTGCTTTTTTATGGTTGGCCTACTCCGTAGATGAAAGCTTGACTTTCTTTAAGAAAAATCAATGATATGGCATAAATGCAAGGAATTGACCAATTACACGCCTTTTTTACAGATCCTCCCAGGCAAGAATTGAGCAAATTGCAAAGCATTATACAAACAAAGCAGACAGAGCGTGGACTTCAAAGGTTTGAGTGGGGCAATTGGAATAAATGAAACTCATTGCAATTCAGAGAGCTTGAAAGGGGGTTTATTTCAATGACCCTTGTTCTTTCTTTTTGGCTGTGCAAGTGCCAGTTTCGACCATATCAAACAGGTGAATTGTTGCTCCTAAAGATCTCTCTAAGCAGGATCACAACTGACGATTCCAAGAAACAGTCGAATGCTGACACTTGCAGAGCCAAAAAGATGGGCATACAGAGCTTACAGCCTGACAGGCTTTCTCAACATTTTACGCCGAGATTACTTTAACACATGGAAGGATGGGGTGTGGGGAATAGGCGTTCGGCAGTAACACTGTGCGCCCAAAAAAACCCCATGCACTGCAGTATGGAAGCATGCACGTTGATTGGGTTTGGCAAACAAGTGCACACCTGAAAACCGCATTCAACCCAAACTTGGCACAAGCCTCACCTGGTAGGTCAGTAAGTCTTCGGCACAAGCCTCACCTGAAAACCGCATTCAACTCAAACTCGGCACACGCCTCACCTGGTAAGTCGGTAAGTCTTCAGCACAAGCCTCACCTGAAAGCGCAATCAACTCAAACTCGGCACAAGCCTCACCTGGTAAGTTGGAAAACGAGTGGACCGAGCTGCGTCGCCTGGTCTTGCGCCTGTGACACCATTCCAGCTGCTGCAGCATTTACACTTGACACTGGCAACTGTTGCTCCGTCGGTTGGGCTACAGAGGGAACAGCTGGCTCAAGGTTGGGTCCTGGGGTATTTTGGGCGCTTGCATGCTGCTGCTGCTGCTGCTGCTGCTGCTGCTGCTGACGCCGCTGCTGCACCTTGGCGCGCACAACCTGGAGGGGGGTGAGCTGAGGTACATGGCTGGGGCTTTGCAGCTGCTGTTGCTGCAGCTGCTGCAACACTCCAGAGACAGGCGAGGAGGGCACAAATTGTTGCTGCTGCTGCTGCTGCTGCTGCTGCTGCTGCAACACTTCAGAGCCAGGGGAGGAGGGCACAAATTGTTGCTGCTGCTGCTGCTGCTGCTGCTGCAACGCCTCACTGACTTCTCCCTCGGCTGGGCCATGGCTGTGCATGCCCTCCTGCTTGTCCTGCAATGCGGCTGCATCCAACACATGGCACAGTAGGGCAGTGGCGCCCAGGGACTCAGCAAAGCTGCCGCTGCCCCCGCTACTGTTGCTCTTGCTGCTGCTGCTGCTGCTGCTGCCGCCGCCCCTGCCCCTGCTGCCGCTACCACTGCTGCTGCTTGAGCGATCCCCTCCCCTATGCCACTCGCCATCATCGTCGCCTGCTCCAGGGCGCACGCTGTCCTTGGACCCGACATGACCTTCTCTCAAGCCAGTCGCTGTGTCGGCGCGTCCAGGTGCATCAGAATCAGGACCAGTTTCTGCAGCAAGGCTGCTAGCTGGTGGCTGGCTTAGCACTGCCCCTGGCTGCTTTTGTGCTGGGCTGCTGCTGCTGCTGCTGTCACCCCAGTTGCTACCGCTGCTGCTGCTGCTGCTGCTGCTGCTGCTGTCCCCATAGTTCCTGATGCCCCCACTGCTGCTGCTACCACTACTGCTGAGGGGTGCTCGCGACGTTTCTGCCCTGCTTGCCTGCCCCTGCTGCTGCTGCTGCTGCTGCTGCTGCTGCTGCTGCCGTTTCCCATGTTGCTGCCTGGGCTGCACGCCAAAGAGCACCTGTGAGGGAGGCAGCGGCAGCAGCTCCTCCACCATTTGTTCCTGAGAAGTCAACGGCTCCTTGACTTGGTGTCCTACTGTCTCTGCTGTCTCCTGCTGCTGCTGCTGCTGCTGCTTTCCAGCCCTACTGCAGCTCTCCTGCTGCTGCTGCTGCCCTTGCGGCACCTGCTTTGCTGGCTGCTGCATCATGGGCTCCACCACTAGGGCAGGCGGGGCCATGCCGCCTTGCAGCAGGGGCGGCTGCCCCAGAGCTTCCTGCAGTTCCAACGCCAGAGAGCGTGACACGGAGCGGCCCCTCACCCTTGCCCCGGTGGGCGCAGACCTCCGCCTTCCCCCTCCCCTTCCTCTCGTCTCTCCCCTGCCCCTGCCCCTGCCCCTGCCACACCAGGCCCCTTCCTCCACTTGACCTGCCATGTCTCCCTCCACAGGATCCGTCCTCCTGCTGCTGCAGGCGTCACCACCATGGGCAGCTCCATCACTCTTGTTCCTGCTGCTGCTGCTGCTGCTGCTGCTACTGTTGCCCGGTGCGTCAAGCGCAGCCGGCGGCCTTGTCCCAGCCCTGCTGCAGCTGCTGTCTTTGCTGCTGCTGCTGGGCATGAGTGCTGCTTGGGGTGCAAGTACGGCCGCAACACTCACAGCCCCAGCACTCTGCTCTCTGCTCCCCAGGTCACGGGTGATTGTTGCCACCCTCGCCTGCGCACCACACATCAGTTTGCACACACCGCCCTTGCTTGCACACCACAAACACAGCAGTTTGCAAACCACACAGCAATTTGCACACACTGCCCTTGCTTGCACACCACAAACACAGCAGTCTGCACACCACACAGCAGATTGCACATACTGCCCTTGCCTGCACACCACAAACACAGCAGCCTGCACACCACACAGCAGGTTGCACACACCGCCCTTGCCTGCATACCGCACACAACAGGTTGCACACCACCCTGGCCTGCGCACCACACAGCGCAGGTTTGCAGATGCGATCTTGTAGTATTTGAAACGTGGTGGAATGGAATTGTGGTGGTCGGCAGGAGCAGCATGTCCCAGGTCGCAGACACACACACGCATTTGCGCCTCACTGCTGGCTTTACCGCTGCCGGCTTCAATACTGCCTTGCATGTTTGAGAGGGCTTGTGGGGCTTGGTGACCCAGCCCTCTGACCCCGAGGCTACCAATGCTAGTGTGCCCATCACACACTCAGTGCACATGCAGGCACATCCGCACAAGCGTGCAAGCGCACACACACGCGCGCTCACACCCTCACCTGCTCCTTATCTTGCTGGATGACGCGCAGGTCGCCGTCCAGCATGCTCCGCATGGCAGGCTGCCTCTTGGAGCAGCAAGCCTCACTGTCACTGCTGCTGCTGCTGCTGCCGCCCCAGCGGCCCCTGCTGCTCCTGCTGCTAGTGCTGCTGGTGCCACCTCCACAAGTGCTGTGGCTGAAGAGAGGGTTGTGCACTCCCACTGTGCCAGGCCAACCACTCTGCGCCGCACGCATCAACAAGCGTGCTGGAACATATGAGTCATGCTTTGCCTGGCAATCAGCACATGCACAGGAGAGGGACCCAAGGACACCCTGTGCTCGAGCATGCTTGTGCTGCAACTCTGTTCCTGGTCAGCTCATGAGAGCCAAAACACTTTTGAGACGCACAGCTGGCCGGGAACACAGCGTCGATGGAGGGCTTCATTCGAGTGCAAGTGAGAAACAGCATCTGATAGCACGATGCCTGGTGTCGGTAGACGAGATGCTGAGACTCATGATCAGAAACAAATAACAAACAAATTGAAGGGGGAGGACAATGCGGGGCGCTGGGGCAAAATGCCCCACACCCACTTTTGGAGAAGAGATGCTGTGACTCATGATCAGAAACAATTTACAAACAAAGTGATCAAGGAGGACGAAGCAGGGCGCTAAGGCAAGAGATCCCGCATCTATTTTCGGGGACAAGGAGCTGTGAATCATGATCAGAGACAAATAACAAACTAAGTGGTGAAGGAGGACAAAGCAGGGCGCTGGGGCAAGAGATTTTGGACCCTTTTTTGGAGATGAGATGCTGTGATCAGAAACGAATAACGTCATGTGAGGAAGACTACCAGGCGGGGTTATCTGAGGTGTTTTTTGCATGCTCCTTGCATATGTGCGCCCCAGCTGAATGTTTTCAAGCCTGGGTTCCTTGCAAAGCCTATTCCTTTCAGTAGCACTAGGGCTTTAAAGCAGCCAATTGGGGCGTACATGCCTAATTAGCCGTGGCGTGAACACCTAATCTTTACCACCAAATCCCCATTCCGCACCTCCTACTGCACCAAATTTGATAGCGTTAAGCGATTGGAGTCCTTGGACCAAAAAGGTATCAATGCAAAAGAAATGGGGGCGAAATGACCAGCGATTGGTCAGATACAAAATTTAAGCCACTTCCCTTGAAAAGTTATACAAGGGGTGTTCAAAAGGTTAAATTGACCTACTTCTTTCCTTTTTTAAATATGCATGATGGGGTGCCAAAAATGTCATTTTTTACCTACTTCTTTCCTTATTTGAATATGCAGGATGTTAGCATAACATGTGGTTATTTCGAACACATGTTTGATTGGTCCCAGGGTGGAGCTGTGAGCCTTTTTTTGGGTGATCTGAGGTCCTCTGACTATAAACCTTATTTGTTGATTGTAATATTTCTATGAAAAACAATGGTTGGCATGGTTAGATTTGAGAAAGAAACCCAAGAAAGAGCATGGACGCATCTTGCAAACAAGTGAACTAGATTGCGCTTGCATTTCTGAGCCATGCCCTTGTCGTTCCCTCCAATAAAAAGGAAACAGCGGCATGATGCGCCCAGTGCAAATGATCAGGCAGCCGTGCAAATGACGCCCCCTTGTATACAATGCCCTCACCTGATGTAACGAGTGCCTCACTTGCTACATACAGTGCCTCACCTGTTGCTGCTCAAAGAGAGAGGCAAGGTTGCAAGCCACGCTGTGTTGCCCTTCATCCTGCTGCTGCTCCTGCTGCTGCTGCTGCTGGTCAGGATCTGCGTGCTGCGGGGGGCGCTGCGGCTTCATTGGGGCGTACAACAGATTGGCATGCATGTGTGCAGGCCCAAGCCCACGATGCTGCCTGCCCCTGCGCCTGTTTCTTTGTTCATTGCTGCTATCGCCACCGCTGGTGCTGCTGGTGCCCCTGCTGGTCGCCTCCTGCGTGGCGGCATCCAAGGGAAAGCACAGGGAGGGGCTCCCGGGGCAGCTGCTCAATCCACAAGACCACACTGCATCAGCGCCCGTGCTGTGTCCGGGGCGAGGGGCACGTGCAGAGGGATGGCTGCTGGAGCAGCACGTGCTGTTGGAGGGACTGGCGGGCGGAGGGGAGGCAGGAAGGGGGGTGGGGGCGCTTTGGTGGCTGCTGTGAGGGGACGCCCCAGCAGCTCCAGCCTGCTGCATAACACTGACACCCACATCTTGACAGCATATGTCTGGCGTCGTGGATGAGGCAGACACGCATGCACCAGGACCTGCAGCCCGCATGACATCGCGCGCATCATTTGGTGCTGTGAGGGAGGAGGTAGGGTCAAGCGAGTGCACCGCTGGGCCTGCATCCTCAGAAGCGTGGCCAGCGGTGCTGGGTGTTGTGGAGGAGAGGGTAGAGGCCACTGAGCGCGCTGCAGGGCTGACTGGAGAGCACATGGCGGAGGTGCCTGGGGTGCGTGCCCCCAGGGCTGCTGTACCGCTGCTAATGCCCCCTGCTTTGTCGTGGCTTCCAGGTGTGGCAGGCAATCCCGCTGCAGGCGTGTGCATGGTTAGGGTGCCCGGGGAAGAGGGTGAAGGTGGGCAGTGGGTGTGGCTGTAGGAGTGGGCGGAGGCTGAGGCTGAGGCTGCGGATGGGCTGGCAGGGGGGCACATTTGCTCAGCCATGGCAGCTGCAGCTTCAGCCCGTGATGGTGGCGTGCTACCCTTGGAGGAGAGGACAGACAGGGTCGGGGAAGGGGGGCTGCTGGCTGGGCAAGATGCAGGCACCTGCGCAGGACAAAGGGGGCAGGGGACCTTCTTCTTTCTAGAGATCCAGGAGGCGAGGTGCAATGAGCCCAGGAGCGGCAGGTTCTGCATTTGTGCAGGATTCATGTGATGCAGCTGATGACGGAGCTGATGAGGTGCTGAGCAAGATGAGCGACTGCTTCCCAGTAGGAGATACCCTACTACTAGCAAAGGAGTGGGATCCTGAGGCTAGCATGATTGCAAGAAATGTGCCCGCGTATTCTTGCTGCCCAGCCAAGGAAGTCTGTGGTAGGATTCAAGACAGCAAGGGCAAGGAGCTGGAGGACGGCACCAAGCAGGCCACTAGTTGATCAAAAGTGAGAGCGCTACTCAGGTGAAAGACCCATAGGCGGGACACTGCTTTAGATGTGTCACAAAATCAAGCATGTCTTGCTCTTGTCCTCCACATAGGACTGGTTAGGCTAAGGGCACCCTTGTTGCTTCAGCGTAGGTAGGACTGGTAAGATTACGAGCACCTTTTTTGCTTCAGCAAAGCTGCCCTTGTAGGCAGGTGGCAGGTACAGCTGTGCATCCCTTACCTTGCCTTTGTCCTTTAGGTAGGACTGGTAAGATTACGAGCACCCTTTTTGCTTCAGCTAAGCTCCCCTTGTAGGCAGGTGGCAGGCACAGCTGTGCATCCCTTTCCTTGCCTTGCCTTAGGGAGTGTGCTCGACGTGCTCAGCAAATGGCGTAAATGTGCAAGGGCAAGAGTGTCAAAGCTGTGCGTGTCAAAGCTGTCAAAGCTGTGTGCCAAGCGTTGAAGCAATGCATGCCATGTCCAAGCGAGCAGGGTGCTCTGATCAACTGCACCTCAAACTCGTAACATTCAGGGTAGGCCGATCACACACGTGCACACATACACACACATACACACACACACGCACGCTCACACTTGCGCAGAGGCACACGCGCGCACCACACACACACACACGCACACACACACACACACACACACACACACACACACACACACGCACGCTCACACTTGCGCAGAGACACACGCGCGCACCACACACACACACACACACATACAGACACACACACGCGCACACACACACACATACACACACACAGGCACACACACACACACACACACACACACACACACACACACACACACCTGCGGTTGCCCCTCCTCCTGTGCTCCAAACTTGCTGCCCCCTCTAGCAGCACCACCAGCTCCACCACACTCATCGTCGTTCAGGCACTGCTCACCCCACTGCAGCTTGTAGGCAGGTACAGCTGTGTCACTCTTCCCTTCCTGTCCTTCCCGCTGCGGCTGCAGCTGGTCCCAATTCATCAACTTGCCGCCCCCTCCAGCAGCACCACCACACTCATCGTCGCCCAGGCCCTGCTCAACCCACTGCGGCTGCAGCTGGCCCCAATCCATCGCTGTATGCTCCTCGTCAGCGCACCTGACCCTCGCCAGCACACCACCTTTTTCTGGCGACTCCTCCGCTTGCTGCGCTGTCCGGCCCTCATGCCTGTGGCTGTCCCATCCCCCTGAGAGCCCTCGGGCACGGCTGTCCCAACCGCCTGCATCCCCAGCTGCTACTACTGCTGCTGCTGCTGTGGCGTCACTGTCCGGGGCTTCTTTGCCTAATGCCAACCCAAGCTGCGCAGCCTCAGTGCCCGCACACGCACTCCCATTGTCGCCAAGCCCCCAATACCATTCACCCACCGCCTCTGCCGCCATGCTCATTGCCGAGTCCCGCGGCACTGCCGCACTGCTGCAGTGCTGGTATGGCTGCGCTGCTGTGCTGCTGCACTGCTGGTACTGCTGCGCCACTGCACTGCTGGCGCTGCTGCACTGCTGCGCTGCCGGCACGACTGCCCTGCTGACGACGCAGGGCGCATTGTCTGCTGCCGCGGCGGCCTGGGCGGGTGCTGCTGCTGCTGCACCTGCACCTGCATGTGTGGGGGCCTGCATGCACGCAGCCGCGCCAGGCACGAGGATGGGCAGCATGTGCGGCTGCTTCACCACCTCCACCGCCATCTGACGCAGCAGCAGCGCAGCATGCTCTGAAGCAGGCGGTCGCATAGGAGCCCTACCATCGCACGGGCTGCTGGTGCAGGCGGCAACTGGTAATTTGTGGGCACACTCATGCAGGTGCCCACCAACCTGTTGCAGCCCTTCTTGCTGCTGATGGGGATGGTGGTGGTGATGATGATGCGAAAGGCAGGTAGGGTCCTCCCCGCCAAAAGCGGCAGAGCTGCCTGATGCGCTGCACCCTTGCACCCGGGCAAGGCTGCGCCCATGCATGCCTGCCGCCTGGAACCCTTCAGGTACATTGCCATGGAACCCTTCAGCACCTGTAGCCGATGCATGGTCTTCATGGAGGGGGCTGCCAGAGCAGGAGCCTACGCAGCTGCCTGACGCACTGTGCTGCACTGAGCCGCCCTGCTGCGTCATGACGCCGGCAGTAGGCAGCAGCGAGGGCGGCAGAGGCAGCCCTGCTGCGTCACCTGACGGAAGCTGCTGGAAGTCGGCCGCCCCAACTGAGCTTGCTGTGCCGTCGTGGGGGCCAGGGCTGGTGGCGGTGCTCTGCCAGGAGCCTTGAGTGAGAGCGTCGTGCTCGAGCTGGGCTGCACTTGCGGCTGTGCGGCTGCTGCTGCTGCTGACATGCTGCAGGAGGGCAGGTGGGTGCACGGGGCTATCCGCCAGGAAGTGTGGCATCAGCCGCACAGGGCTGCCTGGAAGGCTTTGGGGCAGGTGGGCGTGCAAGTCGGGCGCTGCACTCTCGCCCTCCTCCTCCCTGCCGTAGGACAGCGAGCGCGGCTCCGTGCGTGGCGGGGATTGTGTGGGGCTGGCAGTGAGGCTAGGCATGGGTTGCGCGGGGCTGGAGGGCTCTGTGGGCTTGAGTGTGGGCCGTGGAGGGCTGCTAGGCTGAGGCATGGGCTGCAGGAATTGAGATGGGACTGCGGTGAGCCCCCCTAGCTGCCAGTGTGGCGAGCCTTGCTGCCTGGAAAGGTCAGCAGCAGGAACAGCAGCAACAGCCCCCGCAGAAGCAGCAGGCGCCATGCTGCTAGCTTGCTCCTGCGGGAGGATGCTGCTGTGCAGGGGGCCGGCATCTGGTGAGGTGTTGGGTGAGATTGAGGCCACACGGGGTTGGTGAGGAGCAGTGGGCTTCAGGGGAGGGGGGGAGTCCACCTGAAGTGCTGAAACTGATGGGGCTTCCTCCATAGGAACTGTTGGTGCTGAGGTGGGGGCTGCTGCTGCTGCTGCTGCTGCTGCTGCTGCTGCTGCTGCTGCTTCAGGGTTAGTGGGGGGTGGCCCTTGGCTACCAGTGTGGCCTGTTGGGCGGCTGTACCTGGGCACCCGGGGCCGGGGAGGTGCACCTGCAGTTGATGCACGATGCAATGCCGCTTGTGCTGCTGCCTGGCGCTGCTGCTGCCGCTGCTGCTGCTGCTGCTGTTCCTGCTTGGCCCTCTCTTCTGCCTCCAGCTGCTGCTGCTGCTGCTGCTGCTCCTGCTTGACCCTCTCTTCTGCCTCCAGCTGTTGCTGCTGCTGCCGCCGCTGCTCCTCCTGCAACTGCTGCTTCTCTCGCTCCTGCTCCTTCTGCTGTCGCTGTTGTTCTGCTTGCTGCAGCTGCTGCCGCTGCTGCTCCTCCTGCAACTCCCTTTGCTGCTGCTCCATCTCCAGCTGCTGCTGCCGCTGCTCCTGCTGCCTGGATACGTAGCCTGCATCTCCGAACTTAGGAACGCGTAGTATTTCAGAATGCAATAGCCCTGAATCTGCCTGCGGCTGCTGCTGGGCTGGCGCAGTGTCATAACGGGGGACTCTGGCTGCTTTAAGGGGTTGAGCAGGGGGAGCGGCATGCTGCTGCTGCTGCCTCTGCTGCTGTTGTTGCTGCTGTTGCTGCTGCTGCTGCCTTTGTTGTTGTTGTTGCTGCAAAGGGAGGGACGTTGCTGGTTTGCTGGGTGCCAGATTCTGCGGTGGCCGATGCTGATGGTGGAGCTGATGGAGTCCAGCTGTTGCTTGCGGGGGCTTGAGGGGCTTGAGGACCCCGTGCAGGCGGCCCTGGTCGGAAGAGGAGATATCCTGAAATAGGTTCAGCCAGCCTGCTTTCCCGGCTGTCCCCCACGGCTGGTGCAGCATCCCAGGTTTGGGCAGCTGGTGGCGGTCCATGAGCCACGGCATGTGGGCAGATTGGTGCTTGGGAGCCTCATACCGGCCAGGCGCATGCCGCAGGGTAGCGGCAGGTGGTGCTGGGTGGTGAAACGGGGGCACAAGCATGCTGGCTCGGTACTCATGGCCTGGAGAGCGTGAGCGCCCCTCATTGCTGGTGGCAGTGGTGGAGGCAAGGGTTGCCCAGGGTGGACCGAAATTGGCAACTGCAGGGCCGAAGATGCGGAAGGGGTCGCCAAGCACCTCCATAGGCAGGCAGGCACCACTTCAAAGGCGTGACTGTGCTGCGGGTGAGGAGAATTAGTCAGGACCTTGTGGGGGACACTGTGCAGGAGTAGCGTACTGTGTAGGAGTACCCTGTTTATTGTGGAAAGTTGATATGTCCCGTGTCAAGATACTGACTGCCTCGAGCGTGGCAGGCCTCATTGTGCAAGACATGCAAGCAAGCAGCCATGCTTCAATATTTTTTGTTTTTTAAAAGTGGAACGGAGACACGCTTGCGTTACCAGTGCCCAAGGATGACAGCTAGGGAACAGCTACCCCACAGCTCCGAGCAATCGCTGCGCACCCCACATCCAGTCAGTACGCAAGCTGCATCACCTTACATGTTAAGTGCAAATGCTAAGGGCAGGCTTATGGGCCCCAAATCCGTCACCCATTACCCTCCAAGAGACCCTGCTCCAATCCACCTACCTTGCCTCTTGCCAGTTGGCGTTACTGGCTGATGCTAAACTCAGCAGCCGCTCTGAATGAGCTTCATCCTTTCCAGCATATGGATGTGAACCTGCACAGATGTATGCCAGGGCAGGGCCTTGGAGCAATTGCTCTTTGAGCAGGGTGACAGCTGGGGGCATTTTCATGAAGAGAAATGGCAAGCCCATACATAATCAGATGCAGCCCGTGCAGACAGAGTATTTACCTGAATCCTCATCATGACATTGCGTAGGGCTGCTGCAGCAGCTCGCTCATGTCTTTGTGCCCAGCTTTTTGAAGGGACTCTCAACAGGTTCGCACCCGCATGACAAAAATTTAAGTAAAATAAAAAATATTTACATTTGATTTCACGTTGTTGCGATACATGGTTCCGTTTCAAAATAATCTGCCAGAACCAGGATGGCAGTTTAAGTGCCTCCAATTTGATAAGATTGTGGAATTAAAATGATCAGTGGTAACATGTTGCACAACAGGCTCAATGGCAAAGGCATTGGGCATCATGGATCATGGCATGCACATGGAAGTCCCCGTCTGCACAGGTTACAGGCAGTCAAGCAGCCACCAGACACCCATGCCTCACACATCCATCCATCGCCCCTGTCACCTAGCCGCCCTAGTGCAGCAGAGCCCTTGAGCACAACCGAAGCGGCCCAGCAGCATGGCAGCAGCGCTCCATCTGCGCCTGCACACAGGCGGGCACTGAACTTGATCATGTCTTTTCTGCCAAGCAGCTTAGCATTGGTGACATCACCAGCCAACGCTGTTGCTTCCATCAACAAAGACCGCATTAGAGCTTTAGAACAGCAAGGTTTCCACGCTGGGAGCTCGACGGCTCCCCTTCCGTTTGCATCAAGTAGTTTGAGCAACAACAGCAGCAGCAGCAGCAGCTCAGCATCAACAAGTTCAGCAGCTGGTAATGATGGAGAGGGAACTACAGCAAGCACACCACTGGATGTCTCCAGCAGCAACGACAGCAAAAGCCAAGGAACAGGCGCAGAGGATCACAAGAAAGAGAGGAAGGGACGGCTCAAAGTGGGTGCATGGATGGGCAGCAATAGCCTTGGGAGGCTAAAAAAAGCAAAGGAGCCTTGGTAGAGAAGTGAAGCTGTGCGTAAGAGGCTGGTAGATTGGGCGAGTTCATTAACCATTCACAACTGTTTCACTCAACGCAAATGCAAAGACCTACATAAAATATGCTTGGGAGTTTGCTTACATGTTTAGGTAAGAAACATTAGCCAATTTTTGGCCATGCGTGTAGGCACACTGAGCATGAACTTTTTTGGCACAATCACGACCATCACAAGCAAGGAAGTGCGTACACACACACACACACACACACACACACACACACACACACAGTCGTGCACACACACATGCACACACACATGCACGCACGCACACAAGCACACACAGGTCCATGTACACACACACTCACACACAGAGGTCCACGTAAGCACACACATACACACAGAGGTCCACGTAAGCACACACACATACACACAGAGGTCCACGTAAGCACACACACATACACAGAGGTCCACGTAAGCACACACACATACACACAGAGGTCCACATAAGCACACACACATACACATACACGCAAACAATGCCCCACCACACACACACACACACGCACGCACTGTCTCACCACGCTCACTCGCAGCCTAAGGACCTGGCCTCTTTGCTGGACATCTCCGAGGCGGATGCCCGGCGCCTCATGGACCGTGAGCCTGCTTTGCCTGACCACTCCGCACGCCGCTTGAAACGCACTCTCAAAGAGCTGACGGCTGCCTTACATGTGAGCACATCTGTGCTCATCAACTGCTCGTTGTATGCTCAATGGATGGCTTGCTTGTTGCCCCCCCTTCCTCCCTTATTGGCAAGGGGAGGATGCAGACAACAGTACGTCTTTTTCATGGCATGAGCCCTGGTTGTATCCAGCCATGCACCCTGCTTAGTCACTTAACAGGCCCCATCTGATCCATGCCACAAGCCCTGTCTGTTTCATACCATGCACCCTGTCTGTATCACTTTTCAGGCCTCATCTGATCCACGCCGTGGGCGCTGGTTGTATCTACCCATACACCCAGCCTGTATCACTTTTGAGGGCCTGCATGATCGATGCTTTGCGCTCTGGTTGTATCACTTTTCAGGGCTCGTCTGTTTCATGCCACGCACTCTGCCTATATCATGCTACAGGCCCCGTCTGATCCATGCCATGAGCCCTGGTTGTATCCAGCCATGCACCCAGCCTGCATCACTTATGAGGGTTTGCATGATCCATGCTATGGGCTCCAGTTGTATCACTTGACAGGGCCTGTTTGATCCATGCTACGGGCTCTGTTTGTATCACCTAACAGGGTCTGTTCCATCGCTTCTCAGGCCCCATCCGTACACTGTCACAGGCCCAGTCTGCGCCACTCTTCCTGAAGCTCCTGTTCGCTTCATGCCATGGGCCCTGCTTTTGTGGCATGACCACAGCCACCATTTAATGCTTGGCGCCATGTGACCAAAACCACCACTGAGTGCCTGGCATCATGAACACAAGCTCCATTCAATACCTGGAGCCATGTGAACACAACCACCATCCAATGCCTGGCATCATGAACACAAGCTCCATCCAATGCCTGGAGCCATGTGACCACAACCACCACTAAGTGCCTAGCATCGTGAACACAAGCTCCGTTCAATGCCTGGAGCCATGTGACCACAACCACCACTAAAGTGCCTAGCATCATGAGTACACTCGCCAGTCAACATTCAAGTGCCTGGCATAACCACAGCCATCCAATGCCTGGCATCACGTTCCCACGCTTGCCATTTAACGCCTGGCGCCATGTGTGAGCCAAAACCACAATCAAGTGCCTGGCATCATGTAACCACAACCACCATCCAATGCCTGGCATCACGTTCCCACGCTTGCCATTTAACGCCTGGCGCCATGTGTGAGCCAAAACCACAATCAAGTGCCTGGCATCATGTAACCACAACCACCATCCAATGCCTGGCATCATGTAACCACAACCACCATCCAATGCCTGGCATCACGTTCCCACGCTTGCCATTTAACGCCTGGCGCCATGTGTGAGCCAAAACCACAATCAAGTGCCTGGCATCATGTAACCACAACCACCATCCAATGCCTGGCATCACGTTCCCACGCTTGCCATTTAACGCCTGGCGCCATGTGTGAGCCAAAACCACAATCAAGTGCCTGGCATCATGTAACCACAACCACCATCCAATGCCTGGCATCACGTTCCCACGCTTGCCATTTAACGCCTGGCGCCATGTGTGAGCCAAAACCACAATCAAGTGCCTGGCATCATGTAACCACAACCACCATCCAATGCCTGGCATCACGTTCCCACGCTTGCCATTTAACGCTTGGCGCCATGTGTGAGCCAAAACCACAATCAAGTGCCTGGCATCATGTAACCACAACCACCATCCAATGCCTGGCATCACGGTTCCACACTTGCCATTCAGTACTCAATGCCTGGCGCGGCTGCCGCGAGCGCCTTGCAGCAGCAGGACTGCAGGGCAGCGCCTCATACTCCCCGTGAACTGAACTCGTACTCCCCGTCAACTGAACCTTGTGGTTTTGCCAATACAGGCCCGCTCCGTAGCGGCGCCCTGTAGTGCCTCACCTAATATGGATGCCAGCTAATCCTCATGATTGCTAGCATAGGACCATCCTGCTTTGTGTTGCTGTCCTGCGCTGTGCATTCAAATGTTTCGATTGTGATGCTAGTACTCACAATCAATGGCTACAAATGTCGCATTCCTCCGCAGGTCAACTCAAACGTCGCAGCCGCCATGGCTGTGAAGCAGCCAAAGGTCCTGCTGGCACCAGCAGACAAGATTAAGCCGCGGCTCCAACACCTCGCCAGTTTGTTGCAGGTAAACAAGCATGCATGCATGTGTGTGTGTGTGTGTGTGTGTGTGTGTGCGCACGCGCACGCGCTTGTGCGTACGTGCACCAGACTTTGGGGGTGAACGCTTGGTATCATAAGCACTGCTGCTTTCCCTTCTTCCACATGCACATGCACTCAACATCACACGCTTGCAGGTACAAATCCATACCTCTTATCAAACAAGGAGTCACACTTAAAAGCCCTAAATTAGCAGGCAGGCAGGTGTGCTGAGTCTCCTTTTTGTGCGCTGCCATGTTTTGACACGCGCATGCTTACATGCACGCTGCCCTAGGACACCAGCCTCTACACAATTATACACGCAAACACACGTGCGCTTCTGTGGTTGACCCTCACAGTGTACACGCGCACACGCTCTTTGTGTGAGTGCCTTAGAAGACATGAAATGTACCTGAAAAGAACAAAAGGAAAAGTTTGCGCTTGCCGTCTGACTTCATGCATAAAGCAATGGCCCAATGTCCCCACCTTCAAGGCCCCAGCAAAATCCCCCAAGCCGTCCCCCCAAGGCTCAATCCCAAGAATCCAGGCGCCTGCCAACGGAAGCATCAAGGTTCATGCGGCCCAGCTATACTACCGACCAGGCGGCAAATGTACATGCGTATGCACAAATTGTGTTAAGGCCAGCAGCCTGGGCTCTCGCTCGCACACAATCTCCTGTGCTTGCCTGCTCTTTGTGTAGGTGCCTGAAAAGACGGCAGCTGGGCTGGTGCAGGACCAGCCAGGCTTGCTGACCCACAAGGAGGAGATCTTGCAGGGGCGGTTGGTGGGCATGGCACAGCTGCTGGGTGCAGCCACCCTAGAAGAGGCAGCAGCGCTGTGCAAGCGAGAGCCCGGGCTGCTGGCCTTCACAACAGAGGACCTGCAGAGCAAGTGGGTGCTGTGTTTATATTATAATGCCTGTGCAAGCGAGAGCCCAGGCTGCTGGCCTTCACGACAGAGGACCTGCAGAGCAAATGGGTGCTGTGTGTTTATAATCTTGTGCCTGTGCAAGCGAGAGCCCAGGCTGCTGGCCTTCAAGACAGAGGACCTGCAGAGCAAGTGGGTGCTGTGTGTTTATAATCTTGCGCCTGTGCAAGCGAGAGCCCAGGCTGCTGGCTTTTCGATAGAGGACCTGCAGAGCAAGTGGGTGCTGTGTGCTTGTATTAGTGTGCGCCTGTGCAAGCAAGAGCCCAGGCTGCGGCCTTCACGACAGAGGACCTGCAGAGCAAGTGAGTGCTGTGGGCTCTAGTGTTGTACAGTCTGAAAGCACGGTTTGGGCGCTGTGGGCAAGGTGTACACAGTCTGCAATTGAGTGCAGAAGTGTGGGCCAGTACTGACAGCCTGAGGTGTACCAAATCTGGCACGCCGACGTTGACACTGTCAGGGGCGGCAATCATCCATTGAGGTTTTCCCAATTTGGCATACCTCACATTTGCTGTCAGGGGCAGCAATCATGCACTACCTTCTTGACCCAGGCCTGTCCAAGTGGATCTTGCTCCCTCTCTTTCCCTTTCCTTGTGCACAGCACTGGCTTCCCGTTCAAGTTGTCTTGTACCGGCATTCTTTTGCCTGCAGCATCAACACCACTTCCTCTGTTGCCCGCGCCATTCCACAGGCTAGAGGATCTTACTCCTCCTTTCCCTCCTTTCCTCCCAAAGGGAAGGACTCTTTCCCTTCCCCAAAAAATTGATGGCCATGAACACCAGGGCGTTTGCTCAGCACGGGTTTGCCTCTCAACCCGGCTTCTACCTTAGCTTTCTGCCCAGAACACCAACACTTATTTTGCCATTGCCCATTTCTTTCCCCCAGGCTGGAGAACCTCGCGGCCGCGCTGTCCTCACCTGGCGATGTCAGGCCCTCTGCTCAGCTGGTCCGCCTCGCCCCCACCATCCTGCTGTTGAGCCCATACACCATCTCAGCGCAGGTGGCAGCCATTGCCAGCCTGCTGCAGCTGCCAGCGCATGCCGCAGGTGAGCAGGCCGGGCTGGCTGCAATTTGATCCCAACGCCATGCCTGTGCTGGTGTGAGGTGCTGCACACCAGTGTGACTGGCCACAAACGTTCCAAGCAAGGCGCCGACCGAGCGTTTCACTCACCCATCGCCCGGATGTGTGCGATGAGGTGTGCCCCTTGATTTTTTGTTTCCGCAACACGCCCCGCTTTGCCCGCCAGCTCGCCTGCAGCAATCAATTTTTTGAATCTCCTTTGAGTCCATACTTCAGCCTTTGCATTCCGGGGTCATGCACAATGTTTTATGGCCATGCACAATGTTTGATGGCCTTATGCTGAATAGGAATGGAGTGGTTGAGTGTATCCTTGACCTCCAAACACAAACAATGGCATCATCAAAGGACGGCACTTGGAGGCAAGGATCACTACCAAGGTGCCATGGTTACCGATCTGTGGGCTCCTGTTTTCTGCCTGAAGTGCATGCATGGGCCACGAGTGGAATGAGGCTGTCTGCATGGGCCACGATGCATGGGCCACGAGTGGAATGAGGCTGTCTGCATGGGCCACGATGCATGGGCCACGATGCATGGGCCACGAGTGGAATGAGGCTGTCTGCATGGGCCACGATGCATGGGCCACGAGTGGAATGAGGCTGTCTGCATGGGCCACAATGCATGGGCCACGATGCATGGGCCACGAGTGGAATGAGGCTGTCTGCATGGGCCACGATGCATGGGCCACGAGTGGAATGAGGCTGTCTGCATGGGCCACAATGCATGGGCCACGATGCATGGGCCACGAGTGGAATGAGGCTGTCTGCATGGGCCACGATGCATGGGCCACGATGCATGGGCCACGAGTGGAATGAGGCTGTCTGCATGGGCCACGATGCATGGGCCACGAGTGGAATGAGGCTGTCTGCATGGGCCACGATGCATGGGCCACGAGTGGAATGAGGCTGTCTGCATGGGCCACGATGCATGGGCCACGAGTGGAATGAGGCTGTCTGCATGGGCCACGATGCATGGGCCACGAGTGGAATGAGGCTGTCTTGTTGCTTGGATGACTGGAAAGGTTGTTCTTGGCATCACAGCTTGAGCAGCTTGAGCTGTGAACTTTGAATGAAGCAAACCGCATGGTCCTCCTTATAGGTGTCCTTTGGCCCAAAAATCCAAGCCGTGCTTCTCTAGCTTCAATCCATGACGTGCGGCCTGAGCAGCAAAGCTTTCGCATGCCTCAATGGCAGCAGGATGCTGCACGTTGTAATCTGTCAAAAATCTACAAGACATGTTAGACTGCAGATCCATAAAGCATGTTGGACTGCAGGTCAACAAAACATGTTGGACTGCAGGTCAACAAAGCATGTTGGACTGCAGATCCACAAAACACGTTTGATTGCAGATCCTCAAAGCATGTTGGACTGCAGGTCCACAAAGCATGTTGGACTGTAGATCCACAAAACATGTTGGACTGCAGACCCACAAAACATGTTAGGCTGCAGATCTTCAAAATATGTTGGACTACAGATCGATGAAACATGTTGGACTGCAGATTTACTGAACTGCGGCCACATTGCAGCCAACGATCCACAAAGCGTGTCAGAGTACACCCCCGGAGATGCTGGCCTTTTCCTCTCTCTCTCTCTCTCTCTCTCTCTCTCTCTCTCTCTCTCTCTCTCTCTCTCTCTCTCTCTCTCTCTCTCTCTCTCTGCATATGGGCGTTGCCAGATTGCAAGACACCGAAACGTGCACAAAAGAGGCTGTTGCTTGCCTTTAGTAACCAGAAAGGTGTATGTGGTTCTTGGCCTGCTGTCTCAATTTGCTGTCTATCTGCAGTTTGATTGGCCATCGCTTAAACCATCGTCGTCTTTATCAGTTGCAACTCTATTTGCCATCACTTGCAAGCACTGCTTGTCACTGTCTTCACATGCGGCTTCCGGGCATTTGCATATGCTACTTGCAGGTGACTTGGTGCTGAAAACACCCCGCCTCTTGACACAGCAACCAAGAGCCATGTCTGAGAACCTAAAGGGTCTGGCTGCAGAGCTGGGTATTGCGCGTGAGTCGGCATCTGTGCTATGCACGCAGCAGCCCTCCTTGCTGATCCTCTCCAACAACATGCTGAAGCAACGCATCATGGTGAGTGAAATGGGGCTGATTGAGTCAGTCTCGTCGCCTATTGGTTGGATTATGTTGAGCAGGAAATCAGAAGTTCTGAACCCCAGCAGGGCAGAAATTGAGGCACCTTCTTTCATTGAGCGGTTTGACTTTGTTTTTTTACCAACCTCCCTCATTAAGTTCTGGGTACGCCAAGGAATGTTGAGGCATTGCTAAATAAGATCACATACAATAGGCACGTGAGGAATAAAACGAGTGCCATTGTGGCCATCACTGGATCTGGCGAGACAGTTTCTGCTTGCATGGTGAAATCTATCCCATTTTGTCCTCATCCTATTTGACTAGGTTCTCTTTATTTCATTTTTGTGGAAGAGGGCCCCTTGGCTGCTTCATTATCTGCAGCCAGATTCACAACAGGTTGTCTGGACACAACCCAGCTAATCCCCATTTTGAACTGCTAGAAGAAAAAAAAGTCTGCACTTAGGACTCCAAGGGCCAAGGGGCAGCAGAAAATTATTGTGGCTTGAGCAAAATGTGTTGCTTTATCTGAAAAGACTTGAAAAGGTTTGAATCCATGGGTTGAAACTTGAAGCTATGGAGTTTCACGAGGTGAATGATACTTTTTGCCTTTTTGTCTGCGTAAAAGCTAAGAGTGTGCCCATGTAAACCATGGTGAGCTACACGTGTGGTGAGCGAAATAGTTTTCTGCTTCATGGCTCATTTGCTGTGTTCCCTTGGCTCTCAAACACTCATGTTGCCTGGCTGTATGCGCAGAGGGCCTTGTTGCCTGGATAAAATTGCAGTTTGAGCTGTCAGCCATGTGCTGCATCCACCAGAAACTGCTGGTGGAAGCCTTTGTGTAACCACCAAGGCTTGCATAAGACCTTTTTAGCTCTGGCATAGTCTGTCCTTTCCTTTGTAACCATTGAGGCTTGCACGAGACCTTTTTAGCTCTGGCATAGTCTGTCCTTTCCTTTGTGTGACCACCGAGGCTTGCACGAGGCCTTTTTTAGCTCTGGCATAGTCTGTACAGACATGTCCTTTTCTTCGTAACCATTGAGGCTTGTGCTCAGCACAGCTGCATGCGTTCAACACTGTTGTGCCACTTCAAGCAGGCAATGCTCCTTGCATTTCCATGATACAGGTGCAATGGTGTGTGTACAGCATCTGCATCCCTTCAAATCCTTTAATGCGGATGTAAAGGAGCATGTGCACCAGCTGCACTCAGCATCTTTTCCTCGATATCTCTCTGCTTGTAGTCGTTAGCCAACGCCATGGATGTCCCACCTGCCAAAGTAAAAGAGTTGGTAGCACAGAAGCCGGGTCTCCTCACAAAAGACATCGTCGCTGTGAAAAAGGCGTTGGAAGCAGCCCGGAAGAGCGGGGATCTGCCTCCAAAGCAATAGGCTGGGACTTCAGATTGGTTTAAACCGCCCTTGCATTTTATTTTGGTGATGTTGTACATTTGGTTGTTTTGAAGTGACTTGGTCGCCAGGCTGGCATGTATGTGGGAAGACCAGCAGTCAGTGCTGACACAAACATGAGCCCTGCCAACAAAAAAAAGAAATTGTAGGCATCCAAAGCTCCTCACATCCATGATAGAACAGGAACCACATTGGTCTGAAGTGCCACCAGTCATCCCTCCACGCACAAGCAAAAAAAGGTGAGCAAAGAAGAGGAAAGAAAAGAACGTTTTACAATTAAGGTTCCCTAACTAGCAACCAAAGTTTGTATACAAAAAAAGCTTCCTAGGCAAGTAACACTCCCCACATCAATCAAGGTAAAGGAGGCGTGTTGACTCAGAGAGCCATGATTCACCTTCACCAGACTCTCCCCTAAAAAACAAATAAACATTATGGGGGCAGCTACAACACTCCCCACATCAATTATGGTAAAGAGGGTACCTAGGGCCCCCTCACATTGATTATTCGCAAGGTTTTTATTTGGTTACAATAGGAACCGCCAGTTAAAAACGCATGAGTGCTAGGCTGGAATGAGCAGTGGATATAAAAAAATGCAACAGTTGTGATAGACGAAATATGTACAGTCACTGTGATAGACGGTCGTGTGTACAGTGACAATGCAGCAAAGTCAGCTTGAAAGGAATACTTAATAAGAGGGGGAAGGTGCTTCAGCTTAGGATAGGATAGGGTTACATAGCTGTACCTGCCTACAAGGGCAGCTTAGTTTACATGGGGTTTTGGCCTTCAGCCAGGTGGTTTGACTGCTCAGCCTGCTGGTCTCTGCCAGCCACACAAAAAAGTTCATGATCTCAGAGAGAAAGTAATATATCTGATTCAAGTCTTGCTCAAGAAAGTGACGAACGTCCTCGGAATAGTATAACCCAGTAGACCAAGGGAAACTCGTCTGTGGAGAAATCTCAAAGAAGAGATGAGAGTTGAGAGAAGTCTTCTCAAGAGCGCGTCTGGTGCTAACAAGTTTATAAGCGTACTGAACAGAATGAGCATGAAGCTTCAGAGTAAGCCTGGTAGCTGTATGAGTGTCAAGACCAAGCTCTTTAAGAGGCTCCAGAGTGTGGGGGTTGTAGATGACGCCTCCCACACCTAACAGAATGGTATGGAGGGTGACTTGAGCTGAGGCCCTTGAGAGATGGCTACATAGGTTGTGGTGCTGTTGCTTGGAGGCCTCAAGCTGGTTCTTGGGCCGGGTGTCTTCATAGTATATATATAGGTCAAATATATTTGACCTCCACAAGATGGACGTGCCTCTGTTCTGGAAGGAGCTGACTAGGGAAGATAGAGGTGTGTTCAGGGTTTGAAACAAACAAAATGCGGATACATTGCAGGGTTCACGTACAGAGGCCATCATTCAAAATGCCTAATGACTGCTGTGGCGTAAGAAGAAATGGAAAAAGATCCCAAAGTAAAGTGTGATCAGTTTAAATGTAACAGCGCAGCCCCCCAAGCTCACCTACCTCCCCAATCTCCAAGATGCTCTCAAATTCCACATGCATTCTAGACACAGACTTAGAAAAAGAAAAAGAAAAGAAAAAGAAAACCTACGTAGGCAGTGAAACACTCCCTACATCAATTAAGGAAAGGGGGACACAGACTTAGTTTTGCTAATGCCAAAACAGGCTACTACTCTTACTATCAGAGCCACTTGTCAATAAAAAATTAGCATGCTTTCAGAAATATGTCATGTATATCCACATCCATGAAGCGCACTATCTTACAGTATTGCACAGGCACCCTTTATAACCAAAAAACATGCAGTCCTTTTTAAAAGATCAACTGATCCATCATGCCCTCTCCCAGGCTGTCATCATTTAGACTGCGCACTCCACATGCTTTCAGGCTGCCAAAATCAAGTCATCTCCAACATGAAAACTGAACGCCATAATATTGCTGGCAGAATGATTACAAAAAAGCACTAAGCAAGACCCCTCGGGGAGCAGGCCTGGTCAACACAGATACAGGAAACGATACACAGCTCGCGCAACATAACCTCCAAATCCCTGCTTATGCCTCAAATAGAACTTTACCTTCCTTCCTCTTCCCTCGTAACCTTTCTATGCGTGATAGATCCACCTCCAGCCGACCAGATGCTATCTTGATAACCCCTCACAATGCTCAGCCCACCTCTAACAACGTTTCTTCCTCTTGCTTGCATCATGCTCTACGCAGCAGGCACTACACCACACAGAGGGCTGACACAGCTGACCGCGTGAGACAACCTCATCAATTACATGCAAACCAACGCCATGTGCACTTGATTGAAATCAAATATTGTGAGGACACAAGGCCCCAACATCAGTTGGACGCGGCTAAGCAGCAGCATGCAGACCTCAGTAAAGTCATTAGCACTAAAGCTGTTACAATTTACCCTATTCTCCTAGGTGTTGGTGGTACTATCTGCACTGAACATACCCTGAAGCAATTCAAACAACTAGGACTGGATCACCAACGTGCAACTAAGCTTGCTCAACAACTTAATGCTCATTCAGTCCGGTATGCCCGCAAGCTTATTTCTACAAGACGCGCTATTGATGCAAGAGTACCTCTCATAGCCAGGTTCTAGAGCCTAGTGCTCCTAGTAACCCTCCAGATCCACAATAGCCTTTTCCACCTTCAAACTTGTAGTGGAGGAGACTCACGGCTTGTCTGAGCCAATGTGTCTCCCTTCCCTAAATTGATGTAGGGAGAGTTTCTCTGCTTTCGTAGTTTTTCTTTTCTTTTCTTTTCTTTTCTTTTCATTTCATTTCATTTCTTTTCTTTTCTTTTCTTTCGCAGCGTTCCAGGAATCAGGGGGACTTGAAAAGGTTCCACGAGAAAAGAGACCTGACAATATCAGGCTGATCAGGCACAGAGAGATAATGTTGTCAGGGTGACAAATGAGCTCTGCAATTGAGCACTGCAAGTGGCACTCTGGATTCGCATAACAGGACCAAGTTCAAAGCAAGAGGGCAATGTGGAAACATTAGCCTCTCAATTAAGTTGGCATGCACTCCAATCCTTGAATAAACTCATAAACATCAGGCATGAATTATATTTGCAGGGCTCTTTTGGTAGGAGATACTGGGAGCGAGGCAGTGCAGAGCAGGAGGAGGAGAGTCCACGCAGGCGCATGGCTGACAACCCACCAGCCCCGCACTAATTGTTGCTCTCCTGAGCCAATGCGTCTACTTTTCCATAATTGATGTAGGGAGAGTTTCTTCTGCCTAGGTAGTTTTTCTTTATTTTTCATTTTTTAATTCCCCGTCGACTCCTAACGCAGTTTAGTCTGGGCCTGTGAGCCTCTCTGGTGAGGCCTGAGCTAGCTTGCTAGGAAGGGGACCTTTCCTTCATGCACGCAGCCGGAATTCTCTTGCTCAAATTTTTCTTTTCTTTTTCAAGCAAATCAGAAAGTTAACGAAATTGCACAGGCGGTGAGAACATTCCGTACGCCAATTAAGAAAAGGAGACACACTGTACACCAGTTTATCCACAGATCAATAAGCACTTTGGATCCACATGTACACTTTTGTGCCCACGTGCAGACAAAGGTGCTCGATCTACATGCTAGTGTCCTTTCCGAGTGCACCCTTGCGCCCTTGTGCACACAATGGTTCTTGATCTCCCTGCTAGTGCCATTATGATATCCTATATCCTATATATTCCTAATTTTAGCACTGCACAACTGGTCTGGAGGAATTGCTCAAGATCATCAGCCTCCAGGAACGAGAGGATGTGCAGCAAAACCTGAACGCAAAACCTGAACGCGTAAGATTCATGTACAAGTGGCAATCCAGTGCAAACAAGGTGTGTGTGGCATGTTCTTGTACTGCAAGAAAAAAGGATTCCCCTTTTTTCCTGACGATTCTCATCCCTAACGTGACTCGCTCTCTGAGGAGATCCAAAATTGCTCTGCCATGACCTACTTTCTAGCACACTGGTCCTGATCATGATACGGACAAAGCACACATGGAACTGGGTGTTCCATGCAGCGAGCATGCATGTGCTGTTGTTGCACAATGCTCAGAAGCCTTCTGAGTCACATTGTGCAAGGGCACAAGGGTGCACTCAGAAAGGGCACTAGCAGGGAGATCAAGAACCTTTGTGTGCACAAGGGCACAAGGGTGCACTCAGAAAGGGCACTAGCGGGGAGATCAAGAACCATTGTGTGCACAAGTGCGCAAGGGTGCACTCAGAAAGGACACTAGCATGTAGATCGAGCACCTTTGTCTGCACGTGGGCACAAAAGTGTACATGTAGATCCAAAGTGCTTATTGATCTGTGGATAAACTGGTGTACAGTGTGTCTCCTTTTCTTAATTGACGTACGGAATGTTCTTACCGCCTGTGCAATTTCATTAACTTTCTGATTTGCTTGAAAAAGAAAAGAAAAATTTGAGCAAGAGAATTCCGTCTGCGTGCATGAAGGAAAGGTTCCCTTCCTAGCAAGCTAGCTCAGGCCTCACCAGAGAGGCTCACAGGCCCAGACTAAACTGCGTTAGGAGTCGGCGGGAAATAAAAAAAATGAAAAATAAAGAAAAACTACCTAGGCAGAAGAAACTCTCCCTACATCAATTATGGAAAAGTAGACGCATTGGCTCAGGAGAGCAACAATTAGTGCGGGGCTGGTGGGTTGTCAGCCATGCGCCTGCGTGGACTCTCCTCCTCCTGCTCTGCACTGCCTCGCTCCCAGTATCTCCTACCAAAAGAGCCCTGCAAATATAATTCATGCCTGATGTTTATGAGTTTATTCAAGGATTGGAGTGCATGCCAACTTAATTGAGAGGCTAATGTTTCCACATTGCCCTCTTGCTTTGAACTTGGTCCTGTTATGCGAATCCAGAGTGCCACTTGCAGTGCTCATTTGCAGAGCTCATTTGTCACCCTGACAACATTATCTCTCTGTGCCTGATCAGCCTGATATTGTCAGGTCTCTTTTCTCGTGGAACCTTTTCAAGTCCCCCTGATTCCTGGAACGCTGCGAAAGAAAAGAAAAGAAAAGAAAAGAAATGAAATGAAAAGAAAAGAAAAGAAAAGAAAAACTACGTAAGCAGAGAAACTCTCCCTACATCAATTTAGGGAAAGGAGACACATTGGCTCAGACAAGCCGTGAGTCTCCTCCACCACAAGTTTGAAGGTGGAAAAGGCTTTTGTGGATGTTTGGAGGGTTACTAGGAGCACTAGGCTCTAGAACCTGGCTATGAGAGGTACTCTTGCTTTCAATAGCGCGTCTTGTAGAAATAAGCTTGCGGGCATACCGGACTGAATGAGCATGAAGTTGTTGAGCAAGCTTAGTTGCACGTTGGTGATCCAGTCCTAGTTGTTTGAATTGCTTCAGGGTATGTTCAGTGCAGATAGTACCACCAACACCTAGGAGAATAGGGTGAATTGTAACAGCTTTAGTGCTAATGACTTTACTGAGGTCTGCATGCTGCTGCTTAGCCGCGTCCAACTGATGTTGGGGCCTTGTGTCCTCACAATATTTGATTTCAATCAAGTGCACATGGCGTTGGTTTGCATGTAATTGATGAGGTTGTCTCACGCGGTCAGCTGTGCCAGCCCTCTGTGTGGTGTAGTGCCTGCTGCATAGAGCATGATGCAAGCAAGAGGAAGAAACGTTGTTAGAGGTGGGTTGGGCATTGTGAGGGGTTATCAAGATAGCATCTGGTCAGCTGGAGGTGGATCTATCACGCATAGAAAGGTTACGAGGGAAGAGGAAGGAAGGTAAAGTTCTATTTGAGGCATAAGCAGGGATTTGGAGGTTATGTTGCGCGAGCTGTGTATCGTTTCCTGTATCTGTGTTGACCAGGCCTGCTCCCCGAGGGGTCTTGCTTAGTGCTTTTTTGTAATCATTCTGCCAGCAATATTATGGCGTTCAGTTTTCATGTTGGAGATGACTTGATTTTGGCAGCCTGAAAGCATGTGGAGTGCGCAGTCTAAATGATGACAGCCTGGGAGAGGGCATGATGGATCAGTTGATCTTTTAAAAAGGACTGCATGTTTTTTGGTTATAAAGGGTGCCTGTGCAATACTGTAAGATAGTGCGCTTCATGGATGTGGATATACATGACATATTTCTGAAAGCATGCTAATTTTTTATTGACAAGTGGCTCTGATAGGAAGAGTAGTAGCCTGTTTTGGCATTAGCAAAACTAAGTTTGTGTCTAGAATGCATGTGGAATTTGAGAGCATCTTGGAGATTGGGGAGGTAGGTGAGCTTGGGGGGCTGCGCTGTTACATTTAAACTGATCACACTTTACTTTGGGATCTTTTTCCATTTCTTCTTACGCCACAGCAGTCATTAGGCATTTTGATTGATGGCCTCTGTACGTGAACCCTGCAATGTTTCTGCATTTTGTTTGTTTCAAACCCTGAACACACCTCTATCTTCCCTAGTCAGCTCCTTCCAGAACAGAGGCACGTCCATCTTGTGGAGGTCAAATATATTTGACCTATATATATACTGTGAAGACACCCGGCCCAAGAACCAGCTTGAGGCCTCCAAGCAACAGCACCACAACCTATGTAGCCATCTCTCAAGGGCCTCAGCTCAAGTCACCCTCCATACCATTCTGTTAGGTGTGGGAGGCGTCATCTACACCCCCCACACTCTGGAGCCTCTTAAAGAGCTTGTTATTGACACTCATACAGCTACCAGGCTTACTCTGAAGCTTCATGCTCATTCTGTTCAGTACGCTTATAAACTTGTTAGCACCAGACGCGCTCTTGAGAAGACTTCTCTCAACTCTCATCGCCAAGATCAGGCACGGGCTACTGCTAGTAAGCCTCCTGATCCCCATTGACTTCTTTCTTGTTTCTCTTGGTGAAGGGGATACACGGTGCCTCGGCCCTAGGTATCCTTTTTTCCTTCATTGATGCGGGGAGTATTTTCACTGCCTGCGTAGTTTTTCTTGTCTTTTCTATCTTTCCACTTCAGAGGAGTTTGTGGTAAACTTGCGCTCAAGCTATGAACCGATGGGGAACAACTACTTTGTTGTTGTTACACCTACCCAGGACATGGCGATGTCCCACAAGGGCCTTTACTTAAAAACTCAAGACCGCAAAGAGAAGGAAAGGGAGGCAGGAAAAAGGCAAGCAAGGCCCACTTGGAAGGGCAGGCACGAAGGGGTTAAGTCTGTTTGTTACCAGCATGAAAGCTGGGGCTCCTCAAGTTCTGAATCAGGCAAAGAAGCAAAAACCCAGGGGAGCACGCTAGGGCACCTACAAGCGTCCAGACACAAGCTCCTTCAGAGAAACCAGCAAGGTCCTAGAGCAGCTCCCCTCCCCTCTTCTCCTCCCCTCTCATCTTTTGGTGAGGGAGGCTCACGGCTCTTTGAGCCAATGTGTCTCTCTTTCCTTAATTGATGTAGGGAGAGTTTTCTCTGCCTACGTAGTTTTTTCTTTTCTTTTTCTTTTCCTACAGCAGCACCCCCCCGCCCAGGAACAACTAATGAGGTTGGGCAGGTTGCTGTCAGCCATGCGCCTGCGGGCGTAGACTCTCCTCCTCCTGCAGGTTGTGATAAGTATGCTCATCTCTTCTTTGAGATTTCTCCACAGACGAGTTTCCCTTGGTCTACTGGGTTATACTATTCCGAGGACGTTCGTCACTTTCTTGAGCAAGACTTGAATCAGATATATTACTTTCTCTCTGAGATCATGAACTTTTTTGTGTGGCTGGCAGAGACCAGCAGGCTGAGCAGTCAAACCACCTGGCTGAAGGCCAAAACCCCATGTAAACTAAGCTGCCCTTGTAGGCAGGTGCAGCTATGTAACCCTATCCTATCCTAAGCTGAAGCACCTTCCCCTTCCTATTAAGTATTCCTTTCAAGCTGACTTTGCTGCATTGTCACTGTACACACGACCGTTTATCACAGTGACTGTACATATTTCGTCTATCACAAGTGTTTCATTTTTTTATATCCACTGCTCATTTCAGCCTGGCACTCATGCGTTGTTAACTGGCGGTTCCTATTGTAACCAAATAAAAACCTTGCGAATAATCGATGTGAGGGGGCCCTAGGTACCCTCTTTTCCATAATTGATGTGGGGAGTGTTGTAGCTGCCCCCGTAGTGTTTATTTTCTATTTAAGGGGAGAGTCTGGTGAAGGTGAATCATGACTCTCTGAGTCAACACGCCTCCTTTACCTTGATTGATGTGGGGAGTGTTACTTGCCTAGGAAGCTTTTTTTGTATACAAACTTTGGTTGCTAGTTAGGGAACCTTAATTGTAAAACGTTATTTTCTTTTCTCTTCATTGCTCACCTTTTTTTGCTTGTGCGTGGAGGGATGACTGGTGGCACTTCAGACCAATGTGGTTCCTGTTCTATCATGGATGTAAGGAGCTTTGGATGCCTACAATTTCTTTTTTTGTTGGCAGGGCTCATGTTTGTGTCAGCACTGACTGCTGGTCTTCCCACATACATGCCAGCCTGGCGACCAAGTCACTTCAAAACAACCAAATGTACAACATCACCAAAATAAAATGCAAGGGCGGTTTAAACCAATCTGAAGTCCCAGCCTATTGCTTTGGAGGCAGATCCCCGCTCTTCCGGGCCGCTTCCAACGCCTTTTTCACAGCGATTATATCTTTTGTGAGGAGACCCGGCTTCTGTGCTACCAACTATTTTACTTTGGCAGGTGGGACATCCATGGCACTCCCCAAGGACTGCACGCAGAGAAATATCGAGGAAAAGATGCTGAGTGCAGCTGGTGCACATGCTCCTTTACAGCCGCATTAAAGGATTTGAAGGGATGCAGATGCTGTACACACACCATTGCACCTGTATCATGGAAATGCAAGGAGCATTGCCTGCTTGAAGCACAACAGTCTTGAACGCATGCAGCTGTGCTGAGCACAAGCCTCAATGGTTACGAAGAAAAGGACAGACTATGCCAGAGCTAAAAAAGGCCTCGTGCAAGCCTCGGTGGTCACACAAAGGAAAGGACAGACTATGCCAGAGCTAAAAAGGTCTCGTGCAAGCCTCAATGGTTACAAAGGAAAGGACAGACTATGCCAGAGCTAAAAAGGTCTCATGCAAGCCTCAATGGTTACAAAGGAAAGGACAGACTATGCCGCAGCAGCAACAGCACAACCAGCCCCACAGCCCCCACACACCCCACCTTCAAGCAGGCAGCACCAACCCCTCAGCCTCACCCACAGGCGCTGCTGCCCACACCCCCACCACTCCCACCACAGTTAGCACACCCCGTGCCATGCCCACTTCCACGCCTCGCATCCCTCGCCCCAGTGTCACCCCTACCTCCGCTACCCCCACCACCTCTCATGTGTACAACCATAGCCAGGCGCCTGGGCATGCAGGCATGCACCCAGGCAGCACAGCTCACATATGGCAGGCCTCCCCCAATGCCCACACAGCAGCACCCCAGCAGTTAACAAGAAGGTAGTGACGTACCATAAGTGGTGTGGGAATTCTGAGAGTGGTCCCAGAGGTGCTCCTTTTTGTATCCCCTCGTATCTGTTCAAGGATTTGGACAAGCATGTTTTGAGAAACATTAGCAGATTTAGATTGCGTGCTCATCACTTGAGAGTGGAGTCTGGTAAATGGCTTGGGGGTTCAAGTATCTGTGATAAGTGTGAGTGTGGGGAAGTCCAGGATGAAAAACATGTGCTTTTTTTTTGCAAATGTACTGAGGTGCGTGAGCTACGCACGAGATACAAGGACCTTTTTGAGGAGATGTTTAAGACTTTGCGTGTGTTTGCTCCGCCTTCAAACGCTGACTTTATTCCATTCTTGGCTTGCCATCATACTATCACTGATTCTGAAATCAATGCTTTCCTAAACCAAGACTCATACAGACTTCTTAGATTTGTGTCAGACTTGGTCTCAATTTTTGATACTGGTTGAGCTTGTTTCACCAGCTGCCATCAGCCAGAGTCTCGGGCTGTAGGCCACCATTGTAAACCCTTGCACCCCAGCACCAGCAGGAGCGAACCACACCTCGCATGGGACTCAGCATTTCCTAATTCATAATCATTTAGTGCTATTATGAAAGGTCAAATCCCATTGTAACCTTAAAAGCCAGTAACATGGAGGGACTGCTGCCTCTGGATCATGCTGCAAATGAACCCACGCGGGAGCTGCTGCTGCCATGCCATACTCATGTACCCTCCTAATTAGGAAAAGGAAAAGCTACCCTCCTAATTAGTGGTAACTGTCAAGGAATGAATTTTATTTCTAGACCGCCCTTGCATTTCCTTGTGGAAAGAAAAGATAAAGTACACAGGCAGTGAAAACACTCCCCACATCAATTAAGGAGAAGAGGATACCTAGGGTCGAGGCACCGTGTATCCCCTCCACCATGAGAAAAAAAGGGGGATGGGGATATGCCCTGCTGTTTTTTCCTCATGATCGCTTCCTGTTTCTTTTTACGAGTTATTTTCTTCGAGGCTTTCATCTTTTAAATTCAATTTCATCCAGTAAGACCCACTTATTGCTTCAGGGCTGTTGCATCTAAATGCTTTAAGCTATCCAGAGCAAACTTTATTGAAACATAAATTGCGAGTCATGAAATGGTGGCTTGTAGCTGATCTTGTACGAGGGAAAGTTACGCTAGCATAGCCTTGTACCTCCTTGTTCACCTACCTGCCTTGCTCTACTGTTTTACTCTCTGCCCTACTAAACCAAACACCCTATACCTCCTGCTCACAGCGACCTTTCCTAAATGCACACAGCGGGGCCTGGACTGTGTAGTCTTTCTTTCTTTCTTTCTTCTTTCTTTCTTCACATCATTCTTCAAGCCCAATAGCCATCGGGTGGTCCGGAAACAAACCAAAAACAACAAAAAGCTTGAAGCCACTGCATCGGTCATGAAAAGGAAGAAAAATCACATTGCTCTGATGCGTAGTGCGGGTCGTTTGCAAAGCTGCAGTTGCTCGTTGCTGCAGGGCAGGACAGGCTGGGCTTGATTCTGTGTTTTGTGCACCCATCAAGTCAAGCCTACACCTGCATCAAGAAGGGAAAAAGAAAGAAGGCCACAGCATCAACCAGCGGAGGTCTTCCACTCCTGGCTGGTGACCTCTTTCCTGCCTCCACTCAGGGCACCCTTGAGACGAGGGCTTCCTCTGCCGCCAGAAGTGCTTGCACCGTATGAAGTGCGCACATGTTGCGCGCCCGCAGCTGCACGCGCGGCTGCCCTTGTGCCGCTCCCTGCCTCTCCCGATATGGCTCGCGGTCTGTGCATAGGGGACGGCTTGTTTGGAGTGCACACGGTACTGCCCTGCTGGCCGTCACCATGCTGCTCTGCATGCTCACACTGCCTGGCGCAAGGGGTGCCTGGAGTGCTTGTAACAACAAGGGCAAGAACACTGGTGCCACTGACTGCCTCATTTGTACCCGTAGCATATGCACTTGGGTTGCCGCTACACACAGCCTTGGGCCCTGCCCGCTGCAACTGCTGCTTGCTGCCACGCGCGCGTGGGGATCCAAACAGATGCGCCGGCACCCCCATCGCGCGGCGGATATCTTTCAGCGCTGAACTGAAGGAGGGCGTGCGCGTGGAGGCGGCCACCCCCCCCCCCCTGGCTGCCCCGTTGCTGGTGCGCTGCAGTGGTTGCTGTGGTTGCTGCTGCTGTTGACGCTTCTGCTTCTGCTGCTGCTGCTGCTGCTGCTGCTGCTGCGGTTGGTCAGGGGACTGGCAGACTTGTGGCTGCTCCGGTTGCTGCTGTTTTAAAGCTGAGCTTGCCTGCTCGTGCAGCACGGTCTGGCTTGGTCGTGGGTCAAGTTCATCCCTAACCCCTGGTGGGGGCGTGGCGTGCCCTGCTGCCGGGTCATCTGCTCCTGCCGTGGCAGTGGCGCTGCACTTTGCGGTGGAAGATGGGGTCGTGTGGAGCGCTATCATGGGGCTGGCCGTTGGCGATTGCGTGTGGGGAGCAGCAATGTGGGAAGGTGTTGAGGCGGCTGAGCGGGGGCCTCCATTGGAAGCTGATGCTGCTGCGGCGGCGGGAGAAGCATGGGGGTGGCGGGGCGTGCAAGGGCTGTGGGTGGGAGGTGGGGTGGAAGGGGGGGGAGGGAGGTGGATCATGGGGGATATCATGGGCCCCATCTGCATGAGCACAGTGCATATGTGCGTGCGTGTGTGTATGTGTGTATGTGTTCGTGCACATGCGCAGACGCACATGCATGCTACTTGGTTGCTTTGCTGCTGGGTCTGGCATTTGAGTGCTGAATCTTACCGTGCGGGCTTACTTGTTGAAGCGCAGATGCACACCTACCCTACCCCCTTCACCCACCCAACCATACACACACACACATATACACACACCTGCCCTCTGCTGCTCAGCAAGCTTTGTGCGCGGTGCCGCGCGGAAGCAAGCGGGCCGTAGCCAGATGTGAACATGGGGAAATCGGTGGAGGAGGCAGCTGCGGCGGCAGCTGCAGCAGCAGCAGCAGCCTGCTGGTCAAATCGCAGCACCTGGCGGGACACGCTGAGTCCCATGCGAGGTGTGGTTCGCTCCTGCTGGTGCTGGGGTGCTGCTGTGTGGGCATTGGGGGAGGCCTGCCATATGTGAGCTGTGCTGCCTGGGTGCATGCCTGCATGCCCAGGCGCCTGGCTATGGTTGTGCACATGAGAGGTGGTGGGGGTAGCGGAGGTAGGGGTGACACTGGGGCGAGGGATGCGAGGCGTGGAAGTGGGCATGGCACGGGGTGTGCTAACTGTGGTGGGAGTGGTGGGGGTGTGGGCAGCAGCGCCTGTGGGTGAGGCTGAGGGGTTGGTGCTGCCTGCTTGAAGGTGGGGTGTGTGGGGGCTGTGGGGCTGGTTGTGCTGTTGCTGCTGCGGCAGGGGGGCTTGTTGTTGTTGTTGTTGTTGTTGTTGTTGTTGTTGGTGGTGGTGGTGGTGCTGCTGCAGTGGCCTGCGTGCTTGATCTGCTTGGCCATGTGTGTGCGGGTGCTCTGCTGGGTCCTGCAGGCAGGGGACCGGTGCATGCAGCTTGTTGTTGCAGCAAAGGGAAAGAGGCATCCTTGTGAGGTAGCAACGCTTGAGAATCAGGGAACCTCAGGTGCCCATAGAGAAATTTCAGGCCTCATGCTTTGTAACACTTCCATACTGAAAACACCAACGGGAAAGGCGATGGCGTCTGCGGTGCCAGTCTCAAAAAGAGACTCTTGGGCGATAGACCTTTTGAGATGATGGCTCCTGTGCAGATCTCACTTGTCTGAGTCCTGCCACCTATTATGAAAGTGTGCTCTCGTCTGAGTCCTGCTGCTTATGACAAAAGTCGTGCTTCAGGCTGTTTGAGACAATGTTGCACCAATACACGAGCCACGACTTGAGTGATAAGTGGCAGGGCTCAAACAGGCAGAATCAAGCATCTGCATTGTTCAAGTGCACTTATGTACTCAAATACACACATGCGCACTTGCACACACGCACCTCAGAGGGAGGCGGTTGTGCAGTAGCCGTCTGCCTGCTCTGCACCTCTTCCGCACCATCTTGACCACGAACCACTGGTGCCGCTCCGTCCTGCTGCTGCTGCTGCTGCTGCTGCTGCTGCATGAGCTTGGCTGTGGCGGCAGCTGCGGTTGCTGCTGCAGCAGCAGCCGCTCTTGCAGAGGCCCTGCCTCCAGATAGCCTACCACTTGAAAGGTGGGAGGGGTGGCGGCTGTGGCGGCTGAAGGGTCGGCCAGGGTTCAGCCTCTGCATGTACATTATCACGCGTGTGTGTGAGGCGCATGCAATGCGTTGGAGACCTGGCTTTGGCAGCGAGCGCTTGCAGCACCCATACTAGAAGCAAACTGGCATTACTGGCATGCTCTGTTGACCAATTTGCATGCGCTGCAGCACTGGCTGAAGAAACAATTGCTGCGGTGCTCCGTAAGTATCATGATATTTGATATTTACACACGAAGCTGCCCTGCAAATGGCATGCCCTGCTGCTACTGGCACCAACCAAAAAGTGACCAAGCAGACTGATTTGGGGCTCTTACTATGGGCCCACAAGGGCTGGGCGGAGTCTACATGCCTTGATGCAAATCCAGCTCCCATCAGAGCAGCACTCTAGGAACACTGTGCTCATTTTGCTTGCAACAAGCAAGCTTGCAAAGGAGGGTTACGGACCTTGTCTGCCGCTGCAAGGAGTTTGTCACTTGTCACTTGTCACCGCTTGCCACTTTCAATCCACTCGACATGCCCTCTTGCAACCTACACTCAGCGTGCTCGCTTGCATCCCTGAGGAGCCACTCCAGATTCCCTTGCTCACTGTTCCATGTGGAGTCAGTGCTGCCACCTTATTTCCTCACAGGTGATGTGTACGAATGATGAACCACACCAGTGTTCACACCCACCCGTTGCTCACTGTTCCGCGTGGAATCGGTGCTGCCATCCACATCGCTCCATTCAGGGTCTCCCTCGATGGCCTGAGCATCATGGCAACAGAAGCATATGGTGGCCGCGCTGATGAGTGTGATGCACAAGGAGATGCAAGGGGGCACCCTGAGTGCACTTCCATGCACGTGGAAATGCACCACTTCAGAAGCATGTCAGCAGCTCCAAGGAATCCAGCGCGCTGCAGGCGTCAGTCTCAAGAGCCCAGCACGCTAGTCTCATTGGTCCAGAGCCCTGCAGGCGGCCTAAACTTGTTTGCAAGCAGTGAGAAACTTGAGATCTTGGCGGTCAAGCAGGGTTGGGGCAGCCAGAGACGCTTGTCCTGAAGCTCACAGAGAAGAAAAGAACAAGAGCTACATAGGCAGAGAGTTTTCTTTACATCAATGAAAAAAATGGAGGTCCACGTTGGCAATGCTCACACCCGAGCATTACTCGCTCCTCCAGGGTGTGTCAGCCTCCAACCCCGAGTCCTCCAAGCATGAGGTGTGAAGGACCACGCCTCTGCAGAGCTCCCTGCAGATCAGGCTATACACACCCCACTGCACACACCCAGCCGCACACAATTTGCAGCACACAATGTGCAGCACAGGCTGCACGCACCCTCCTGCACACACCCGGCTACACAGCAACACACTCCCAGCTACACACACTCTGCAGCACAGGCTGCATGCACCCCTACCCGCAGTGACCACTCAGCATCCAGAAGCAGCATCCCACCACCAACAAAAGGAAGGCGCGCTCCAGCACCCACCTGCAGCTGCTCCAGAGACACCGGCGGCAGATCTGCGTTATGCAGGTGGCCCTGCTTGCTGGAGGAGGATTGGCTGTAGCTGTCGCTGCAGCCGGTGCTGCTGCTGCTGCCTGCGGTGACCCTCCGAGGCGATGGCTGCGTGCAAGGGTCCAGGAAAGGGAATGCGTCTCCAAAGAGTGAGAAACACCTGGCAGCATGCCAAGACTGCATGTCAGCTGGGGAAGTTGGGGAGGCAGATGATGATGTTCATCCCTGGCAAGACTCTTGGCTTCTTCCCAGTCCCTCGCGCAATGCACACAGTGCAAGGGAATCAGTGTGTGCAGGTCACAAACACACATACAAATACACGCAGACACACACACACATACACACACCATCGTCCACAAAGCTGCATGCAAAGTCCATGCTCCTCTTGGCCTCCCGATGAGCGCCCCCCCACCTCCCAATCCACCAGCCACTTCAAACAGCCCAGGTGACCATATCTATCCACTCACGTCCACAAGCGCCCAGGTCAAGCGACCCGCCCACACGTCCCAAACCCTACAGCCCGGGTCATCCCCACCCACTTACGTGCATGAGGGTGGAGTGTGAAAACTGGGGGGATGCTGACGGCTGCTGTGTGTGTCCACGAGACGCGCGTGAGGAGCGCGAGGAGTGCGCGCGCCGCATGCTGCTGCTCTGGTGCACGTGAGAGGAGGGGGCATGCGAGGTGGCGGAAGTGATGGGCATCGGCACCGTTACTGGCGCATTGGCATTGGCAGTGGTGGGTAGTGGCACCGGGCATGGTGTACAAGAGGCGGCAGAGCCTCCCATGACTCCCCCTCCCCCTTGTCTGCCACCGTCCCTGTCATTGCTGTTGTCATTGTAGTTACTGCTGCTGACCCTGGTGCTCCCGTTGCTGTGGCGGCTGTCGCCACAGCTGGCTGCCTCTGTCGGTGCGTGTGCGTCTGCAGCACCGCTGCCACGATGCATGTGCCCTTGTGCAAGGCAGGTATTGTGCACGCCTGCGCAGGCACTGTGTGCGTCTGTGCAGGCACTTTGCAGGCACTGTGGCACAGTGTGTGCACCTGCGTAGGCATGGGTGCAGGTGCTGTGTGTGCCTACGCTGTTACTGGAGGCCTGGCTTCTGGTTGAGACCGGATCTGAGCCTGAGGCAGATTGGCAGGGCAGGGGAGGTGGCGGCCCCCCGCTGCTGCTGCTGCAGCCGGTGCTGCTGCCGGTGGCAGAGGGTTGTGGGGAGGAGTGGATGATGATGGAGGTAGGGTGCGAGGAAGAAGAGGAGGAGGAGGAGGGATAAGGGCCCTGCTCCTGCTGGCTTTGGGCCTGCTGGCTGCCCTTTCCAGATGCGTGAGAGCCGGTGCAGCACTTGAGCCCCAGGTGGTCGCTTGCTACATGATGCTGCTGTTGCTGCTGCTGCTGCTGCTGCTGCCGTGACAGGTCTGCACTGCTTGTTGCTGGCCCAGGTCCAGTGCGAGGCGCGCCTGCGCTTGCGCTGTTACAGGAGGCGGTGCGCGATACTGCTGGATCGTTGTGTAGTCGCGTGGTTGCAGGAGGAGGTGCATGGCACGGCTTCGTCGCATCGTTGCAGGAGGTGTGTGACGCTGACGGCTCCTTACTTTGTTGCATGGATGTAGGAGGTCCATGGCGTGGCATCGTCACATCATTGCAGGAGGAGGTACTCACTGCTGCTGCCTCCCCTGACTTCCTCACTTGTCCGCAGGACTGCCTGCACGTACTGGCTGCATACCCTCGGCCCTTGCTGCTGCCCCCTGTGTCATTCGCCTGGCCCCAGCTGGATACACACGATACAGGTGACTGCGTGCCGCACTGCCTGCTGCCCACGCTGCCCGTGCTGCTCTGCGGCTGCAGCTGCGCTGCGCTGCTGGGGAGTGGCGGAGGTGCGTCCCAGTGGGACGCGCAGGACGAAGCACAAGATGCAGCAGATTGGGTGGTCTGGGAGCCGTGCACGCGCGCCCCGGAGGCACCTCCAGTGCTGCCACCCGGGTGTGGCTGCCCCTGGGGCTCTGCTGCTGCTGCTGCTGCTGCTCCTGTTGGTGATTGTGGTGGCGCTGCTGCTGTTGCATCGCACGTACCCTGACGCCTGCCTTTGCCCAGGCTCCCAGCAGCCGCGCCTGCATCCACGCTCATATCCCTAGCCTCCAGGCTAGCAGTAGCCGCGCCTGCGCCCTGCGCGAACAGGGCTGCTAAGGTTACGCAGGTCCTGGAGGGGGCTGCATGGCTGCTGGTGCACTGTGCTGCAGGCGTGCTGCGGCCTGCTGCCTGGCAGCTTGCACCACCACCACCACCACCACCACCACCACCACCAGTACCACTACCACCATTACCACCAACAGCGCGTGCTTTGGTGGCATCCGCAGGCAACCCCTCTCCTGCTGCAACCTTCATCAACCCCTTTTCTGCTGCACCCCCGGGCAGCCCCTTTCCTTCTGCTGCTCCTGCTCCTGCTGCTGCTGCTGCTGCTGTGCTAGATGGTGCCACAGGTGTGGGCTGCGGTGGCAGCGCCTTGCTACGCCCCCCTGCACGGACGCCGGGAGGGTGGTGGGCAAGGGGAGTGGACTTGCTGGCCGCGCCCCTCCCTGCACCACCTGCACTTGGGCTGGCCTTCAGAGCAGGCGTGGGCGGCTTGGGCGCGGCCTTGGCGGGGGTGGGGGTAGACACTGCCGCCTTGGAGAGCCTGCCGGGCAAAGCGGCAGTGGTTGAGTGCCTGACGGGGGAAGCGGCAGCAGCTGCAGAAAGCCTGAGGGGCGAAGCAACTGCAGCAGGAGCTGCAGAGAGCCTGAGGGGCGAGGCTGCAGCAGCGGCTGCAGCTGCGCGGCTGGCAGCTCTGCTCGCAGTGGCACTACCAGGGAGCGGGGCCTTGGTGGGAGTTGTACAAGTGGTGGCGGTGGTGGCTATGCCGGGGGACGGAACTTTGCTGTGTGAGGGCGGGCCTTTCTCTGCTGGGGCAGAGATTGCCGCAGTTGCAACGGCCCTCCCTGATGGAGCAGAGATCGCCGAGGCTGGATGGGCGCTGCTCGGCTTTGGCACAGGTGCGGCGGAGGGGCGGCTGGGCGTGCCGAGCTTGGCAGCGGCAGCAGGAGCAGCAGGTGCGGGCTTGGGCTTGGTGGGGATGCGTGCCTTGCCGCCCTGGCTGCTGCCACTGCCACTGCCACCACCTCCTGCCTTGCCTAAAGGGGCCGTCGTGGGCACTGCTGCTTTGGCAGGCAACGCCCCACCCTTGGCAGGCGCTTTTGTTGCCGCAGCGCTCGCACTCCCGCTCCTCTTCTTTGTAGGTGCCTCAGCTCTGCTGCTTGTGTTTGCAGCTGCTGTTGGTGTCAACCCCACTGAAGGAGTGGACTTGGGGCCTGCCCTCTTTACGCTGGGCCTGCTCACTCCCGCTGCACCTGTACCTGCGGGGTTGGCTTGCTGGGGTGAAGCTGGGCCGTGTGCGCAACCACTGCTCTTGCAGACACGGGCCTGCAGGAAAGGTGTGCAAGGCAAAGAACTGTTGGTCATGACGGGACAATGTTGGCTAGGGTTGGCCGCTTCTGTGCATACATTGCAACTTGACTGTCACTGACAGTCCTCCTGACAGTGTCAGGAGGAATCCAGAGGTGGGCAACGTCCCCCCGAAATGGGCGTGTCTTTGCTTGCTCCCAGCATGGGCGTGTCTTTGCTTGCTCCCAATATGGGCGTGCAACAACCCTGTACACTCAAACTTGGCTGCCAAGTGTCTGTTGTTCTTTAGTTTAGCTTTCCAATGTTGGGGCACACCTGCAAGAATTAGCCGCGGTGTGGACCCTAACTTTTGACCACCAGATCTCCATTCCCTATCACCCACTCCACCAAGTTGGACGCTTTTCAGTGGTTTGGAGTCCTTGTATCAAATATCAGCCACAGAAACGATGCGATGAACAGATCCAGTGGTTGATGAGTTACAGAACTCCAGCCATTTCCCTTTGAAGAATTCAGCACAATGGGTGCCAAAAACGTCAATTTTTGACCTCCCTTTTCCCTTCTTTGAACACCCAGGATGTTAGCAATTCATATGGAGGTTACAAAAACAAAAGTTAGGAAGTGAAGAATGGTCTCAAGGTGGAGCCGTGGGCCATTTTTGGGTGATTTGAGGCTAAGAGACTGATCTGGGGCAGGTTTGGGTCATTCGCCAGCTTCAAATTGTTGGCAAACTCCATTTCATCTGCATTTCTGGCGCATTTCAAAACAGCAATTCGTCCAACTTTGAACTCCTCTGCCAAAAAAGGACCCACTCACACCCCACTGGCACCCCTTTACAACTCCGTTGATTTCCCCTTGATGCCCCACTGATAGGCCTTTGTCCTTCCCCATCATGCACAGGGGGTCAAGGAGGAGAGGTGGGAGAAGACATCAGGGGCCAGATGGTACCTCTGTCCCCCGCCCCCCCTCCAGGCAAATGTGCGGTTGAGCAGATCGTTGCATCTCGATATTTGCTGAACTTTTGGCGAACCTACTCTGTCAAACTGGCAAATGACTTGACCCTGATCTGGAGTCCTCCGATTGTCACTGCCTTTGGTGGACATGACGTATTTTTCAAATGATAATTGTAAGCTTGTAGCCAGGTGAAGTAAGGTAAAGAGCATGTCCAACGATACAGCACAGTAGCCCACTTCTGGGAAACTGCGAAATGCATGGCGTTTATACATGGAATAGGTCAACCCGGGATATGACCAACAAAACATCTGCAGGTGAAGGAGAGTTACAAGTTAAGTTAGACAAATAAAATATGGGTCGTTTGGTGTGGAGAATGGCAGTGGGTAACTTTCCCCAAAAATGGGCACGTTGTATACATGCTCCCAGCATAGGCGTGCCCTGTCCTGCGACAATTAGGTTTTGATGCAAGGTGGCTTTTAGGCACTCAAGCTCGGCTGCCCAGGACTGGGGCATACCTACCAAACTAGCTGTGGCATGTGCTGCGGTGTCAACCCAGACTGCCACCACAAGATCTCCTTTCCAGGTCACTCAACGTACCAAGTTGCATGAGTTCAAAACGAGTCCTTGTAACAAAAGGATATCATTGCAAAAGAGATGGAGTGAAAAAGGCCCAGCGATTGGTCAGATACAGACTCTCAGCCAAAGACATTCCTTAAAGACATTTTAGCACAAGGGGTGCCCAAAGGTCAATTTTTGATCCCTGATCCTTTTTTGAACATGCGGGATGATAGGATGGTATAAAGAGGTAAAATATGCCTAGTTTTGGATATGAGAAACGGTCCCTGGGTAGAACCGTGGGCCATTTTTAGGTGATCTGAGATCCTCCAACTTTCATCATTTTTGTCCAGAAACTGAACATGACACACAAACATACACGTTTGTACTAACATGATTTAAAATATATTGTTTGGCTTGCTTAGATTTGAAAAAGGAAACAGAGAAAGAGAGGGGGAGAGAGAGTGTGTGAATACAGCAATAGAGGGGGATTGTAAACCTCTGGGAGAATGACACCAAGAATGCACGGAATGCTCTCCTTTTGCGGACACAGGGCTTTCCTATGAATTGCATGCAAGGACCCGAGTGCTTTTGCCCACCCACAACCACAGCTTGGCTACCTAAGCGATAGCACTGATGCAATGGCAGGTAGGCAGTTTGTGCACCCTGCAGTGGTTGCGACAGGCATGAACTCTGGCAGGGTGTGTAGTATAAACTGCAACCAATAAGGGTACAGTAACCTGGACCAGCAGGACTGAAAGGAGGCCATTGAGGTCTGGACTGCTAACAGGCACTGAAGTAGGGATGCACACAGCAGCTTCTTGTGAACTCTGCTGACGGGTGTGATCTGCTACCCACCCATGTGCAGGAGCACGCGCGCGCGCGCGCACACACACACACACACACACACACACACACACACACACACACACCTGGCTGTATAAGAGGTCTGCATCACAGGCAAGCATGCTAGGTGTCCTACTGTGGTCCCCTGCCTGAGCAGCAGTGGTGCCTGCGCTGCTGCTGCTGCTGCTGCTAACAATAGAGGTGTGATGTGCTGCAGCCCTGCAAGGAACACTGCCACTGCTGCAAGTGTGGCTTACACCCTTGCAGCCGCGCATGGAGTTCCCACTCGTTTCATCTTCCATGTGGGTCGCATTGCTGGGCCCAGACTCTTCCATAGAGCTCTCCTCCTCATTCCCGCTGTGTTCACTGCTTCTTCTGCCACTGCCACTGCTGCTCTGTGCCTTGCTGTCCCCCTCTTCGCTTTTTCTGCATCCACTGCTTTTGCTGCTCTGCGCCTTGCCGCTGGTGTGGGATACCTGCGCGGCTGACCCGCCTGAGCTTGCAGCCGAGCTGCTGCTGGAGTGCACGATCACCGAGCCGCACCCCGCCCCGCTGCTACTGCTGTCCCCAAGCGCCTGGCCACCTGACCCTGCGTCCCCCCCGCCACCACGCCCCTGCTGCAGGGCGGGCGATGCTGAGCTGTTTTGCTGATCTGTGTGTGGCCCTTCATGTTGCTGCTGCTGCGGCGGCGGCAGCGGCGCCTGCAGCTGTTGCGACTCTCGCTCTCGCGTCTCCCAGGCGGAGCCTTCCCCGCCAGAGGCAATGCTGCCAGCAGCTGTTGCGCCTGCTGCTGCTGCTGGCCCCAGGTCCAGGCATCCCCCCATGCCCTGGGATTGCGGCATCCCCCGCCCCACAGCTGCTCCATCTGCTGCTAAGTCACACCCTGGTATCAGCTCCGGCAGCTCCTTTGCAGCAGAACCGGGGACTGGGCACGCACCCTCTGCTGCTTGCCCTTCACCCGTCGTTGCTGCACTATGCCCAACGCCAACGTGGGCTGCAACAGGGGGGTAAGCAGGCATCCTCACGCTTCCTTCTGCCGCCCTCGGTGTACCACTCCAGCCCTCCTCGAGTGCCCCTGGCAGGTCTGTGAAGGCTGCGCTCCTCAAGGCCCCTTGGCAGCCCTCCACAAGCGCTTCTGGCAGATTTGCTCTGAGGGCGCCAGGCTCAGCCACGCTGCCACCTCCACTTCCACCAGCAGCTGGCGCACCTCTGATAACCCCAGGGGCCTCTTGTGGTGCTTGCACAAGGCTTGCTCCGTCGCAGCTCGCCACAGTGCCATCTTGGCAAGCAGCATTGGGATCCATGGTAGAGGGTGTTGCAGCCTGGCTGTCTTGCATGTGGCAAGCAGCATTGGCATCCATGGCAGAGGGTGTTGCAGCCTGGCTGCCTTGCATGCAGCAAGTTGGATTGGGAGGTGTGGTAGAAGGCGTTGCGGCCTGGCTGCCTTGCGTGCAAGCACCGCTGCGTCTGCGTCTGCTGCTGCTGCTGCAGCCCTCTTCAACACTGGCCGCATGTGGCGTGCGCGCCTGCTGCGCACCTACTGCGCCACCATCATGTTGCAATGTCCCCCCTTTGCTGCTGCAACAGCTGCCCTGCCTGCTTCTGGGGCTGCACAGCACCTGCTGCTGCTGCTGCTGCTGCTGCTGGTGCGCCTGTTGCTGTTGTTGAAATGCAAGCTGCTGTTCCTGCGCCTCTCGCAAGCCCATGCGAGCCAAGGGGCTTGTGCGCGCAGTGGGTGGTGCCATCACTGCTGCTCCTGTTGCAGCAACTGCAGCGAGCACGGGCTGTGCAGCTGGCTGGGTTGAGGGGCTACCCTTTGGGGTACTACCGCTACCTGCATTCTTGTTGCAGCAAGGCGCATGCGCACTGGGGTGATGATACAAGTGGGAGATGGGAGGAGGTGTCGGGGCCTGGAGAGCAGCGGCAGGAGGAGCACCACTGCGCGGCGTGATGGACCTGCTGCTGCGCGGCGTGGCCTGGTGCTGCTGCTGTTGCAGGTCGTGGGGGCATGGGGCGGGTATGGGTGCCATTGAGGTGGCATGCACCATGTTAGCCCTGGGCGTGGCGCTGCCAGGAGTGACGCTCCGACGGTGGGAGGCGGGTGTGCGGCAGCAGCTGCCGCCCTCGCCGCCCATGCGGCCTTGCTGCAGTGCCAAGCCTAGCTGGCTGCTGCTGCCCCACTCGTCCATGGCAGGGTAACCCAGGCCAGAGCTGTCTGGCCCACCGAGGCTGGTGCTGGCCTGGGGGCCGAACAGCGTGTTGTAGTGCACGTAGTCGGGGGCCAGCGGGTCCTCGTGGTCGTACCCGCAGCCATCTGCGGAAATGAGGGCATGCGTGCGCAAGCGGATGTAGGCGGTGTGTGTGTGTATGTGTGTGTGTGTGTGTGTGTGTCAAGGCGTATCGGTGGGCAAGCACATGTGTGCACCCATTTGCACAGTGCAAGGGTGCATGCCATTTGGCCCATACAATATATAATAAAAAATATATACACATTTATGTACATATATATACACCTTGGTGCTGTCATGCAAGCCTTGCAGGCGCATGCCCTCCACAGCAAATGCCCAGTCCTTGCCAAAAGGATCAAAAGAGGTCCCCCACCCCCAACTAGGGTTACGTCTGCCCCCTGGCCCACTGTCGTCCTCTTCCAGGTCAATGTTGATGAGCTTGCAGTCAGGCATGCATCCTGACTGAGCGCCTTTGCCACCATTACCCAACCCTATTTCCTACTGCCCTCACCCGCTGGAGGCATGCTGGAGCAGGAGCCAAAGCTGAACGCCCCGCACACGCTGCCTGCTGCCGCGGCTGCTGCTGCCTGGATCTGTGTCTGGCGTGGGTGACAGGGGCCAGGATGGTGCTGCTGCTGCTGCTGTTTCTGCTGTTGCAGCGCATGCGCCAGCTGCGGCTGCCTGGGTAGTGGGGAGATCTCCGTGGAGTTAGGCGTGGGTGGGATGCCGAGGACGTCAACAGGAGGGGTAGAGCGACGAGGCGAGGAGAAGGGCCCAGGCAGAGTTAGGGGAAAGGGCACATGGAGGTGTGCGTTGCCTCGCCCACAACCCTGGGGCAGACCACCTGTTGGTGGCACGTGTGTGGTGGAGGGCAGGCAAGGGGGCTGCAAAGGGGGCTGCTGCCGTAGCGCAGCAGAGCCCCCCTCACAATGACCCACCCCAACGGTGGCAGGCTGCTGGGGGCTGTTGCATGCTGCGTGCTTGCTGCTGCTGTGCGCGCTGAGCGCAGAATGTGGGCACTGGTGCAGCGTGCGAGAGGGCGTGCGTGCATTGCCAGGGGGGGGCTCCCCTTCTTCCGCCGGCGTGTCTGCAGATACACATCCCTCGCCATCCTCTGCCTGTCCCACTCCTGCCTGTGTGGTGGCCCCTGGGGAGCGCTGCGCAGACACCGCAGCAGGTGCGCACGGCTGCTTGAGGGGGGCGCCCTGGTTGGCCTCGCCGCACCTGCGTGCACCCCATGGACGGGAATGTGGGGCATGTGTATGTGCGTGCGTCCATGTAGCGTGCACTTGCATTTCAGTACAGCGGACGTTGCAGCGCAGTCCCTCCTCCATGCACTCTTGCAGACCTCGTGGGTGCTGCATGCTACAGTCATCACACAAATCTATTTATTTGTATCAATTCATGAGGTGCCCACGGAGCTGATCCATAGCATGAGGAGCCCTCATGCACTGGCGGCTCGCACCCCACATACATACATCCGGCAAGGAACAACGCACAGACCAAAAATGCAGGCAGCACGATCGCACAGCTCAGGCAAACATTCTCCCGGCCAGGACCCTCATTTCCTGCTAAAGCACACCTACCTTAACATCAGCCAAAGCATGCCATAGCCAGCCAACACATGCCTCCTCAAAACACCCCCAGCCAAAACACACCTGCTGCGCTTGTTGCTGCTGCTGCCGCTGCTGCTGTGACGGCTGGATGCTGGGCTGGTGGAGCACCTGACATTGTGCTGCTGCCCGTGGCGGCTCAGCCCACGGCTGCGCTTCACTGCGTGGCTGCTCTTCGCCGCGCTGCTGTGGCTGTGGCTGCCCTTTGCTGTACTGGTACGGCCGCGGCTGCTCTTTGCAGTGCCGGTATGGCTATAGCTGCTCTTCACTGTGCAGTCGCTTCTGTTCCCATCCGCCTTCGTGCCACCACGCCCGCCATGCCTGCTTGAAGCCTTGCTGCCTATGCTCCCCCCACTGCTGCCGCTGCTGCTGCACCCGCTGCTCTCCCTGCCATCCCTGCTACATCTGGCATCTTGCTCAGCCTTGGCCTGCAGTGGCTGACCTGCAGCTCCTTGTTCAGCCTTGGCCTGTGGTGGCTGATCTGCAGCTCCTTGTTCAGCCTTGGCCTGCAGTGGCTGACCTGCAGCTCCTTGTTCAGCCTTGGCCTGTGGTGGCTGACCTGCAGCTCCTTGCTCAGCCTTGGCCTGCAGTGGTTGATCTGCAGCTCCTTGTTCAGCCTTGGCCTGTGGTGGCTGATCTGCAGCTCCTTGTTCAGCCTTGGCCTGTGGTGGCTGACCTGCAGCTCCTTGCTCAGCCCTGGCCTGCTGTGGCTGGCCTGTGGCTCCGTGCTCAGCCTTGGCCTGCTGCGGCTGCTTTGTGGCACTGCTGGACACTAAGGCACCCTGGTAGACAGCAGGGATCCCTGACTGCATTGCTCCACACGATATGGGCACAGCATCACACTGCTGCAATGCTGCTGCTGAAGCAGGCATGGCCACAGCGCCCCCTCCTGCCTCCATCTGCTGCTGCTGCTGCTGCTGCTGCTGGAGCTGTAGCTGGCTGGAGGTGTTCAAGGGGGACGGGTAGCTGGACCCGCAACCCTCTTCCATGCCACCCTCCTGCTCATCCAATGTCCTTGCGGCAGCCGGCGGGGTGCTGACTGCCCCCATCATCTTGCCGCTGCCACCCCCTCCATGCCCCCCTGCAGCCCCCACACTTGAGCGCGCGCCTTGCTGCTGCCACACTTGAGTGTTGTTAGCCTTGCCGCTGCCACCCCCTCCATGCCACCTTGCAGCGGCCGCACTCGAGTGCGAGCCCACCCCAGGCGCGGCTGCATTGCTGTTGCAACAGCAGCTCGGCACTCTGATGCATAAGGGGCTCGCAGACAGGCTGCGCTGCAGCACCTGGCAGCAGCTGTCGCTGTCGTTGTTGTTGTTGTTGACGAAGGAGAGATGGCTGATACCAGCACGCCCCTCTGGTGTGGCAGGCCCGAGGGGGGAGCTGGGCTGGTTGAGCAGCTGGGTAGCTGCACTGATGGGGCAGGGCAGGCTGGAGGTGCGCGCGTGCTGGGCTGATGACTTGGCTTTGGGGGGCATTGCAGAGGAGGGCGTGGGTGGTGAAAGTGCGGCCTCGGAAGCGCAGACGGCATGCACCTCAGGTGCTGACGTGGCTGTGCAGGTTGGGGAGTTTTGAGGGTCAGTCGCAGCTGCTGAAGCTGCTTTTGCTGAGGATGCCGCTGGATGGGCAGGGAGTGAGGGAGAGCTGCGGCTGTTGGTTGGTTCTGGTTCTGATCTGGCAGGTACGCATTGTGCTGCATCTCCAATGCCTTCCGGAGCATCAGCCAGAAAGGGGGCCATCACCTCCTTCAGCCCAGACAGCCTGAGATACGTTTTTGGATTCAGTTGGCGATGTGAGGGGACAAGGGTCGTTTATCAAACAAAGTCATAGCCCTCCCCCACCCCAAAACCTCAATCCTGTGCGTGCACAAAATAGGCGGACAGGTGTAGGCTTGCGCGTGTGAGCATGATGCAGCATCTAGGAACGGGTGCTTGAGCTGGCGCATGTGAGAATAAGGACCCGCAGAGGCTTGCATGAGGATAAGGAACGGCAGAAAGGTACCCTGGCACATGGCATACAGTTCAACCTCTTGCATGTCTGTTTGTGTGAGAGGGGGCGGATAGCATGCAGCTCTGCTTTCCAAGTCCTGAGGTTCAGGCTCCAAACCCTCAGGAAGTGTGTCTGAATTTTTGAAAGGGGGGGCAGATAGCACGCAGCTCTACTTCCCAAGTCCTAAAATTCAGTCTCTAATCCCGCGCAAGACACCCATCCAACAGCCACGGTAAATCTTGCTGCTGTTGCTACGCACAGGAGCAAAAACAGGTAAAAGGGAAGGGAGGTAGTGAAGCAAAGGCAGCGGTAGACCACCCTTTGCTTTGAACACCCACAGCAGGTGGGCGGAACAACACGACAAGGCAGGCACATTTTGTGGGCAGACTGCATGGCTGCATCACATCAGGCGCATGCGGCATGCATTACGAAACAGAGGAGGGCACCTATCCCCACAACATGAGGAGAGGCCTGCCTGATCAAAGCAGGCCAACTGCCCTCCCACTTCTGCACCGTCGTGGACCAAAACTCACGCCAAACATGCGCATGCATCCCTCTGTTTACAACATGTTTCGAGCAGTCTAAGGCAACAACCGGCAACCTCACCTGCTGGGGCCATGGCCCGATCCGGTGCTGGCATCCTTTGAGGCGTCCAAGCTGTGCGCCAGTACAGCCATGGCAGCCATCCTGGCAGGGAGGCTGGGCTTGCTGCCCCGGGGACTGGCCTTGTCTGCACACAGGTGCAGGTTAAAAAAAGGCATGGAGTGCAGTCAGGGGGATCACTGGAATGGGGATTGGCTTTGCCTGCACAGGTGCAGATTAGCAATAAAGGCATACAACCTTAAGTGCAGTCAGGGGGATCACTGAAATAGATTAGGCTCTCACCGCGCAGGGGCACAGGTGCGCGTTCATGGTAGAAAGGGAAGGTTCGAGTGCAGCCAGAGGTATCACAGGAATGAGAACTGTGGCTTTGTCTGTGCAGCCGCTGGTCTGCAAGACAGGGCATATATGATCTGCATGCCGTCAAAGGATCACTGAGATGTGGCATGCAGGAAGGGCAGGTGCAACGCTGCTTACGGCAGTATACCAAGGCAGCTCTTGCCAACCCTGGCAGAGCCTTGTGCTTCCCCATAAGCATTCCATGTTTGTCACAAGTAGGTAAGGTGACCCTTTCTAATCGTTGTTGGAAGGTACTTTTAAATGGAGGAGCCTAGTCCTCTGTTGAAGAGACCTGGACTTCAACAGCTTCCCGTTACACATTTTTTAATGTGCAGCCAACAGCTAAGCACATCCTTCAACGCCCTGCATGCCCACAGCCACACCATCAGCATGTAGCTGGCTGCAAGCCAACCTCATCCTCTTATTAGACACACACACACACACACACACACACACCTTGCTCCGCAGCAGCAGCTGCCGCCATGCTCTGCAGCATGGCACGGCCCCTGCTTAATACATCTGCTGCAGCGCGCCCGCCAGGGGACTGCCCATCTGCAAACGCGGCCCCCTCTCCCCCTCTCTCAGCCTTTCCCCTGCTGCGCTCACTGCCACCCCCCAACGCAGGGCTGAGCGAGTGGGGCGTGGCTCCTGCAGACGCCCAACCCCCCTCCCCAGAACTCCAAGTCGCCCGGGTTGCTGCCGTGCACGCGCCTGTGGACATGCCTGAGGTAGCAGCTCCTCCCCCCTTCCCCGATGCTCCCGAGGCCTCCTTGGCGAACACCGCCATGCTACGCATCATGCAGTTGATGTCGCAGCTGGAGCCCAAGCTGCTGGCAGTACGCAGACGGCGTGCGAGGCGCTCTCCTGAGCCCCGCTGCTGCTGCTGCTGCCAATCGCGCGCACCCACTCCTGCTGCCCCATCACTGCATGTGCTGCCGCGCACGCCTCCGCTGGCGGGGCTGATGTCGCTGGTCATACGGCTGCGAGCATTGAGGCGCTGCACACCGCTGCCAACATCACTGTCATCCCCACATTTGATCTCACTGCCAGTATTGGTGGTGACGATGGTTGCGGCGTGGTACCTGCTCCCGGCCCCTCCTCCACCTGAGCTCCCACCCCCCTTGCCTTGCTCTTCTCCGGTACCCTGCTCTCCCTTTGCGCCACCCTGCTGAGCTTCATGACCCCCTTTCCACCCCCTCCCACCTTGCAAACATCTTCCTCCACGAGGCCCAGCACCGCCACCCCCCACATCATCATCATCATCACCGTCGCTGGCGGTGTCATCCCAGTCTGGCTGGCACCCGTCCCCCCCATCCTCTTCCTCGTTTCCTCCCTCCTCCTCTTCACCCTCTGGCTCCTCACCCTCTGTGCCCACCTCAGCAGCCGCACCGGCTCGTCCCCCACCTGCCGCTGCCACTCGATCGCCACCACCTGCCCTGTGGTCCGGGGCTGCCAGCAGACCCTTCACTGTGTCTTCCAATGACCGGCTAGGTGCGCCCCTGCCGCCACCACCGCCCTGGGTACCAAGTAGCTCCACTTGTGGCGCGGAGGATGTGGCCCTCACACTAGGGCTCTCAGGCACTGCCTCTGCCGCTGCACAACACTGCTGCTGCTGCTGCTGCTGCTGCTGCTGCTGGCACTGCTGGGAGGGGGCCGAGGTGTGCTGGGATGCGGCACCGGCCCCGCCACTACCGCAGCTGCTGCGGCTGCGGAGGGGGGGATTCGATGAACCAGGGCGTAGCAAGGACATCATGCGCTGCGGCAGCACGTCTTGCTCCTCAGGCAGGCCTGTGCAGGCAGAGGGGCCACACGCAGGCATGAAACCATCCAAACTCAAGTCCATGAATCCAACTCCCATGATCACATGCAGCCACAAAACCACGGCTGCCAAAACCTCCATCGCCACGTGCAGCCATGCATCCATCCAAAATCCAATCCATAAATTCAACTTCCATGATCACATGCTGCCATGAAACCACTGCCGCCACAGCTTCAGATACTGAGAATGTCTTCACAAAACAACAAGCAGGCACTTGCTTCCAAATCGGCACACCGCAAAACCTGACGTTGGTCCAGCAATATGACTGGTATGTGACTACATAAAACGGCACTAAAAGCCTGTCTTGTTCATTGCAAACAGAAAAGTATCCAGGCTTTTGGTGCCCATGTGGGTTCAAAGACTACAGTCTATAACACCACTCTAACCAGGGGCTGTGTCGTTGCCCCAAGGCATGTGCACAGTGTTTTGACCCGCTGCAGGAGCACATGCTGAGAGGTGAGTCGGGCTGTGGCCTGAGGTGATGTTGAAATGAGCCAAGAGACGGGAGATCAGGAGGCACACACAAGAGACCATTAAGGCGTGGGCCGTGCGGTTCATTGGACCTTACAAGTAAGAGTCAAAGGGAGGCCCGTAGCAAGCATGAACAGGCACAGCATGGCTGCCCACTTGGGTATACAAAGGGCAAGGAGGCCACAGTAAGTAGCAAGCAAGTAGTAAGTAGCAAGCATGAACAGGCACAGCATGGCTGCCCACTTGGGTATACAAAGGGCAAGGAGGCCACAGTAAGTAGCAAGCAAGTAGTAAGTAGCAAGCATGAACAGGCACAGCATGGCTGCCCACTTGGGTATACAAAGGGCAAGGAGGCCACAGTAAGTAGCAAGCAAGTAGTAAGTAGCAAGCATGAACAGGCACAGCATGGCTGCCCACTTGGGTATACAAAGGGCAAGGAGGCCACAGTAAGTAGCAAGCAAGTAGTAAGTATCAAGCATGAACCGGCACAGCATGGCTGCCCACTTGGGTATACAAAGGGCAAGGAGGCCACAGTAAGAAGGAGGGAGGGTCGGCGCTTGACAGGAGTGGATGTGCAGCGACTTTAATGCATACCGAAAGCTTCCTTCCTTAAAGTCTAAGGCAGGGTAACTGGTGCCTGATGACAGTGCCCGCAGCTCTGCATGTACCTGATCCTATGGCACCCACACTCCCATCCTCCTCCTAAATCTCGGTCAAGGCACGACTGCACGTACCTGATTCTATGGCACCCACACTCCCATCCTCCTCCCCAATCTCGATCTCAGTATGACCGCACGCACCTGGTTCTATGGCATCTGAACCCCCGTCATCCTCAAGCTCATCCCTCTTCCATATCGGGGCACAACAGCACGTACCTGACTCCCCATCATCCTCAAGCTCATCCCTCTTCCATATCGGGGCACGACAGCACGTACCTGGTTCTATGGCATCTGACTCCCCATCATCCTCAAGCTCATCCCTCTTCCATATCGGGGCACGACAGCACGTACCTGACTCCCCATCATCCTCAAGCTCATCCCTCTTCCATATCGGGGCACGACAGCACGTACCTGGTTCTATGGCATCTGACTCCCCATCATCCTCAAGCTCATCCTCCTCCCAGCCCCCATGCTCAGAGCTGTCTGTCGCACTCTGGGCTTCGGCTCCAAAGCGGGCATGAGCCTGCGGCAGCAAAAGTGCAGGCACTGCCATGCTTTGGGATGTGGCTCCAAAGCGGCCAAGAGCCCGCGGCAGCAAGAATGCAGGCACGACAAAACACAAGGTGGCTGGATTCACGACAGCCATTCATCGGTGTGGGTAGGGTTGGCCCTGGGTGAGCAGCTCCTGTGCAAGAGGGTTGAAACGCCATTTGGATCCTAGGAGATCCGCACTTGAAGGATATGAGGGCTTGTAATAAGCGGTGGCAGCATTCTAGTTCTTTACCTGCTAAATTTAGGGTCACGACTATGTGAATTAGCCCAAGGGCACTGTGAGCTGCGAAAATTACTGCCATGACTCTGTACATTAGCCCAAGCGCAATGTGCTAGGTCAAGGTGACCACACAAACCCATCTTGTGAGACCTGACTGTGAGGGAGGTAGCAGGAAGGGCTGCATGCAGTCGGTATCAGCATGAGAACAAGTGTCAGCAGCCTTTTGAATGGATTGGCTGGAAAGCGTACTGACGGTGCGGAGGACAGGCACAGCTGCATTTGCAAGCGCTTCTTGCTTTTGGAAGTCTATTCTTTCATCCCCGGAACCTTGGTGTAAATGGAAATTTACCACCATCAGAATTCTGCTCGCATGCACACTTGCCTGCTGCAGCTACAATATTGAGCCAAGCACAGCACGCACAAGCACACACACACAACCACAACCACACATACACACACAAACACAAACACACGCACTCCCTCTCTCTCTCTCACACACACACACACACACCTTTTGAGAATGCGCCTCAAGGGGCGCTGCATATGGTTGGGTCTCAAATGCAGCAGTAGACTCTGGACAGCCCCCATCGCGCATGCTGCCCCTCATGCGCTCAAACTGCTGTGCCACACTCTCACGGATCGTGCTGTCAAAGTTCACTGTGTCCTGCACCTCCTTGCCGCCATTAGCATGCTGCTGCGCCTTCAGCTGAGCGGCTGCATCTGCGGCTGCCTGCGCCTGCATGCGCTCAAACTGCTGCGCCACGCTCTCGCGGATCGTGCTCTCAAAGTTCACGGTGTCCCGCGCCTGCTTCCTGATCGGCCCATGCTGGCTGACCTGGTTTGCTGCCGGGCCAGCCGCCTGTGCCTGCATGCGCTCAAACTGCTGCGCCACGCTCTCGCGGATCGTGCTCTCAAAGTTCACGGTGTCCCGCGCCTGCTTGCTGATCGGCCCATGCTGGCTGACCTGGTTTGCTGCCGGGCCAGCCGCCTGTGCCTGCATGCGCTCAAACTGCTGCGCCACGCTCTCGCGGATCGTGCTCTCAAAGTTCACGGTGTCCCGCGCCTGCTTGCTGATCGGCCCCTGCTGGCTGACCTGGTTTGCTGCCAGGCCAGCCGCCTGTGCCTGCATGCGCTCAAACTGCTGCGCCACGCTCTCGCGGATTGTGCTCTCAAAGTTCACGGTGTCCCGCGCATGCTTGCTGATCGGCCCCTGCTGGCTGACCTGGTTTGCTGCCAGGCCAGCCGCCTGTGCCTGCATGCGCTCAAACTGCTGCGCCACGCTCTCGCGGATTGTGCTCTCAAAGTTCACGGTGTCCCGCGCATGCTTGCTGATCGGCCCCTGCTGGCTGACCTGGGTTGCTGCCGGGCCAGCCGCCTGCGCCTGCATGCGCGCAAACTGCTGCGCCACGCTCTCGCGTATGGTACACTCATAGGTGACGGTGTCTTTCATTGCCCCATCTCTTTCGCCCATGCTTGGGACACAAAGAGGGGATGTGCCCTTGGGAGGCAAGGGAGGTGTGCCTTCAGAGGGGTTTGCCTGCAGGCAAGGGCAAGGCAAGGGAGGTGTGCCTTCAGAGGGGCTTGCATGCAGACGATTGCAAGGCAAGCAGTATACTCTGCTGAGTATGGTGCACAAGCAACATAGGAGGAGCACTCTCAGAAAGCACAAACAGGAAGGACAGAGGAGGAGCATGTCAAATGAGGCAGAAAACACGGTCAGGATGCACGCAAGAGCACGTCACACGAGGCAGGAAAACGCAGGCGCAAGATAGGAGGAGCATGTCAGCCAAGGCAGAGACGCGGGCGCAACATAAGAGGAGCATGCCACACAAGGCAAAAATAATAATAGAATTATGTGCGCAACATAAGAGGAGCATATCTGTCAAGGCAGAAACACAGGCGGAACAGGATGGGAAAGGTGTGCATGCGCAGAAGGGGAGGGGGGGGGGGGCACAGCTGAAAAGCCTCGACTGCAATAATTGCAATCTGCGTGTGCACTCTGCAACCTGCAGGTGGGGCAGCTGAGAAGCCTCGACTGCAACAACTGCAATCTGCATGTGCACTCTGCAACCTGCATGTGGGGCAGCTCAGAGGCCTTGACTGCAACAACTGCACGTGCACTTTGTGAAAAAGCGCCAGCCAACACAGATGACTGGACACAAATGCACAGGCTGCTCGTCTCGGTCAATCTTACGGCCTGGACTTGATTACTGCCTGGACTTGATTACTGCCTAGATCTCAGCGTTGAAAAACCTGAAGTTTCTTCAAGTGTGGGACTGACCTCTTTAGATTGGTGTGTGGAACAGGCCTGTACGCAAAAAAGTGTACACCAGCAGCAGGGGGTGCCAGCACGGCCTAGCGCCAACTCTGATGCAGGCGCCCATCAATTATCAAATAACTAGGGAAGTCCTCTGATCCGTGATCCACTGTGCCGATGCTTAGCACTTGCAATGGAAAGCACTCAAGCAATGAGTATGCATCAGCGTGTGCTTGTGCTTGTGCCGGGATTCTCTCGAGAAGGTTACTACAAAGCATACTCTTTTTTTTTACGAATTAGAAGACACTGGAGGAAGTGTGAAACCCCCGGCCAAGCTGCCCAGCTGCTTGTAGGCAACGCTACTTAGTCCCCCTCTCTGCTCGCACGCAGCAGGGGACGGTGGGCGCGCTTCCCATCCAACAACACAAACGGAAAAAGCAGGGCATCCTGCAGGCCCAAGCAGCCTCCTCTGCGGTTGTAACCCACAACCCCCCCGCCCACCTGCTGCCCCATAGTGCAGCCAAGGTCCACAGCAATGTGCGCCGCCAAGGGCAGATGCATGCAGCATCCTCTGTAACTGAATCCTCCTAGCCCACCTGCTGCCCCATAGCGCAGCCTACACCCACAGCATTTTACAATGCCAAGGGCAGGCCCAAGCAGCCCCTTCTGCAATAGCACACGCCCCCTGCCCACCTGCTGCCCCAGAGTGCGGCTTAAATCTGCAGCATTGTGCGCATCCGTCAGGCGAATACATGAGAAGTTTTCCGCCACGCTTTGCCGTAGGGTCTGCTCGTATGTCACCTCATCCTCGCTATCAGTGTGGCTGGCTGCCTCGCGCGCGCTGGCCTTACTGCACCATGGGCCTTGAGGTTTCTGTGGTGTGTGTGTGTGTGTATGTGTGCGTGTGTGCGCATGTGCGTGTTTGTGTGCATGCGTGCATATATCTGTGTGCGTTTATGCACGCACGCGCAAACAAGTTTGTTTGCACTTTTAGATGTACACTTGCAATTCCAGTGCTTCGCTCCTGTGCATACAGATCAGTGCATTTCATGGGCACCTCGCCCATTCGTCCAGCAGGCCGAGAAGCCTTGTAAAGTGGTCGCATCACTGTGAGCCGATCTGTGCCTTCCTGTCCCCCCATTGCTGCCTTGTTGAGATCCTGCTGTATTAGAGGCACAGCTGCTTGGTGCAGCAGTCCGAGTTGTTCACACCTCAGGTGCACAGCGTTTTCTTTCCAGTGCGTAAACAGCGCACAACACACAAAACCAAAATACCCCATCCCTTCCCTGTCTCCCACAGTCCCACACCCTGCACGTTGCCTGAGCTGGCACAGACGTAAAAGGTTGAAGCAACACCCCACTCAGGTGAATTTGAATCCATTGGGCACATCCATGCCCTGCTAGTTTTTATCCTCCCTTACCTGCACCACCTTGCCCACCATTTGCAGGTGCTTGAGGTGCGTGTCAGCCTCTGTGGTGGTGTCCTGGACACGAATGTGCGCCACCACTGCCGGCGCCAAAGGGCTCCCTGGAGCTAGGAAGCAGCCCTGCAGGGCGCAAGAAAGGACACGAGACCCTTGCATCCATGTACAATATCTATAGCATGCTTGCATCGTTGCAACGTACGGATTAGGGCGAAAAGGGGGCACAAGGTCCGTACATCATATGCATATCATACGCGAAATGCATGCATGCTTGCATCGCACTGTATGGGGCCAAGAGAGGGGCACAAGGTCCATGCATTCACATGCACCCATCCATGCATCATCCCATGTATCCGTGCGCACATGCATGCATATATATAGAGGGCCACAAGGTCCATGCATTCACATGCACCCATCCATGCATCATCCCATGTATCCGTGCGCACATGCATGCATATATATGGACCTTTGCTTATATAAATATATGGACCTTTGCTTATATATATATATATATATATATATATATATATATGGCATCAAGAGGACAAAGGTCCATTCACGAGTGCAGGCCATTCCTAAGCACTGAGCGTGGGTGCGTTGCAGGGTGGCCCAGGCATGGAGAGGGCTGTGTATCACAAGTTGGCAAGCACAACAAAAGTCCACGTGATCAAAGCTTGCGCCTGGGCTGAGAAAGCCTGAGTGTGTATGCAATTTCTGCTTCCATTACAAGCGCAACCACAAAGGTCTAAACAGGGCAGTCACACAGCGAAGGAAGCGCAGGATGAGGCACCGTGTTGTCTTGTGCATGGACCTGGGCCTAGGAAGCACAGGGTTGCCGTTTTGAGCACAGGGTGAAAAAGCATAGGGTGAGGCACCCTATTGTTCAGAGCACTCACTTGTGGTTTGGATGCCTTGGCGGCCAGCACTGCCGGGCTGTGGGGCCCAAAGCCATTGCCCCTGCCTTGATCAGGGGTCTTGGGCAGTCCTACGCACACAGTGTACACACGAGAAAAAAAAACAGGTCAGATCGCATTAGAATGCATTAGAACACGCATTAGGTGTCTTGGGCAGTCCTGCATTCATAGGGTGAATGCTAGCAAGCGTGAAAGCAGAGCGCGTGCAAGCACACACAAGTTGTAGGCGTTGCGCTGGTGTATGTAGGCAGTTTGAGGCTCGCACTTCAAACAAACTAGGCGTTCATCGAGGCAGAGGTCAACCAATCAACAGCTGGCTCTTGCACTGGAACCTGTCAGGGTCTACTGCAGCAAAGGCCACCGGGCACCTCTCAAGACGCGGCCACAGCAGCACCAAAGAGCCCCGGCACCCATGAGGCAAGAGCAGCAACAAAGGGCAGTGGCAACCATGTGGCAGAGCCAGCACCAACAAGCCAGGGCACCCATGTGGCAGCAGCAGCACAAACAATCCGCGGCACCCAAGTGGCAACAGCAGGCGCACCTGACTCAAACGGTAGGTCTTTGCCTGCAGCATCTGGGCACTCCAGGGGCGCCAGCACCGGCCTGCCAGCCTGCTGCTGCTGTTGCCGTCCATCGCCTCTACCACTGCTTCCAGATCTGTGCTGAGCCTCCACTGCCTCGTAGCCAGCAGCGCATGGGGCAGAACAAGCAGCATGGGCTGCACAGCTTGCAGTGTGCTCGTCTGCACCACCTTGCCCCCTGCCCTCATGCTTTGCAGCTGCCAGATGGTGGTGCTCGTGCGACTCAGAGCCCCATGAGGAGCTGGTGCGGCGGCCGCGCCCCCTGCCTCCCTCCTCACCACTCCCCGCTCCTGCGCCTGCTGCTCGGCTGTTCAACCCTGCACTGCGGGGTCTGCTGCTCGATCCGCTGTCATGGCTCTCGTGGCTTGCACGTGCCTCTTTGGCCTCAACAGTCACGGCAAGCACAGGGTTTGCTGTGCTGCTTGCATGCTCCAACGCTGCCTCGCCGCCTGCTGCAGCACGGGGCGCAAGGTGCTCAGGTGCATGTGCCGTGCTGGCGTCCACGCTTTGACGAGGCAGGCCAGCAGGGATGCCCTCGGGCTGCAGTGTAGGCACAGCGTCTTGCTCCACAGAGTCAAAGCGGTCTGCGCGCATATGGGGGGCAGGAGCGCCCTGCTGCTGCTGCTGCTGCTGCTGCAAAGTGGCAGTCAGGGGCTGGGCTAGATGAGCTGCAGGCAGAGGCGGCGCGTGGAGGCCAAAGCGCAACGGTGGCAGCGCTTGGCCGCTCGCCCCACCTCCGCAGGGCTGAGCTTCAGATGAAGGGACGGTTGTGCCCTTGGGTGCAGGGACGGCAGCAGGCTGTTCCCCGGGTGCCATCTGCATTTGGTGCTGCTCCGTGCGCAGGCGTGTGAGGTTGCGTTGAAGGGGACCCAGGCTTTCCAGCCCACCTGCTGCGGTGCCCACCAGCCCCCTGCCACTCCCTATCCGTGCATAAGCACCCTGTGTTGCAGATGGCACCCTCTGGATGGTGGTGTGGCTGGGAGCGTTGCTCTCCACGGCGGCCTTCTTCTTGCTGCTGCCTTGCTCGCCCTTGAACCCAAACAGCGATCGCAGGCGCGTGCCCACCTTGGTGGCGGAGTGGGGCGCGGAGGGGGCAGGGGGAGTGCTGCGTGTGGGGGTGGTGGCTGCTGTGGTGGCTGCGGAAGTTGTGGTTGTGGGAGAAGGGGGTGGGAGGAGGGACGGGTGGCGACAAGAGGACATACTGAGGTCACGCACGGTGGTGTCCTTTGAAGGGGTGTAGGGGGGTGCAAAGCTGCTGCTCTCCAGCGCTCCAGAGGGCTGGCCTGTGGTGGTATTGGATGTAGCAGAGCTGGGAGCTGCCAAAGGAAAGGAGGGTGCGTGCAGAGAAGTGTGGGAGGGGCTGGATGCTAAAGGGCTGGGAGGAGCAACACCTTGGAGCGGGGAGGACGCAAAAGCGCTGGGCGGCATGCCGGGTGGTTGATATGGTGCACCTGGCATGATGAGCAAGGGAGCGAGTGATTGGCAATGAGCATTAGTTGGCATAGGCATTTTTCGGCCTGAGGCCTGTCTCTCTGAACAGATATGCTTGCCATGGATTTGGTCAAAGGGGGGTGGAGCAGCTGGTCAATGCGCACCACCATCTGGCCCGCTCTCCAAATGCTACGCTACACCGCAACTGCCGTGGAAACGATATAAGATTATATTGAAGGTGGAAAGTTCCTAGTGCATGGCCAACGCATGGCCTGAGGGAAATGGGAACGTGGAGGTGTGACCGTCCCTGCTAACAAGGTGAAAGCTGCTTGCTCGACAAAGCGAGCCAAGACCAACGACAGTCACATTTCATTGAGTGACCACACAGCTATCACGCCATCAAACCATCACCCCAAGCAGACTGCTCACCTCGTGGGTGCTCCTGCCCTCTCTTCTGCAGCTCACACTCCAACTCATGGATTCGTTGGTCACGGCATGCCAAGTCATACCTGAGGCCCTCAATTTCTCTATGCATGTGTATTGCAGGCAAGTGTGAAGGTGGGGTGGTGTCAATAATGCGTCAGGGGCGGACAAGAACATGAGCAGGGGCGTTGACCAGCTCCAGGCGGCCTCACATTGCTGCCCACACAAATCACGCAGCAAGACCGACTTTTTGCTCACCTTTTGTGCGCAGCAAGGTGGTGCTGAAGCGACTTAACCAGCTTCTTGAGGTTGTGATACTTCTGATGGTCAACACCCGCACCGGCTTCGGGATCCATTTTTGTTTTATATATACAGTTGAATCAAACCTTATAAACCACCTGCACTGTTAACCCCAATTCACATTTTGCCGGATAAATTTGACAGGTGTTTCTTTGCTCCCAGACATCAAATAAGACAAAAAAAATCATTTCTGACTGTGGCTGCTTCATTGTTTCATGAGGACACTTCGCTAATATTTTCGGTCTTAGGGCTGAAGCCTACCCTCTCCCCATGTCGATGGGCCCAACACCTCCACTTCCTCCTCCAATGCCCATGCCCATGTTCATGCCCCCTGGAGGTGAGTGAGCTTGCGCAATCTGCTCACATGTTACTCACTCTCACACTCTGGAACATTATCCTTTAGCGCCATTGCGAGAGTTGCTAACGCTGCCCCCAACAGCAGGACCAAAGCCTCACAGCCACTTGGAGTGCGGAGGATGCCGGACGCTCCTCATGTACCCACAAGGAGCAGGAAATGTCAGATGCTCTCGTTGCACCCACATCACCCCTGTCCCTCCTGCCAGCACAGAGGCAGCCCAAATTGTATGCAATGGGTGCCGTGTGCTTCTTTCATATCCCAAGGGTGCACAGAGCGTGCAATGCTCGATGTGCCATGTCGTAACCCAGGTAAGTCCTAATGTGACAGCTTGTTCAGGAGTCAAAGCGTCAGTTTTAATTGATGCTACTACGCCCTCATTTCCACTGAATTTATGTGTATCCAGAAGTACAGGGAGGTGTCAAAGTTGGTACGCCGCATTTTTGCAGTTCAGTGCAGTATGGTTTCGCATGTGTGTGCACCTGCTATCTAAATACTCGTGCCCAGTCTGCGAACACCAAACCATTTGAGGCTTGCTCTTTTCTTGAAAAAAAGCTGTGCAATTATATTTCAGCCCTACAATTTTGCCAGGGGGTGAATTGTCTTAGAAGGGCCAATCTCATTGTTGTTAACGTTTGACTATGACCGAAAAGTTCTTTGCTATGATTTTGAGGATGCGAAGAACGTGCATTCAGTGTCGGGCTCTTCATAGCTTCCTCTGTTTGAAGGTCTTCACGTGCATGCCACCTGCTACATGTGCTACGCAGGTCCCTGCTTATGGTCATCTGGTCTGTGGGGGGTGCAGCATCATGCTGATGTATCCTACAGGTGCCGAGAGCGTGAAGTGCTCTGTCTGCCACTTTGTCACTGGTGTTGACAGTGTACAGCAGCAGCAGCAGCAGCAGGAGCAGCAGCCTCCATCAGAGGCCCCCCCACCGCCCCCTTCATCCAAAGAAGATGGGGGTTCACCCAGTGTCGGTCCCAACGATGCAGCGCCACTCCAAAGCTTTGAGGAGGGTTTGAATGCTGAGGGAGCAAGAGCCGGCGCGTGGGACGAGGCACAGCAGCAAGAGCAGCAGCAGCAGCAGCAGCAGCCAAAGGAAGGGACAGCACATGCTGGCAAGCAAGAGGCAGGAGCAGATGTGTCCAGACAAGAAAATAGTACAACCAATGAGGTGAGCACTCAAAAGAAAGAGAAAGGAAAGGAAAGGGCTAGGTTACACAGCTGCACCTGCCTACAAAGGCAGCCGGGATGAAGCAAAAATGCAGTGCCCCCATATCTTGATCAGACAGTTCCAGGCTAGATATGCCGACCACTGAGGTGAGGGCTCACACACAAGCCTCTGTGCACCTCAGCCAAGCGTTGCATGTGTGCCTCCTCTTGCTCACATTGCCTCACATCATGTCTGCAGAACTCCAAGGGAAAACAACAAGGCCTATTTCCCGCAAAGGAACTAGTTGCATTTGGTTTGGCTACTCATTATGCCTAAGGAACAAGCTTAAGGCTCTCTGCATAAAAATCTGCAGCAACTATAGGAATATAGTGACAAGCTGGTAGTGGATGATGTTGAGAGTTTTGGAAATTTCTAGTGAACCACAATTTTTGGGTTGGTTCTCTAGCAGAATGCCTGCAAAAATGACCAAATATGGGAAAAAGTCCTCTAGCCGTTTGGGACCTTGCTTTGCTGTGAGGAAAGCACTGACCACTTTTTTTGTTAAGATTGCCTCCTGTGCTAAATACATGGCAAGTGGCTATTACAATAAACTCAGGAGGTGATGGCAACTATTGCTTCCAACCAGCCTCAAACCAGGTAGCCACAATACTTGATTTTTTGCACAGCCCCCTCCCAAATACGTGCATATCAAGCATAAAACAAGCTCATTCCAGCCATCAACCCTACCTCTGACTGGGGTGCTTGAACATTCTTTGTAGGCATGTGTATGCACGACAGCGGCAGGATCACAGTGAGGTGCCACAGGCCTGCAAATAGTATCCACTGGCATCGTTATTTTGCTTTTTTATCTTTTGCATGAAGTACAGTTCAACTCGAATGGTGTTGGTGTCTCTCAACTCTTGGAATTACATAACTCTGAAATGAAACCCATTGAGACAAGCAATCAAAAATGGAACTGGGAACCAACGCTTGGGAACAAGCGACATGGTTGGGAGTTCCTGAGAGGGCTGCAGGGGTCCCCAGGGGTAACTGACTCACTGAGAGATGTTCATCCCTCTTGACACTTTTTGCACAATGTCTAGTACTATCACGTTTAAGTTGGCTGAAGCATACAGGATTTTGTAAAACTAGGTGATACAAGCAGCCGAGTGCAAAGGCAGCAGCTAATTGTCAGCAGGCATGATGTTCCAAATATCTTTTTAGGCATTAATAAGTGTGGTCAAGCTCGGCAGATGCTGTATGCCATCCATCCAAGTGAACGCCTTCCAGCTACATGCACCTGCATTCAACAGGCATTTTCCAGGGATTACAAAACTTGCAGCTAAAAGGCTTCTGCCTTTCGCTCAGCACCCTCATTAGGCAAAGAAAAGAGACACATGTGTGCGGCTTGTCATTTTACTAAGCATCGGAACCTCACCGCTGAAACGTGCATGTCATCAAGGATTTCAGCTCGCAAAAAATGCGAACCCAAAAGTTGCAGAACCTAGAATTTGCAGGTCCATTGCACAACTTACATGGGATGCATCTTTTTGCATAAACTAGCTGACACGATCATGAAAATGGACCATGCATGAGAGGCTTGCAGCGGAACAGGATTGGCTCTCTAAGTCACACCTGAGGTGCTCAATGACCAACTTTCTGTGCTTCTCTTTATATTCACCCTTCTGTAGGTGCCCAGCCTTGAGGCGAGCGTCAAGAAGTGAAAACCGATGTGTGTTTGTTGCTGGATTTTTAAAAGATGATATGTGCAATGGTCGACGATCAATAACTCGGGAATTATCGGATTTTGTTGGATTGTGGTTATTTTGCTGTCGATGTTTATGGACGCGTTGCTGTACCCTCTCCGTTCATCGGTGTCAGACGGTTCGTTAGGTGTCCGAGCTAATGATTTCATTTAAATTTTTTTTTTGTGTGGACGTGAGCACAATTCTATACTGCTTGCACCGACCTATTCTGCCTGTTCCTTCGCCCAAAAGTTGCAATGTTCGTGTAAAGAGAAGGAGAATGGTGGCAAAAACCGCAGCAGCGGTTCTGCCGATGCCTCCCGTTCCAGAGTCAATTGACGAGGAACAGAGGAAGCGAGCTTGGGCAATTTGGGAGTCTATAGGAGCCCCAAAGTACCATGTAAGACCTTTTGCTATCCCTGTATATGCTGTATGTACTCTTTAGGAGGTCTTTTAAACATGGCAACTGAGACACAGCAAACCTAACACGCAGGTGGCCCCCATGGTGGACCAGGTGTGGCATAAATTTGTGCAGGACTGCAATAATGTACAGTGCCTCCCCTCCGCGTTGCATTCATGGTCTATCAGCTGCTCACAACAAGGAGGAATGTGCTTGCTCAGCTTCTCTGCATGCCAGTTAGCCACACTGATAGGCAAAGGAGAGTAATAAGCTGCTCCAAGGAGTGTCTCCCACAAAGTAGGGCGCAGGCATGCATACTGTCCAGGGAGCATTGTGGGATAACCATGAACCTGTTCGTCTTTCAGTCAAAGAGCTTGACCAAGGCGCATGCCTTCTGTGTGTGTGTGTGTGTGTGTGTGTGTGTGTGTGTGTGTGTGTGTGTGTGTGTGTGTGTGTGTGTGTGTGTGTGCGTGTGCGCGTGTGTGTGCGTGTGTGCATGTGTGTGCCCCACATATGCTCAAATGGTAGCTCAAATGCACAATCAGTTACAAGCTTTGCATGTGGATGAATGAAGGGAGCACACGCACATCGTTTGTACACAAAATGTTTGAACACTTGCTGGGCAAGTCTACACGAAATGAAAGCTAAGGCAGACAAGCATATGCCCGTCTTCTCCTCCCCTCAGTCGGAGCTTCCTTTTCGCATGCTGTGCCGGAGGAATGGATCTACAGCTGCCTACACGCCCATGATGCATGCCCGCCTCTTTGCTGAGGACCCCAAATACAGGCAAGGTCACATGCTTGCGAGGGCACATGAAGTTGCCTTGTCATCTACAATCACTCTGTTCCAAGCCAACAGCGAAGCAACTGTGCTTGTGCATGTGCACATTGTATTTTGATTTTTTGAGCAAGCAATGCGAGACTGTTTTTTTTTGTCTCAGGTCATAAATCATTATAATTTTTGTTGGAGGATATGACTGTAAGGCAAATGGACTAACCTTTGTGCATAATTGCATGCATGACTGGGATGGCCAATAAAGGTGAGTATAAGCTGAAGTGCAGGCCTAAGCTCTGTGTGCAACATTTGGGGAAAGTTTACAGCTGGTGGGCTCTGTCAAAACCCATTGCCTTGGTGCTCAATCCTGGGCATGCAACTGTCTGCCTCACCATGGCCTGCTCCTGCCTACCTGCATCGGTCCTTCAGGTCTCTTCAATGCATCTGCATGTACAGACCACTAGCATTCGAAATTGTTGTGTTCAATGTCCTTTCTTGCAGAAGACGTTGGACCAACAAATTCAATTGTGCAGAGTCCACACAAGCTTTAACCATGTGGCCTGTGAGCTTTGTCCTTCAGGAATGTGTTCGAGGGGCGTGCATGATGTTTCATTTGGAGCTCTGTTGCAACCATGCTCCTTTCCGGTGCTTTCCATGGGCACCCAAAACATTCCAGATGGACCTCTTGCCTTGGATGGGAAAACTCACGCTCCTGAGATGCTGCACTGTACAAAGGGGTGTTTGGTGTGGCGTGGCCGACGAAGCAAAGGATGCTTGCAAACAAGTTCCCAGCGGCATGCCTCCAGTGTATCCTGGTCGCAGCTCTCTTCCTCCCGGGAGTGCCTGCTCATGGATGACTGTGTGTGCACACACGCTCCATGCATGACGTATCTGCTTGAACACCGCTCCCAGTGGATTTGCCAGGGATGGTTTACTGTTATAAGGTCGCTAGCGGCATTGAGCTGCTCGTGGATTACGTCCGCCATGCTAAAAGTCCATGCGGAAAACTCTTGCCCTGGCAACCTCAGCACTCAGGCTCTGGTGAGGCCCTGGCTAGCTTGCTAGTTGGGGGACCTCTCCTCAATGCATGCGGCCTTTTGGCTGGCGTAGACTTGTCTTTTCTCTCAGGCTTGCTCACATGATGCCGCCCTTCCTGTGTTTGCAGCAACTACTTTGTGATGGAGAAGACAGAAAGCTGAATTTCAGTTGTGGCCATCAACTAGGTGGCTCCTTGGGCATGCCATGCTGCATGTTTGGGACTGATGAGCCATATCCTGGCCTTGCAGCAAAGTTGCATTCTGGGCTCGCTTCCAGCCCTTCCATACAGCCCCTCGCGGTAGTGCTCTGAGAGCCATCCCCCTCCACTGGTTAAGAGGTTGAAGCGCAACCAAACCAGGCCCGGCTATTTGCTTAAATGGATGTCAGCAGCATTGTGCTGCTGCCAGCAGCTAAAGGGGTTTCCTCTCACAGGATTTGCTCTGGGACAAGTGTGACTCAGATCAAAAAATTTTCCAATTGATTTGCACAGCGCCAGCCACTGCCTCTCAAGGCCCTCTGACACTGCAGGGCTGCCTCAACTTTTTGTTTGGGAGGGCATCCAGATTTCCAGGGTGGGGGCTGCCTCAACTCTTTGTTTGGGAGGGCAGCCAGAATTCCAGGGTGGGGGGTGCCCTGGGCGGGCCTGGGCAGCCAGGATGTGAAATTTCCCAGAAGCCATCAACCTAGGGGCTCCGCCCCATGAATGGAGCTTCGCCAAAAAAACAGGACAGCATGGTCACCGTGCAAGGATGTCAACACCTGTTTGTATGGCCAGCAGGACTGGGGAGGTGTGCTCTCTCAATGCGTCAGCTGCTCACATAAAGCCAAAGCTGGAGGAAAAGGGATCATCCGACACTGTATGCAATGGTGCAGGCTTCGCCACCTGCGATGCTCACCCTCGCGCTTGCTGCCCCATAGATGCACTTTTGGGCTCCATAAAAGCATAAAATGAAGTGTATTGTACATGTGCTGCAGGAAGGAGTTCACCACTTGTGAGGGTGACCGGCCGTTGTTTGTCCAGTTCTGTGCCCACGACCCGCAGCATCTAGTGAGGGCAGCCCAATTGGCAGCTCCCCATGCAGACTACATCGACATAAATTTCGGTGGGTGTTGGACGTCCGCATAGATCGACCTCCATGAATTCAAGTTTTTTGTCTCCCCACTCTTTTGTAGCTTACACCCCTCCTTGTTTTCATTTTTCATTCTCCCATCCTGTATCATTTTCCAATTTTGGGTATACTGATTTAAAATGTGACAGGATGAGTACGTCCACTTCTTGTACGCAAGCTGGGATCCTGCAGGTCATTCCTTCACATGCGCCCCCCTTTTACATCTGCTTTTTTTTTGCGCACCCTCAATTGCAGGGTGCCCCCAGCGCATTGCCAAGTGAGTGTAATAGACGTTTGGGGGTCCGCCTATGTGTTGAATGGTGCCGGTAGAAGTGGGTGCGCAGAAGAAGTCATCCCTTGTATGCATCCAGGTTGGGATGGCACCAGGGCAAGGGCACTGCAAATTTCCACTACCAGACAGAACAAGAAGGCCATTGGAGATCTGGGCGTTGAATGGTGTCAAAAGGAATGAGTGCGCAAAAAGCAGAGTCATTCCCAATATGGATCCAGGTAGGGTTGGTATCTGTGTGCAGGGGCACTGCAAATCCCCGCTACCAGGCAGAAAGAGGTAGTCAATTGAAAACGGGATGTTTCACCCAGCTCCCCACCGCGATTTCTGGTGAAAACAAGCTGTCGTCTCGTTTGGGCATCCCAGGCGCCATACAAAAGGCTGCATCTGTCCACAAGCTACCACCTTGCCAACATGGGGGACACTGATTGGGGGCACTTGCATTGACATGGACTGTATGCAGCATGTACTGAAGCAGTCTTGCGCGCAAGGTACAAACAACTTGTGTTTGTCATTCAGAGAGCACATGTTTTAATGTTGGGAGGGGGGGTGTATGTGCGCAGCTTTCCTCTGCGTACAGATGCGGCAACAGCACATTCTCTCATAACCTCACCTGAATTATTCCTAACAATGAATGAGTCTGCAGATGTAGCTCTATTCTTACCGGTAATATTTATATTTGCGCTTGTTGTGTCACTACCTCCTTGTAACAAGACTGTGGGTCACTTTTTTTTGCAGGCGTGGTTATTACGGGGCATTCCTGATGGACGACCTCCCCTTGGTTTACAAGCTGGTTTCTGAACTCGTGAAGGTGAGTTGACGTGCAAGCACTGTCTTCCTTGTCAAGGTGGGTTGATGTTCAAGCATCGTCTTCCTTGTGAAGGTGAGTTGATGTGCAAGCACTGTCTTCCTTGTGAAGGTGGGTTGATGTGCAAGCACTGTCTTCCTTGTGAAGGTGAGTTGGTGTGCAAGCACCGTCTTCCTTGTGAAGGTGGGTTGATGAGCAAGCACTGTCTTCCTTGTGAAGGTGAGTTGGTGTGCAAGCAATGTCTTCCTTGTGAAGGTGGGTTGATGAGCAAGCACCGTCTTCCTTGTGAAGGTAGGTTAACGTGCAAGCAATTGTCTTCCGAGTCTTTGTAGGCTATGGCCAGTTTGGGGGGCCAGACGTATGAGCATGGTGCTCTTCACCTCGTGTGTTTTCCTCTTGCTCTGCAACTTCAGCAAAAATGTTGCGTGCAGTACAGCTTAAGTCTTGATGCGCATCTTGTGCCTTCTGCATGTGTTGACTTTGTGAAGTTTGATATCGAATTGAAAATTGCTGGACCAGTTTACAAATGCAACAGCTTCACATCATAAAGAACCTACCACCAACTGAGACCCCTGTCACTCCTTTGTCATGATCCTTCACAATATGAAGAACCTTCTGTCAACAGAGACCCCTGTTACTAATTTGCCACGACCTTCACAATATTAAGAACCTACCATCAAGAGACCCCTCTCACTTCTCTGCAATCCTGCGCTTATCGTTTTCCGAAGGGTGCTTTTGTCTTGAGGCCAACCAGGCATGTCTGTACGCTTGCAACACGAGCCAGGCCCCTGCTACAGATTTTGCAACATGCAATTGGTGCTTGCGCATGCAAGGGGCACTTTCATGCTTCAACATGCTATGGGCTCTGCGACACGAGCTTGAAGGTGGCCCTGCATTGCACTCAGCAAGACAGCAAATATTTTAGATTGCATTGCATGCTAAAAAGTTACATTGTGCATGATGCTGCCATAATTATTTTCTATGCTGCTGTGTGGCCGACAGGGCGTGTACCCCACACCCGTGAGCTGCAAGATCCGTGTGTTTCCAAAGCTTGAGGACACCCTGAACTACGCACGCCTCATCCAGAGTGCCGGCTGTAGTGTGTTGGCTGTGCATGGCCGCCTCCGAGAGCAGAAGGACAACTCTGCCACACGCGCAGACTGGGACCAAATCAAGGCAGTGAAGCAGGTGCGCTGAATCGACATGCTTGCAGCAGCTTGTCGGTTGTGCATGGCCGCTTGCAAGAGCAGGAGGAGAACTCTGCCGCAATCGCAGACTGGGTCCAAATCAAGGCAGTGAAGCAATCAGGGTGCAATCAGGGTGCGTGGCTGCGGCTGCCGTGGGGTATTTGGGGGTCAGTCAGGGCCTCTGAGGCTGGCCAGGAAGTGCGCCTAATAGTTGTGGAGCAGGAAGTGCGCGCCAACAAAGGATGAGGGACTTACTTACTGTGGGCTGGACACCACTGACCATGCATGGCTGCGGTAGGCATCTTAAAGAGGGGCAAGGGCGTGCATCAAGTCTTGACCAGGTGCAACGCCCAGTGATGATCAAGTTGCCTTCCTGGCATGGAGACATGGTGGTGCATTGTAGGCACTCCGCCTGAGGTGGGATCAACAGCAAAGGCTGTCCATCCCCATGGTGGTAACCAATGTCCCCATCAATGATGAGTCGTCGTCCTATAGACACTCAGGCGTGCCTGGAGGGCGCTCTACCTCTGGGTTCAGATACCTCATGCCATGCTTTGCATGCTTTGTCCATCAGCAAATGCCGACATAGCCGCCACGCCTAAGAGGCATGGACAGGCCTGGATTGTGCGCTCGACTTTCCTGACTCGAGAGCATAGTGCCATGCTGAAGGAAGCAGCACATGTGCAGAGAAGTGTGTGTGTGCGTGCGCGCGGGTGCGTGCATGCACGTGTGTGTGTGTTTGTGTGCACGCACATACGTGCAGGAATTTAGGACTCAAAGCACCATGAACTTTACCAAGCAGATGTCAGGTCCAGGATGCCTTCAGGTTTCATCTACGCACAGCCTTGGTGCTGCATATAGCTACTGTCTGCTTCGACCTCTGTACTGCGCATGGCCTCTGTACTGCACGCGGCCTCTGTACTGCACGTGGCCTCTGTACTGCACACGGCCACTGTCTGCATTGGCACCTGTACTGCATGCGGCCTCTGTACTGCGCATGGCCTCTGTGCTGCGCATGGCCTCTGTACTGCATGTGGCACCTGTACGGCATGCGGCCTCTGTACTGCGCATGGCCTTTGTACTGCACACAGCCACTGTCCTGCATTGGCACCTGTACTGCATGCGGCCTCTGTACTGCACGCAGCCACTATCTGTTTTGCCATGCTTCTCTTGCTCGCAGGCTCTCTCCATCCCTGTGCTGGCGAATGGCAACATCCGCCACATCCAGGATGCCCAGGCGTGCCTGGAATATACCGGGTGCGATGGCGTGCTCTCTGCAGAGTCGCTTCTGGTGGACCCTGCCTTGTTCAACCCAAGGAGAATGGAGCCAGAGGTGGGAGCTGCTCCTAGGATGAGCACGCAGGACGGAACCTGCCTTGTTTGATCCAAGCAGACTGGATCCAGAGGGTGGGGTTTTGTTTTCAGGTTGCACGGACTCCTGCTCAGTCCTTTTAAAAGGCCCTGCCATGCCTTCCTAATTGGGTCTTGTCAACCCAAGTAGGCTGGTGCCTGAGGCAGGGGCTTCAAGTTGTTGCTGGGGTCAGTCAGCCTGTAAGTTGCATGGATCTGAGCGGGTGATCGTGGCTTGCACCTGGTCATGGCAGCTGACCATGGCACGCAGTTCGCAGCTCATGCTTTCAGATTGCGGCTTGTAGGTAGGCTGGTTTATGGCAGCTGGATGAGTCCGCCGTCTGTTGACATGGATCACCATGTGTGCTGCCAGCTTCTGAAAATCAACCTCAGGCGCTCTCCCTTTCGTAGCCCAGCAGAATGTCACCGGAGCTCGGTGGAAGGTGTGATAAAAAGTTCATCACATGCTGGAAAGTCTTAACCTTTGTAAGTTGTGACCAAAGGCTCCTTCCCTCCCATACCTCATTTCCACCACCCTCTGCTGGCAGCCATGCTGTATGGCTTTACACCATGCATGTCTGTGCCTTTCAGAGTGGTAGCATCGGAGCAAAGGAGCATGCCCCACTTGGCACAGCATTGGACAAAAGGCACAGCATTGGAGCAAAGGAGCATGCCCCACTTGGCATCAAGCAAAGTTAGCTACGCACCTCCATGTGCCAATGTACGTGCAGGGTGGCTACACCGTGCTACAAGGATGCCAGCTTGTGCAAGACTACCTGAGGCTGTGTGAGCAGTACCCTGTCCCCATACGCATGGTTAAGGGCCACGTGCACAAAATGGTGAGCCGTGCTGCCCATCAGTCACGCTTCCGAATCATCTTGATGGAAGAGTGGCATCTGGAGTCCTGCAGTCCAGGCAATCGATTGCACACATGCATGAAAAGCCAAAGCCCCTGGCTTGTTACTGTTTGCCTTTAATGAATCCCACCAGAAAGCCCCTGGCTCGTCACTGCTTGCCATGGCAAACCATTGGGCCCCTGCCTCGTCGCTGTTGTAGGTGGGACCTTGGCTGGCCGAGCATGTTGATATCCGTGAGGCGATCAACACGCAATCAGCACAGCTTACCATACAGGTCAGTTGAGGCGCAAAGCATGGGCTGGCAGTCGGTGTGTTTTAGGTCTCCTTGTTTCAATCATTGCCAACAGCCTGGACAACCTGGGCTTGTGTGGTGTGCAGCATGTGGTTTCTGCGCCCCTGCATTTTCTTTGAATGGTTGTGGTATCATGAGAGCCACCTTCTGCCCTCCCGTGCCTACTTTAGAAAAGAAAAGATAAGACAAGACTACGCAAGCCAGGTCCAGCTGCGTGCATCAAGGACAGGTCCCCTAACTAGCAAGCTAGCTGGGGCCTCACCGAAACTACTTTAGACCGTGGGCTGCATTGGTGCGCCCTGCACTCCACAAAAATGCATTGCTTGCAGGATTTTTCCCATGTTGTAGCTTGTCCACCTCAACATCCAACCTAGGCCTCTTTTCATCAAGACACCTTCCAGTACACATGGGTCAGAACTTCCCTTTGTCAAACGTGGGATTGCAGGCAAAGAAAAGGAGGGAATAGCTACGTAGGTAGTGAAATGTTCAGCCTGCATCAATCGGTTAAAAGGGTCTGCTTGATTCCAAAACCATGTGAAACCCCCTGTATAGTCAGACTGAGAAGTGTAGCAGGCAGAGTAAGAAGGATGGTTCAGCAACAAGAAAGAGAAAGGTGACAGCTGAAAGACTGAGTTCCAAACCTTCAATAGCAAGCGCATTCAAGGTTGGCAAGGGCAGATGAGGATGAAAGGACAGATATTTCCTTGCGAGTTTTTTGTGAGTTCATGCTAGCATGCCAGCAGAAAAGCCTCTGCTCAGGACCGGATCTTTGTGACAGTTTCAAACAGGGACAAAAGAAGGATGGGCGATTCCCAGCCAATTCCAGGGCCTCTAAGAACTAACCCGTGTTTTTACCAGCTCTTACCCAGACAGAGGAGGCTCAAATGCCTGCTTAGTCAAGACTTTAGGCTTGCATGACCCAGTCCTGGTGGGGGAACCAAAGCATTTCCACAATGCATTTGGATCTCCATAGTCCATGCCTCAAGGACTACAGGTTACAGGTCCAGGAAACAAAAGGCCTCCAGGCAAAACAACTGGTTGCCTGTGTGTTCACGGTATAGGTGGACTGTTTTGGTTCTTAAAAGCAAACATGTCAAAGGACTGTACTCCTTGACCTGCAGGACTACATCCGCCATATGGATGAATTAGTGGAGCGCGTGCGGAGCAACGGGCGCGCAGAACCTATCCCAGCAATCTCTCAAAAGGCTTTGCTTAGGCAAGCAGCAGAAGAGGCACGAGCGGTGGGTCTGAAAGGATTTGTAAATATTGGTCAGGTCCTGCCCTTGCTGACTGTCGCTCCTGCGTGTGATACTTCAATGCCAGCAAAGGTGTCTGCCTGTCCATGCATGAGCATGGTGGGTGACTTAAAAATGACAATGCTGCCTTCAATGACTCGAGCCAATGGACATGTCCAGTCACACCAATGCCAGCAAGCATCTGTCCGTCTGTCTGTCTGTCTGTCTGCACTTGAGCATGGTTGCTCATGCATGGCTCAAGGTCGACCGAAAGAAAATGGCATGCCTGCTGCACTATCATGTACCAAAGACTTGCTGGTCATCAAGCGCTGCCATACAGGGCAACAGCCCTTGCAAATCCTTCTCCTTGGTGATGTTATGCATGCCCGACTCCTGCATTCCTTCAACCTTGGAGATACCCAATTTTACACCAACCCGGATTGATTGATTTAAATGTATGTGAATGATGGGCATGCAGGCAGCCATACAAGAGCAGGAGCGTGAGGCGAGCGCTCTTGCCAACTTGGATGCTTTTGAGAGGATTGACGCCTCAACCTGATAAGCACTGATGCCCAATGATCTACACCTGCCAATGAACTACACCTGCCAAGTGGTGGTTCCTTGGGTAAGGGCATTAGCCTGGCATCAACTAATAACGCTTGTATGTTATGGCGCTCTGAAAAGGAGTGTTTTTCATCTATCTGTTGGCTCCTTCAGATTTTTGTGTGCCTCGGCACAATTGTTTGCCTGGTCTTTCATGCCAGCCTCTGAAGATCAACTGGGAATGGTGGCGCCCTCACTAATGCTTGTATGTGCTTGGCACACTGCGCACGCGCTTACACACACACACACACACACACACACACACACACACACACACACGCACGCACGCATGTATTAAGGCGCCACTCATTTTTACAAGTGAATGGCAAGCACATGTCTAAGGTTGAAGCTCAAGATGTTGGTGCAGGTCTGGACCAGCCTGTGCTAGGTGCTCGCAGACCGTCTTCTTTTTCTACAGTTTCCATTCTGTTAGTCTCTTATTTGCCAGAAAGGTTGCTCCTTCTGTTTTGGCAAGTGGAACGCAGGGCTTTGCTCAAGTGCTTTTATATCAGCTGTCTTCTGCCATGGGCTCGACCATTCTATTGCTCTGAGGTTGCCTTTGGCAATGACAGGGCAAGCACTGGAACGCATGCTTTGGAATTTCTCTGCAGATCGTTTAATATGTCAATTTCTTCTACAAATTTAGTGTCAGGCCTTTCACAGAAGAAAAAAAGCAAGGAAAAGAGGATGCCTAGGGCACAGGCACTGTGCATCCCCTCCGCCAAGAGAAGAAAGAAAAGGAAAGCTCAATTGATCCCAGTTGAGGGCTACTAACAGTACCTCTGCCTGGCCTTGGTGGTGAGAGTTGGTAGAAGGCCTCTCAAGGCCAGGTCTGATGCAATCAAGTTTATGAGCGTACTGGACAGAATGAGCATGAAGCTTCAGAGTAAGCTTGGAGACTTTGTAAGTGTCAAGACCAAGAGCATTCAGAGTGTGAGAGGTTCAGGTGACACACTCTACACTCCATAGAATGTTATGACGTGCAACTTCAGCTGAGGAAAGGTAAGATGAGGTAAGGTGACATCGCTATATCCGCTTACGAGAGCAATTGAGCGGAAACACTGAGGCCTGTAACCAGGACTGGCCCAAATTGCTCAACTCACAAAACTTGGACTGGAAGAGGTAGCAAGATCATGTTTGTTATGTTCTGGTGTTTGTAATAGCACGAGGTACTGATGCTCAAAGGTTTCCAAGCTGTTGGATCAGATAATTACCACTAGCACTCAATTGACCGGCAGCCCTCATCAACCTCCCGTCAGTTCAACACTGATGCTATCCAAAAAACTCCCACCTTCAAGAACACTGAAGCCAGAGTTATTGCAACTCACGGCTGAATCAACAGCCCATACTAGTGGCCCCATTGATGCACACCTTAATGACGCTCTCAACCCCTCCACCAACATTGATGCTAACCCTCAACCCAGCAACAACCACCCAACACAGGAAGTTCCAGCACCGCAGCCTCCCTCCACAACTCACATCAGGCATCCGATCACCGGACGGCGCCCCACACGGACCCAGTGTCAAACCTGGGCCGGCCCCTACAGCAAGCCCTCCCAGTACAAGCACATCACGTCTGATATATCCTGAAACACAAGACATTAATTCAATACTCTACCAGCGACACAACAAGCTTCAAGTTGCCTCCAGGCAAAGAATATGCCAGGCACTGGAGCAACTTAACCCCAGAGCAAGCCGCCAAATAAATGAACACGCTCTAGACACAGAACAAGAACACCTTCTCCCATACACTCAATCCACACTCTCACGTAAGCCAATGTTCTCCCATCCACCCAAAGTGTAAACCCAGAGAACAATCTGAATCTTTACACCCCAACTGGAGATGCTTTCATCATCAGCGCTAACCTGCCAGGGATACAAAATGAAGATGGGCCTCCCAGCAAGCGTACACGCTCTGCAAAGAAGCAAGAACTTCGTAACACCCTACCAAAGACCCTCCAAATCTGCCCTCAGACAAGGGAAATTATAGCAACAAGATCTACAGAGCCCAATAACGAGCTCCCAAGGAAAAGGAAGCGCTGCAGACACAGAACAAGCATCACTCCTTTTGTGCACCAAACTCATAACCTCTTGCTGGACACAACCAACCCAACGTGCTGCCCCCCTCCCCTTATATAGACCCACAACCTAGGGACGCTTTTAACACCCCGCTTGAAGATGGCCCCAACATCAGAGCTAATCTGCCTGGCCTACAAACAGAGCTCCCTGGAGACGGGCCTCCCAGCAAGTATACACGCTCTATAAGAAGTCAAAACTTCAGAACAAAGCCCCAGCAGCCCCAGCGTAATGAGAGACTCTTGGATCAGGGGATACAAGTCCCAGAGAACATCTCACGAGCCATTCCAGTCTGTTTTTTCCTAATAATACTGGCTCCTCTGCCTGGTACCAGAGCCACCCTGATGTTATCTTTGTGAGATCTATCCCAGGCAGACAAGCTCACCTTGATCCTTCTAAGATCCCTCCTCAAGACAGAGACATTCACCTTGTTGCATTGAAATTTTGTCCAGACACCAACCCTTTCATCACTTTAGAAACTGCAGCAACTCAACATGCTCACACTATAACCAGACTTAAAACCCGCAGCTCAAGGAATCCAAACAGGAACAACAAAGTGACTCTACACATCATCCTGATTGGTGTGGCTGGCACTATTTACAATGAGTACACGATCAAAACTCTTGTCAATTTGGGCACATCCAAAAACAAAGCAAAATCCCTAGCTTCCAAGCTGAGCTGTCAAGCCATACAGAGACTAACCACTATCATTAACACCAGACATGCTCTTTACTTACTGGGGGCTTCGGGGAGGGGGGGGGTTCGCTGGGCGCGCGGAGGTGGATACAAGGAGAAGGAGAGTCCGGGCGCCTCGGGGCATGGCCGACAACCCGCCCGACCCTCATTAGTTCAGTCTCTTTCCCTCTCCTAGGCTTGCTGTAGCTAGTGTAGTTTTGAGGGACTTCTGGTGGGGCCCTTGCTAGCTTGCTAGTTCAGGGACCTTTCCTTAATGCACACGGCCTGTGGCCTGCGTAGACTTTTCTTTTTCTTTTTCCCCAACAGTATAACCAGGGCATCTCAGGATCGAGCGCCAATTAAAATGATGCAGGTTGCATCGGTATAGTACCTGGCCACTTATGCACAGTAGCCATAAGCCATAACGGCACGCCTTCCATTCCCCTCTCCCACCCGAACACCCCAAATACACAGATTGGTAGCCAAAACTCACAAAACTAGGAAAGAGAGCCTCTTCCTGAGGAAGAAACTACTTCATACAGAGAAAGAACTTCAGACCCCAAGCGTCAACTCTCTAGCTTCAAATTGTGATGGCGGTAGTATCTGGAATTACAGAGAAACCTCTGTAAAGAAGCTGGCTCGGGAGACCACAGCAAGCCATGCCATCAGCGCCGTCTACTACTATGACTTTGACATCACACTTATAGATGCAAGGGAGTTTCTGTCCAGCCAAGAGAATCGACATGAGCGATGACCCCTCATCCCAACAGGAGCAGTACCACACTCACTACGGGCCCATGATAATAGAGGAGTAGGCCCTGCCTTTCTTCAAGAAAGCTGGCTTCCAACCAGCAAGCATCTGCACTGCTGCTCGCACCGACATTGAATGCGCATGCTGCCAGATATGCAACTGCCACGGAGGCCTGGAGCCTATAAACACGGAGACCTCCTACCTTGACATGTATGTTTGTGATGTCTGCCAACGTACTTATCAATGGAAATGCCTGAGAGAACTTGGTAGATACACTGATGAGCAAAGATAAGAGGTTCACATAGCTGAAACCTGTGCTAGCCTCAGCAATGAAGACAAACTCGACTCAGAATTACATACTCTAAAGAAGAGCTGCTTGAGGTTAACTGGACACCATCATGGGAGCCAGAGGAAACAAAAACAATCTGGCCAACCCTCCACCAGCACATGCAAGGATTTGAAGCCCCGCAAATCAATTCCAATCTCCACCTACCCACAGCGGACCTAGCCTTCTCCAACCTAGAGCAACAAGGATTCAACAAACCGGATGCAAGCAACACTTGTAAGCAGAAATCAGAGACAAAGATTTGCAACAAAATTATCTTTGACATACTCCCACCAATTCAAACCAGACGCAACTCCAGCCGCCCTGATGCGATCTTGGTCACTCCTCACCCCACTAACCCAAACAGGCCACCAACTCCATCCTCACACAGAGTACTGCGCAGTATGGGGAGTAGCACAACTTCAGCCCGCCATATCCACTTGAAAAGAAAAGAAAAGTCTACGCAAGCCAAAGGCCGCGTGCATTAAGGGAAGAACCCCTAACAAAAGTTAGAGGCCTCACCAGGAGGCCCTCCACCTAAACTAGACAAAACTAGCCTAGGAGAGAGCAAGAGACAGAACTAATGGGGATCCGGGGGATTGCTTGCCATGCCCCTGAGCACTCGGACTCTCCTTCTCCCATCCTCTGCCGCCGCCGCGCGCCCAGCAAACCCCCTCCCAGATGCTCCCTGAAAACAAAGTGCATGTCTAGTGTTAATGATGGTGGATAATCTTTGGATGGCATGGTCCCTGAGCTGGGAGGCTACTGATTCAGCTTTTTGTTTGGTCAGGCCCAGATTTATGAGAGGTGTAATTGTATAATTGTTGTAAATTGTGCTACTAACACCAACTAAGATGATGTGCAAAGTCACTTTGTTATTCCTGTTTGGGTTTCTTAAGCTGTGTGTTTTAAGTCTGCTTATAATGTGGGAGTGTTGAGTTTGTGCACGTTCTAAGGTGATGAGGGGATTTGTGTCAGGGCAGAATTTAAGTTCAACAAGGTGAATGTCCCTATCTTGTGGTGGGATCCTGGTAGGATCAAGGTGGGCTTGTCTGCCTGGGATGTGGCGCACGAATAGAGCGTCAGGGCGGCTTTGGTGCCGTGCAGGTGAGGCAGCGCCAATTGGGAAAACCCAGTCTGGAATAGCTCGAGAGTTGTTTTCAGGGACTTGTACGCCTTTATCCAGAAGTCTGTCACGATTGCAGCCATCCATGCTAATGAGGGATGAGCCAAAACGGCCTTCGCTGAGGGCTTCTATACAGAGACTTAGGGCCGCGTGGTGTCTGTTGGTGTGCATCCCACTCATTGTTGGGTTGGTACACCTAAGCAGAACATGATAAATGTTGTCTGTATTTGCACAGAGTGGGCACCTATCAGAACTGGAAAAGTTAAAGTTGAAGGCATGGCTCTGTGTGTACAGGGTATCCGTTCGATATTTCATGAGATTTATTTGTTGTTTAAGGGTAATCTTTGGATTTTTCCAGAAGGAGTTGCTGATTTCCTTGTTTGCAAGCTGAGAGATTGGTTGTGAGCTTCAGTGTTTGCGTTGGTGGTGGATGGTGTGGCATCGCTGAGCTTCTGCCATCTCTGGTAGTGGTAGCCAGAGGTGTCAGCAGAGCCAAGTCTGTGTTTCTTGTGCATGTGTGTTTTAAGTTTGTTGCTCAGGTTGGTGAGATAGTGTATCGGGAAAGTGTGGGAACGGTGTCTGCCATCACTTTGTGTGGAAGTGGTCTTTAATGAGAGCCAATAAAAATTGTGGAAAGGGTCCCTGGCATCCGAAAGCGTAATGTCTATTGTGTCAGAGAGGGCTGCGGTGCGAGCGCAAGCGTCAGCCCCCTCATTTCCTATGATGCCAGAGTGGGCTTTGACTCTATAAAAATGGATAGGGTGAGGGGAGTGCTCTAATATGGTTGATATGGTACGGATGAGCTCTGCATGTAGGTGATACCTCATGCGCATGGGATGAAGGGTTTAATTTGAAATTTGAAAGAGGCAGGATGCACTATCAGTGGCAATTGTGATTTGTTCGTGTTGGAGCGCCACAAGGATACCCACGAGTTCTGCTCTTGTGATGGTGTTGGTAGGCCCATGGCCATTGGGTTTTATGTGCAGTTGCAAGTGTTGGGATGGTTGAGTAACGTCTCTTCCTGGTTTGTAAACACCTGAACCTGATAACGGTGGGGAATCGTCATCTTTGTGTTTGATTACACATCAGTGTAGGTCATTTCCCTCCAATCCTTGATTTTGGGTGTGAACATCTTTCTAAAGTTGGCAGGGGTGAATGTTGCCCTTTCTCGAGGGCATTTATGTGAGCAGTTATGAGTGTCAGGGGGGAGTGATTGGAATTTCTGCTTCCAAGTGTTTGATGCAAGGTGTTGGTGTGTTCGCAGTGGCGTGACTAGATTTGGAGTTATATCCACCTGATAGAAATTAAATACTGTGAAGATACGAGGCCTAGTGCCCAGCTAGAAGCCTCACAGCAACAACACAGCGAACTGTGCAAACAACTCCGAGTTGGAGTCCAAGGTGCAGAGATTACCATCCACCCAATCCTCCTGGGTGTGGGTGGGACTATTTACAATGCCGATACCCTTGATTATTTCAAAAAATCAGGGATTGACTCACAGAGATCTGAAACACTTGCAAGAAAACTCCATGCCCATTCTGTACAATTTGCACACAAACTTACCCCTACCAGACGTGCCATTGAAAATAAAAAACACTCATCACAACACTGGTGCCGTGGGACCGCATGCTTTCAGAAACCCACCAGACCCACAATAACTTCCCTCTTACCCTCTGGTGGGGGAGACTCACGGCTTTTAGAGCCAATGTATCTCCTTTTCCTCAATTGATGTAGGGAGTGTTCTCACCGCCTACGTGGTCTTATACCTTTAATATCCTAGCGAACGTGGAATAGTGCATGGTCTAGTTGGGAATCAATGCCTAACATTACAGCAGTGCACTATTCATAAAATGGGTATTTACCTGATCCAACTTGGATTCTTGGAGCACAATTTACCCCTTGCTGTTTCATCAAACATCAGATCGCAACACACTTTGTTGATTTTATTTTTTCCGGGTCCAACTTTGCGAGTTGAGCTTTTTCTGGCCAGGTCTGGTTGCAGGCCCTTGTATTTCCGCTCAGCTGCCCTTGTAGGCGGACCCTTTCTTTTCTGTTCTTCACATATGTGCGTACATACACCTTCAAATCCACATGAATTGCTTTCAGAGATGCCTCTTTTTCAATCTCCTTTTTATTCTTTAGCAGTCATGTGTTTTGACTGATGGCTTCTTTTGTAAACCCCTGTTTTGAATTTGTGTGCAAGCTTAACAAATTGTTACTTGACTGGCTGGGAGAGTTTCCTCTGCCTACGTAGTTTTTCTTTCCTTTCTTGACTGGCAGGCAACTGGGGGCAACTTCATGTCTTTTTCTTTGCACACATGATCAGTCTTGTAGACATTCATGAAGCTAACAACTGATCAGGACACTCCGTTGATATTGCCTGCTGTAATTAGGAGCTTCGTCAAGAGTGTTTGTCCAATGAATTACACAAGCACCTTTAGCAATGGGGCAAGGTATTGACAGTGCAGACCTCCCTTGCACAGGGTTTTCAACCAACCAAAAATTGCAAGCCTCTCATCTGCTTCCAAAAGGAGGTAGGATGCAGAGGTATGAGCAATCGTAAGCACATTACGTTGGGTGTGCCCTCTGATCAAGGAAGATAGCCACTCTTACTAGGCAGCATAGCTGTTTAAATGAGCACATCCACCATCTACAAGTGCTCCATACACTTGCAAGCAAGCATAACCATTCTGTTCACCCAATCATCAGTGCCAACGGATTCATGTGACATATGTCAAGTGCTAGATTTCTGCACTGTCCGTCATAGGGGTAATGAATGGTCACGTCCATAGTGGTGACCAGAAGACTGGTGACCAAAATACCACAACATTTTTGAAAGGTACTTCAGCAGTTCTACCCGACATCAGAGAAGGCTTGCAATAAAAGCCAACACAGCCTGCAGTGCTGATGAAGGTCGCAGCGCAATATGCAGCGCTCATGCAGGTCAGTTGCAGTGCCGAGCAATGACTTCTCATGCACACTTCCATGAGCACAAAACATAGATATGTACTTGGGCTTTCTATTCCCCAACCCAACCCACCATGCACATATTTTGGTTCAAACCTACAGTGCGCAATCAGGTGCCTGCAGGCAATGATGCTTGGCTGTCAAGCTCCTGTGGTTGCAGCCTCCAACTTTACTCGTACACAGTTCCAACAAAGGGAGGGCAAGGGGCGGCTCAGGCAAGCTGGCAAAAGGCTCAGCTGCAGCATTGTGTGAGGCCCTCCGCATTATTCCTGCTGGGCAGCTGGGCTCCCGCACGCTCTAGTGTCCCAATGGGCACGAGCTGACCAGCTGACTAATAGGCAACCAACGCGTGCTCTAATGTACAGCGGCGTTGCACAGCCGGTGAAGGTACAAAGGGCCTCAAGGGGGCGTCAGTCCACCAGCAGTGTGTGGGAGTGACTGTGCGCAAACGCGTGGGAGAACTGCTCCTCAGACTTGTCAGGCCTGCTCGTTGCCTGTGTGAGTCGGAGCACCTGATTCGAGGAGAATATGACCTGCGCACGGAGGGCGTGAGCAAGCATGTGTCCGAGCAAGGCAGGTGTGAGTCTGTGTAAGCCTGTGTGCCTGAAGAGGCATGGGCGTGCCTGTGCAAGGCAGGTGCGTCTGAGCGAGGCAGGCGTGTCTGAGGCGGGCAGGTGTGTCTGAGTGGGGCAGGTGTGTCTGAGCGAGGCAGGTGTGTCTGAGCGAGGCAGGTGTGTCTGAGCGAGGCAGGTGTCTCTGAGTGGGGCAGGTGTGAGGCGGGCAGGCGTGTCTGAGACGGGCAGGTGTGTCTGTGCAGGGCAGGTGCAATCAAGACAGGTGTAATGAGGTGTGTTTGAGTGGGGCAGGTGTGTCTGTGCAGGGCAGGTGCAATCAAGACAGGTGTAATGAGGTGTGTTTGAGTGGGGCAGGTGTGCCAGAGTGGGGCAGGTGTGTCCGAGTGGGACAGGTGTGCCTGAGCAAGGCAGGCATGTCTGTGCAAGGCAGGCGTGTCTGTGCAAGGGAGGTGTGTGCAAGCATGTGTCTGAGCAAGGCAGGTGTGTCTGTGTGCACCTGTGCATGCACCTGAGCTAGGCAAGAGTGTGAGCATGATGGAGCAGTGTGCGCAAGTACATGTGTTCCTGCACAAAGAACCACAGGCAGGCAAGCTCTCAGGCAACAAGGACCAAAGAGAGCATATGCAAGGGCTGTCCCTGCATGCGCGCAGCGAGCACAGCCTAAATTCATGCTTAGCACCCAACAGGTTTGTTTTTTCAGTGAGCATGCTTAAAATGTCAGAGCGGGCAACATATGCTCCTTCAGAATGGTTTCCTACAAGTGCAGCTCCTGTCATGATTGCATGCGAAGTCCATGCAACACTCGTGCTCCTTGTGCCGTACACCAAGCAGCACATAAGTCGTCACTAGGTGCACATCCTCATTCAGAACTCCAAAGCCTGCTGACTCACCATCGGCGTGCTCAGTAGCGACAAGGCAGTTATCCCCAACAGAAGCTCGTACACCTGCATTGCAAGTGATCGACAAGCCTTAGGCGTTCGGTGTGCATGTGTGTGCGTGCATGCAATGAGGATAAAAGAGGTCTCTGGGACAGGCTCACGACTGAGAAAATTTTGATTTTCTTACCTTTCAATTTCCTGCATGCATTAGAAGAGGAGTTTGGGACAAGCCCAAGCCCAGACTTGCTTACATTCTGGTTGGAAATTTCTTTGGGGCAATCCAAGCCCAATCACACCTTATTGCCGCCAGTTCACATGTAGCAACAACAGCAACAACAACAACCAAAAGAGACCAAGGCACGCTTAGGGTTGCACCTTGCGCTGCATGACTCATTGCCTTGAAAGCAAGCACGGCTGAGCAATCCAAGTGGTTCCTGCCATTTCTTTCATTGCATGTGTGCCCACCCCCCAGCTGCCTCAGTATTTGTGGGGGGCTCCAGCCTCAATTCCCCTAACTGTGAATGCGTGGTCTGCTTGCCTTTTGGGGAGAGGGCAGGGGCGTGCTGCTGATGCTGCTGCTGGTGCTGCTGCTGCTGGCTAGAGCAAGACAGCAGCAAGACGTGGGTGACAAAAATCAGGAGGGGCGCGGTCAGGAGGGATAGGGAGGTGATCCCCAGCAGCAGTGCATACACCTGCAGCAGTGTGCAGGGGGAGGGGGAGAGGGCAGGTCATCTTCTCTGTCCATTTCATTTTCAATTTGAATCCGGTCACCGGAGCTGACATGCAGGCCTGCCTACCTCTGCGCATTTGGGCTAACTGAGCCCTTTCCCCCAAAGATTCGGCAAACATTTGCTGCAAGTTTGGGGCTCACGAAGGCAGCACTCACTGCACCATAACCATCACAACATGGGGAACATTTTCCTTTCTGCAACCAAGCCTCCAGGTTGGTATTCCAACCTGCAGACTTCAAAATTCACATCCCCCTGTGTTGTGAGTTTGTAAGCAACGCCAGAGTCCCCTCCCTAAGCCAGAACCCCCTCTTGACTCCAACAAAAAGGAAACCAGCGAACCAGATTCAAGTTGTCAGTGATCCCTCCTCTTGTGGTCCTCAACTGTGCTTGCCTAGGTCTCAGTTCGTAGCACTTTCAGCGCATGCAAAACATTCACACGTATCAAAGCCTAGGATTTGCATGATGAGAAGCAGTTTTACGCCTTGTTGAATCGTTGATCAGATCCAAACCTCCTTTTAATCGCATTCTCTGCACTTTTGTTAGAGAGAGCAGTGAGCATTCCTAATGCTTGAACGCATATTTGCCTGGATGCTGATGCGTGTTTGCACATGCAGATGGGGAGAGGATGCGCAAGGCCACATTCGCCTCTCTTCCAATTTCAAGGGAAGGGTGAGGGCAGGGTGTTTTGAAGGTGAACAGAGGGCATGGCACAGCAGGCATGTCTAAGTTTCCTGGTCAAGTACACAGATTCTCCATGCACTCTGTCGGTCAGCCTTGCCTGAAGTACTCAGCTCCGTGTACATACATCCAAACTAGCAGGAACTCCAGAAAGGATGAAAAAAGCTTAGGTTGAGCTGAAGGGCGCAGAAGAGCACAACAGCTGCAGTTTTTTTTTTAGGATTTCGACAGAAGATTACGCAGGCAACAAAAGCAACGTGGGTCCCTAATAGGAGGTGTGGGGGAGTGTATGGGATGGTCCGAGACCCGTCCAAGATCCGAGCCATGTATGGGGGATGGGATTAGTCAGGGGCTCGACGGGTTCTGCGGTCTCTGATAGGGTGTTTGAAGTCTCGCAACAACTGCTTGCAGGATGCCCAAGCAATGTAATGCACTTGATGCCTCATGCTTACATATGTGCACATACCAGGCTGTATCAGCAGTTACCCTCCTTGAAGCATTACAATGCATCTATGGCAGTGGATGCTGAGAACTGAAGTACAAAGCATACCGTGAACACATTTGTAATGGCCTCTTGGACCATCCCTCAGAGTGACGCTGTTCTCTAATTTTTCTGCGTATCTTGGAGTAACACGTCAGTATTTTTTTTGGAATCTGACACTGCAACCTTTTGGAGTTTGTGTGCATGACTGCATGATTGCTTCATATAGAGCGACAGTGTGCATGATTCAGCAGTTGTCAACACTTCTGGACTCAGCTTAAGGCTTTGTTTCCGCTTTCAGTTTGCATTCACACAAGTTTGGTTTAGATTTGTTGCAGGCACCTTTTTGCTTCAGCTAAGCTGCCCTTGTAGGCAGGTACAGCTATGTAACCCAATCCTATCCTATCCTATCCCATCCTTCAACAGAAGGTTGCACACATCTTGATCAAGGTCTTAATGTGTCAGGCTGAGCAGACACAGAGCAATCACTGTAGATGATGAGAGCCTAAGCGCTTTTGAGCCTACATACACGTGTCCACCCGGTCGGTCCCAATCTGCTCCTTGGGTCTCCAACCACAAGGTGTGCTGACCCATGCCTCAGACACAGACACCACCTCAACCAGTACCGCTTCCTCATATAACACATACACACACAAACCTGGGATGTCACGATCTTGAGCTGGGCTGCCATGGACAACAGGATGAACGCAAACTCGCCCACGTGCCCCATGGTCATCCCCACAGCCCATGCCGTACGCCAGCTAGGCCCATAAGCTCGCACCACGAGAGCGATGAGCGTGCTCTTCACAACCACCAGCAGCACCATGCCGGCACCCAGCACGTGAATGTGCTGCCACAGGAAGCTGCGCATGCATGGTCACACACACATACAGCGATGAGCGTGCTCTTCACAACCACCAGCAGCAGCGTGCCGGCGCCCAGCACGTGGATGTGCTGCTACAGAAAGCTGCGCATGCATGGTCACACACACACACACACTTACACACACATACAGCGATGAGCGTGCTCTTCACAACCACCAGCAGCACCATGCCGGCACCCAGCACGTGAATGTGCTGCCACAGGAAGCTGCGCATGCATGGTCACACACACATACAGTGATGAGCGTGCTCTTCACAACCACCAGCAGCAGCGTGCCGGCGCCCAGCACGTGGATGTGCTGCTACAGAAAGCTGCGCATGCATGGTCACACACACACACTTACACACACATACAGCGATGAGCGTGCTCTTCACAACCACCAGCAGCACCATGCCGGCACCCAGCACGTGAATTTGCTGCCACAGGAAGCTGCACATGCATGGTCACACACACATACAGCGATGAGCGTGCTCTTCACAACCACCAGCAGCACCATGCCGGCGCCCAGCACGTGAATGTGCTGCCACAGGAAGCTGCGCGTGCATGGTCACACACACATACAGCGATGAGCGTGCTCTTCACAACCACTGGCAGCACAATGCCAGCGCCCAGCATGTGAGTGTGCTGCCACAGGCAGCTGCGCGTGCATGGTCACATACACATACACGCACACATACAGTGATGAGCGTGCTTTTCATGGCCACCAGCAGCACCATGCCATGAAAACTGGGGCGATGAGGAATCAGTCCAAATCTCGCGGCCATTGCAACAGCAACTGAGCACATGAGCCAGCACTCACGCCAGACACGGAGCCAGCACTGTGACTGACCTGTCAAGTCTACTTGTTAGAAGAGCAACGGCACGAAGGTCAAGTCCATCCTGAAATACATAGGCACTTCCACTTTAATGCCCTCAAATTCTAAGGGGCTGCAATTGCCTCCTCTCAGTCATTTGCTGTATTAGCCACCTCAAGTTTGGCGATAGGGCTGTTTGTACCGCTCCAAATGTCTGCTATTTGTACCGACTCCAGCCATGCCAGTGGAAGTGTGCCTTGACGACAGCAGCTGGAACAGACAAAGAGCAGCTCGCTGGAGCAGCAGCTGGAGCAGCCAGTGGAAGTGTGCCTTGACGACAGCATCTGGAACAGACAAAGAGTAGCTCGCTGGAGCAGCAGCTGGAGCAGCCAGTGGAAGTGTGCCTTCATGACAGCAGATGGAGCATGCATCAGTGTGAACTCCTCCATACACCAAGGGAGCAATCGCCCGTGTTGCTCATCGAGGTGAAAGCAGCAGCTGAAGCATGCACCAATGTGCACCTTGCCATCGCAAAGCGAGCAGTAATGAGCGATCGTTTCCTTTCTGCTCGATATGGTGACAGCGGCTGCCGGAGCATGCACCAATGTGCACCTTGAGTAAGAAACACAGAGGGGCTCATGAGCAGCAGCACACCCTCGTGTGCACTGTGACCCTGTGACATGAGCACTGTGACCTTGTGCACTGTGGCTGACCGATGCGCACCTTGCAACAGCAAAACAGAGGGGCTCACGAGCAGCAGCACACCCTCGTGTGCACTGTGACCCTGTGACATGAGCACTGTGACCTTGTGCACTGTGGCTGACCGATGCGCATCTTGCAACAGCAAAACAGAGGGGCTCACGAGCAGCAGCACACCCTCGTGTTGTTTCTTGTTTCGTACAGCGACAGCACCAGGCCCGAGGAGGACATGTGTTTGTATGACTCAAGACAAGGCCTCAAGGCACAGGCGATCATGAGCATGAGCATATCCTCGTCGCTCGGCGAGATCACAGCAGCATCTGGGGCATGCACCGATGTGCACGTTCTGAACACATCACGAGCAAGCAATCACGAGCAGGAGCACATCCTCGTCAATGTGTGATCACTGTGGCGACAGCGGTAGGCTCTTGAGGGACGAATGTACTACCAATGACGACAAAGCAGACCGTGAACAAGCAGTCACAAGCATGAGCACGTCCTCGTCAATGGTTCACTGTGGCGACAGCGGTAGGCTCTTGAGGGACGAATGTACTACCAATGACGACAAAGCAGACCGTGAACAAGCAGTCACAAGCATGAGCACGTCCTCGTCAATGGTTCACTGTGGCGACAGCGGTAGGCTCTTGAGGGACGAATGTACTACCAATGACGACAAAGCAGACCATGAGCAAGCAAGCAAGCACAAGCATGAGCACGCCCTCGTTGTTGCTCACCGAGGGGACAGCAGCAGGCCCATGGAGGTGTACGGCAAACGACCGCAACGCACAGGCAATCATGAGCATGAGCACATCCTGGTTGTTGTCCTCCAGGCCAATGGAGGGCAAGTGTACAAACCATGAGCGAGCAAACACAAACAGCACGATATCCTTGTTGTGGCTCACCGTGGTGACAGCAGCAGGCCAATAGAGGACAGGAAGAGGGAGGCCATGATGCTGGTGAGGCTAGTGATGCTGTCGTGCAAATGGTGCACATCCATGCCACCCATGCTGCTCCCATGCCCTGCGCGCACAATGCACATACGAATTGAAAAAAAAATATATATATATACATGCATCGTATATATATGCACAAGCTGCTTGTGCATCGACAGCATTAGAGCTTGTGTACAAGAAATCATTTTGGATTTGACAAAGATGTAGTGATGATACGATGCATGATGGGTGGGGGTTGCAGCGCAAGCATCGGTCCTTGCAGCAATGGTGCTCATTTGTGCACGCGGTGGTGCTCCTGTGCAAGCATCGATCCTTGCAGCAATGGTGCTCAAATGTGCATGCGGTGGTGCGAGCAAAAAAGAAATTGGATGTGACACAGATGTAACGATGATACGATGCATGATGGGGGTTGCAGCACAAGCATCGGTCCTTGCAGTAATGGTGCTCATGTGCACGCAGCGGTGCGAGCAAAGGTGTTAACAAGGTGTGTGGGTGCTAGCGGCGCGTGTACAGGTACTGGTGATGTGAAATTGTAGCCCAGACAGAGGTTTGCGACAAGGGTGCTGATGCATGCATGCGCATGACTGTGCATGAAGTCGTATGCGAGTATGCGGCGGAGTGGCTTGCATAATTCTTATCGTTGTCATTCTTGTGTTAGTATTGTTACTATTGTTTGGTACCAGCAAGGGTCTCCATCCATGCCAAGTATTGATGGCAGTGGTGCGCGCGCGCATGGTTTGGGCAAACCATGCCTATAAGCATGGTTATAAGCGTCACGGCACATGCGCGGGTGATGGCAGTGGTGCGCGCGCGCATGGTTTGGGCAAACCATGCCTATAACCATGCCTATAAGCGTCACGGCACATGCGCGGGTGCTGGTTGCGCAAGCGTCAGCAACGCGTCCAAGTAATGTCACTCAGTGTGAGGTAGAAGGTGCTGACAGCAGCACCTGCATCAGCAGCAAGTGCTAGCAGCGTGCGGGTGGTGGCGTTGCCAGCAGCAGCAGCAGGCGCTAGCAGCGTTCAGGTAGTGGTGCTGACAGCAGCAGCACGTGCCAGCAGCGTGTAATACCCGTCCATCTTAGAATAGAAGCCATATAGAACCTAACCTTCATCGTGGCCAGCTCAGAGAAGTATGCAGCCTGTGCCACAGGGCCATGAGCTCACCACCTGACCTACGATTGCGAGGCTTGCAGAGTTGCTACAGACTGGATAGTGCCTCACCTGCGTTCCTGCAATCCAGAAACTCTGAAAAAAACAAGACCTGTGTGCCCTTGCTTTGCTGATACATCTATGCCCCGCCCTATGTCCACCCTGTAGACTACTTTGACACACTGGATGTTGACCATCATTAGGGGGAGGTACCATATTTATCTTAAAAAGCAAACATTCAGTGAAACAGGGCAACACATGCTGGTGGCACTGGAAGAGCATTCAGTGCCTATTCAAATGCAGGGTACATGCGAACGAGCATGAACACACACACACACACTGCAGCCCTCTGAGCACGCCCACGCACCTGCTGCAGCAATGCTGGTACACACCCACACCGCGCTGGCACCTAGCTCTGAGGACACCTCTCTAAGCACGCCCACGCACCTGCTGCAGAAATGCTGGTACACACCCACACCGAGATGCCACCCGGCTCAGAGGACACCTCTCTAAGCACGCCCACGCACCTGCTGCAGCAATGCTGGTACACACCCACACCGAGATGCCACCCGGCTCTGAGCACACCTCTCTAAGCACGCCCACGCACCTGCTGCTGCGATGCTGATGCACACGCCTGCCAGGATGGCACCCAGCTCTGAGGATAGACCCCAGCACTCCATGAGCCAAGCCATGCTGAAGCAGAAGCCCACCAGCAGTAGCTGCACCAGGTCTGGACTGGCGGACCTGCAAGGAAACGAGTGTCCCTTTCGTAGCTCATTTACACACCTCCATGAAGCCTCTGCGCATTTGTGTGCACGTGCATGCGTGCGTGCGTGTGTGTGTGTGTGTGTGTGTGCGCGCGTGCATGTGTGTGCGCGTGTGTGTTTGTGTGAGGGCTATCAGAGCAGGCTGATGGATGCAGCGAGCAAAGGCAGTACATAAGCTTTTAACTGTTTTAATGCATGCACACTTCCTCTTGTACATTCCGAGCCGCCAAGTGGAAACTGGTAGTGAGTTCAAGCAAAATAATTGTGCGTACACCAAACAGCAGTGAACAGCAGAGAGGAAGCAAAAGCCACACCTGCATGGTGCGCGCTCACCTTCTCAGGATTCGCAGCAGCGGGCGCAGCACTGTGGTGGAGAAGAGGGAGCACATTAAGATGGTGCTGCCAAGCTTCATGAAGACCTTGATGACTAGAAGCACAGCAATGCCCTGCGGTGTGTGCGTGTGTGTGTGTGTGTGTGTGTGTGTGTGTGTGTGTGCTTACACCTGTGTGTATGCGCGCGTGTGCATGTGTGTTTTCTTCAAGCAATGCATCATATGCCTCCTCAAACAATGCATCATATCTTGATGGACAAGCAGCTGTGACTGCAAAAAAACACGAGCTAATTGTTCCTCCAGAGGTGGAGACAAAAGTGGAAACAAAAATACACTAAGCCCGCTGGTTTGACCTAATTGCGACCGAGACCACCGGAGCGCACGGCTGTCAACACAAGGAAAGCTTGATGGTTCGGTTACAGGCATCAGTGTTTCCGCTCAGCTGCCCTTGTAGGTGGATATCGCGATGAAACCTTAATAACGTCACCTCACCTTGGTGGTCGGAGGGAGAAAAAGTCTGAGTTGTTCTGGCTGCTGCTGCTGCGTTCCATTTCGATGGCCTGTTCATGTAGACTTCTTTTTCATGTAGACTTTACTTCCAAAACAGTTTTCCAATTTTTAATTTGTTCACAATATACTTGGTTCTGTTGTTAAAAAAAAACTTTTTGTTTCTGCACCCAGCTAGCTTAGCTATGGGTGCATGAATAAAAGAACCAAAACTTCTTGTTTTGGAGCCAACGCTCGGCGCCAGCATTGGCTCCGAAACAAAAAGTTCTGGTTCTTTTATTTACACACACAAAGCCAAGCTAGTATATGCATACAACGCAAAAGCAAGCATTGGGAAAAAATGGGATGGACTGCCCCATCACTCACCTTTTGCTCTGCTGCATCTTCTGACCCTGCGTGCGAAAGCAGCATGGAAAGCAAGGCAAGGTGCATTTTGAGGCTTTTATTGGTGAGCATTGTGCACAGAGGCTCATTGGCTTCCCTTTTGTCCCATAACCACAGATGGAGCTGCTTTGCAATCCCAGGAAAGTGGGAGGCTCGGAAATTCAGGCAAAGCAGGCGTCGTCTTGGCACAGAGGGGAAGATTGGCAATTGGCAGGCAGATGCGTACACATGCGTGCATCCTTGCATACGTGCTTGGTGTGTGTGTGTGTGTGTGTGTGTGTGTGTGTGTGTGTGTGTGTGTGTGTGTGCGTGTGTGTGTGTGTGTGTGTGTGTGTGCGTGTGTGTGTGAAACCTGCTTTTCAGTGCAGACCACTAATCAACTCGGCAAGAGATCTTGTACAAAGTGGAAAAATTGAAATTGCGTCAAGGGCTCATGCCGTGCGGTGCTGCCTCCTTTTGCAAGTCAGCAGCTGCCTTCTGCTGAGGGCTAACTGCGCGATGTACCTCTTCTGCATACCCAGACGCTAGAGAGTAACCAGAACAAACGAAGCTCAGCTTACCAGGTTCCTGTATGCTGGACTTGGCAAACAGAGGTCCCACCGCAAAAAATATCCCCACAAACACGTCCTGGGTGATGAGTGTGCCCTGCAGGCAGGCAAGCATGGATTGAGGGACACATGCTTTGCTGCCTGAAAGCGTGGGAGCACGTGCTGGATCGCATGCTCACGCTCATGCATACCAAACAATAGCACATGCGTTACAAATGTCATGTGCAGGCCTGGCCTTCTTTGCAGTTCCATGGACACAGGTGAAAAAAGCACACCAAGCCAAGAGGCACAGCCCTGTGCACTCCCACACCTTGAGTATGAACATGTATCATCCAGCAAGCAAGGCAACACGTGTGTGGCTGCAACCAGCTAGGCTGTCGCATGCAATACGAGCTGCTAAGGGCAGTGCCAACAGTCCAAACTCACCACTGTGATTTGCCCAAACATTGTTCCAGTGGACCTGCAGGTAAGCATGCGGTCGCAGACGTTGCAGCATAAGGATGTGCATTTGTGGCAAGTAATTTGTTGCCAAGGTTCCATGAGAAGTGCGAGTTGTTGCCTGGACAGGATGAAGAGCACTGACGCCAACAACAGCACATGCACCACAGGTGAAACCCGGGGTCCAACAAACACTGCTGAGTAATGATCAGATACGCTGGACTCGTGACAAACTAGCAGAAAGCAGCATTTTGGTTTGTCTATTCCAGAGGCATAACAGGCGTGACCCATGCCAATACAAGTTGGCTCTGTAGACACAGAGTGCGTGTATGCCACACAAGCCTGTATGACTTCAACAAACAAAGCCACACGCATACACACACATGCACACACGCGCGCGCACATATCCTTACGTACGTCACACACGCACTAAAAAACTCAATATGGTTTGTCTTGCTCTTTGCTCTCTCTCTTGAAGGGACTGGTCCACGCTGCTCATGTGCCTGTTTCTTACACATACACACACACACGCACAAAACAACTCAGTATGGTCCGTCTTGCTCTTTGCTCTCTCTTGAAGGGACTGATCCATGCTGCTCACGTTCCTGCTTCTTACACACACGAATACACGCACAAAATCTTCAATATGGTCTGTCTTGCTCTTAGTCCTCTATTGAAGGGACTGGTCCATGATGCTCATGTGCCTGATTCTGACACACTCACACACACACTTTGCATTGCAAGCACACATACCGCAGGCTCTCCAGGCACTTGACCACGATAGATGTGCTGCTCATGGACAGCAGGCCCCCCACAAACGCGCCCGTCTGGGGGGGCGCATCAAACATGCTGCTGGCCATGAACATGCCCAGCGCCATGCTAATAATGATCTGTGTGTATGTGTATGTGTGTGTGTTTGTGAGAGCGTCTGTGAGAGCTGCAAACAAAAAAGAAACACATCTTATGATTATGAAAGCAAATGCATATGAAGCGTTTATTCGTGGTGGTTATACATACACGCATAATGCAACGACTCCAAATCCCTTCAGATACCAAGGAGGGATGCAAAGCCATGTAACCGTTAAACCAATGCAAAGAGGGAGTCGTGCTTTCACGTGCATTGGAGCGGAAATCAGGACCTCAAGTGCAAGCAGCAGCATTCCTTGGGCAAAGCATTTTCTTTTCAGTTATCTTCTTTACAGCAAGCTTGCAGCAATGTTGTGTAGCCAATTTTGAATTTCATGGAGTGCAAACTGCCCTGAGCTGAACTTCAAGCATCCATGCATAAACCTACGAGGAATTCTGTCTTGTCATTGCTGACCACGACTTTGCTCTTGGGATGGAGCAAAAGTCATGCTAAAAACTGGCACTCAGTCTAGCACAAATCAAGCATCCAACACACGCGCGCACATACACATACACACACGCGCACACACACACATACACACACACCTGCAGCGCACCACCCAGCACCGCCACATTCCACACAGAGCGCAGCTTTGCCAGCGAAAGCTCCATGCCCAGTCCAAACAGCAGCAGCAGGGCACCAAGCTGCGCAAGTGTCTCCACTTGCACCAGCTCCTGTGTTTGAGCATCAGAGCAGCTCAAAGTTGCTGAGGACTTAAGGGTACCTGGTTTTATTTGGAAGTATTGGGGAAGGTGAAGGGGCTGTCTGGGGCCCCAAACACATAAGCACAACTGAGTCCTAATGCATTTCGCCATAAAACCCTGAGGCTGAGGACTTGATTCCTGAGGACTCATTCATCACGGACATCTGGCTGTGATGTGTCTATGGGTTCACAAACGAGGCATCAGATTGCCCCAACACTTTGCCAGTAAGCCGCAATACAGTTACATTGGCAAGCAGAACAAAGGTTGTAGGCAGTGAAATGTCAGCCGTGCAGGCGCTGCAGTTACACCAGCTTCTTTGTGAGCTACTAGAGGTGTTAGCAGGCTGAGGCAGATAGTTGCTCAAGGCATGTTTGGACCAAACACTGGGCAGCGATGCGATGGCCACAAATCAAAAACTCGTAGGGTGGGCCAATCACTTAAACACAAGGCATGGTGGGCCAATTACTTAAACACAAGGCAAATTTTCCCTGCAAAAAAAGTGGAAATATGCGGCATACTGACAGGGAATTGGCCAACCCTGAAAATGAAGCACAAAAAGCACAGGCGCAGTGCCAGTGAGCAAAGAAGCAGTTGTGAGAGGACTTTCAAGGCTCCCCAACCTGAAAGCGAGGAGCTCTAAATTGGAGTAGTGCAAAACGGCAAAACAAAGCTGCCCTAGCAGCAGAAGAAAAGGCCTGAAAAAAGGCAGGTGTGTACCACTGCTTTGTACAGCATTATGCACAACTTTCCTGCAGGCTAGTAGATGCTACTGTACCGTCACTGATGTGTTACAACGCTGGTTTAATACGAGGGCCAGAATTTTATATTAATCAATTTACGAGTATCAAGGGTTTACAAGGACCGCAAAAAAAGACTCAACATTTGCAAACCGCTGCATCTCAGCGTCTCAAGCAATGGCTTCCAGTCTCTACTCATCCCCTTTTTCCATCTCTCCATCTCTGGTAAGAGAGCTCTTAGAGAATGGTGATGCTTGCAGGTGTACCACCTGGGTCACTCTGGGCAGCCTGAAACCAGCTGCAGCCAAACCCTGCCTGGAACCCCTCTGCTGCCTCTTTGCTGTTGTTGCCTGCTGTGAGTCATGCAAGCGCAGGTGAAGTGCCTGCCTCCCTGCCTGGCAGCTTGAGGGAGAAGCTGCACCCATGTCGCCACAGCCAGGCTGCATGGGCATCAGCCTGCTTCTTGTCATGCTACCTTAAGCGTAGTGCACGTCAGAAAGGGTTTTCTGCCCTTCAGCAGCATGGGACCTGACAGGTTCCTTATACAATGCTGGACACCCTATGCAACCTTGGGAAAAGTAGTGTTCAAAGACACAAACTATTGCGAGCGACCCCAACATTATTGAATGAATTAATTAGTTGCAAAGTCCCCAGCGTCGCTGCGAAAACAACAACAAGAAGTAGAGCGGGCAAGCCAATTCAAATGAGCTACTTGTGGATGTGCATGTTCCTTCGGGCCACCATCATCATTACCACCACCATGCACGTACACACGCACTGCAAGCTCTTGCATGAAGCATACATCATGCATGTGCAGCACATGATGTGCTGCTCTCCTTGTGTCGTCAGCTTGTGCGATGGCCACGCTGCTAATTGAAGTTTTCATTATTGCAGCCCTTCTGGCTTCAAAAACTCCAACATCACGCTCCATAGCTGGAGGTGAAACATACACGACCATACTCAAACTCATACACACACATACACGGTGTCTCAGTCTCCTTAAGTGGCACATGCACATACCACACAGATACGAGCCTGGAAAAGAGGGATCATCCCTCACACAATAGCAGCTCACTCACCTGGACGAGCTGCAGACCGCCAGGCCCTGCGACTGCCCCAGCAACGAGCACGCCATTCATGGTGGGCATGTGCACTGCCTCTGCTAGCGCCCCAAACACCTGCAATGAGCAGGCTAGCCACAAACACCAGCAATGAGCAGACCCTCAATATTGGGCATGTGCACCGCCTCTGCTAGCACCCCAAACATCTGCACAAACTATCCACGCTAATATTGCGACACGCCTTGCCCTTGCTGTTGGCCCAGAAACCTGCATCCAATTAACAATGAACAGGGATACAGGGCAGATACTCAGGCAGGAGACATAGACAAAGGTATAGGAATGAGTCTGTTATGTCCATCGTGCAAAAAATGCGCGCGCACACACACACACACACACAGCCCCCTGCTAGGGTTGCATAGAGAACAATGAGATGAAAAGATGGAAAAGGAATGGGCCAGGCCTCTGCTATGTAACCATGGACCATGACTCTGGCTGATGCTGCAGGCTGTGGCAGACACATGCCCACACGCATCAATGAACTTGTATTTCTTACGCAACACTCCACCCAGCGTGAGACCCTGGGCAAACTATTCTTTTAATTTGTTTGCACAGCCGTGCAAATTGTGAGGCAGGTACGACAAACGCCAGCATTCAGAGCCGAGACTCATCAGCTTTCCCAACCATCCTCACGCACTCATCTGGCCTCTGCCGCGGTTCGTTTTGTACAGGCACCTTTTTTGATTCGGCAAAGAAGCTGCCCTCGTAGGCAGGCACAGCCACTTAATCCTTTCCTTTCCTTTTCTTCCTACTCATGGCAGCTACCTGGGCCTTACCGCTGATGCCGTGATGAGGCACGTGATGTCTGACAGCAGCTGGGAGTCTATGGTCAAGGACGCCAGGCTTTCGCTGCAGAGGAAGAGTGCATTGATTGACCGGTGTGTTTCATGCGCACTCCAGTCAGTCTCCCTTGCAGGATTCTGCTCATACCGTACTAGTTTCAGATCATCCCGCAAAAATAATGTTTTTGAGGGGTGCGGGATAAGTGCGGGACGACCTCAAATAATTACTTTTAGGGCTGTGAGAATGAGCGGGAAGGTGAAAATAAATACATTAGAGAATTTGAAGGATTAACAAGGGGACTACTGGCCCTGCGGGATAGTGCGGGATTGTAAAAAAAATTTAATGGGAGGGGTGCGCGAATGGTGCGGGATTGTGAAAATAATTATTTGTTTTGGGGGTGCGGGATGATCACCTGGTAGTACAGTAAATGGAAGGGCAGCATCATGCAGTGTACGCACAGCAATCTTGAGCTCAAGCTTCCAAAAGCGTGGTGCAGTGTTGGCATTCAGAACAGCTGGAGAAAGGGTGCAGTGGCATGGCACACAGCGCCATCGCAATCCGCTACACACAGCAACTTAGCCACCCCAAAAAAGAATCAAGGGGCAAGCCATGCATCAGCAATGATGAACTGAGTGCTCAATGCACAGCAGAAAAGAGAGGAGGGCTTCAGCACTAAGCTCAAGAGCACAGGCATCGCACCCCTGGTCAAACTCCCTCCCCACAACAGCTCCATGTAGCTAGACAGCACCCACACTGAGCAACAGTTCCCACACCTTAGTTGACCAACTCTTGTGTATCAACAGGGACATTGACAGTGCTTCAGCACTGCATGCATACGTACCTTGGCTTGCTAAGGACGAAGACCGCATTGTCATGCGTCACGATTCTATCCACATCCCCCTCGTGTGTGGTCTCTAAGCTAGCCTCCCTGTTAGCCTTGCCTTCCCCCGGGTTGATGTCCAGCCGCTGAGGCCCACCCTTTCCATCCCCACCTTGCCTGTGCCCTCTATGCTGGCCCCCATTGCCCTGGTGCCCATAGTCCCCAGATGAACCCTCATTCAGATGTTCCGCATCCCGCTTCGCACTGATGCGCAGCACGGTCTCCATCTTGCCCTGCGTGCATGCAAGCATACAGATGTGCCATTGGCGTGCCTGTTTCATGGTGCGGTCAAAAGTGTATTTTTCATGAGCAACGGGCATGAGTACACGTGCATGTCGCCTTTTATTGAAACCCTGATTTCTGACCTTCATGGGGTCCCATGTACCTGCCAGTGGGACATGTGTGGGCATGCACTTTCTTTCAGACTTGCCATGCCTGGGAGAGAATATACATGCAGGCTAAATAGCACACAGATCTGTGTGCAGAGGCAATGGGTGTGAACGTGTCTGTGTGTAGGTGTGAGTATGTTTCTGTGTGTGTTTGTATGTGTGTAGGTGTGAGTATGTTTCTGTGTGTGTGTGTGTGTGTGTTGTATGTGTGTGTGTATGTGTGTAGGTGTGAGTATGTTTCTGTGTGTTTTGACTTCCCTTCCCCTTCACAGCATGAAGACCTTGTCCCGCACCTCCTCGTTCTCGTGGTTAGTGGAGTTGAGGAACGTTGAATACGTGCCATTGGTGAGGCGCTGCGTGCCATTCCCGAACTCCGACTTCAGGGCTGCCTCAAGTAACTCGCCAAATTGATGCCCTACATCTTCGCTGCCCCCAGTGCTGGGCGGGGGGCGTTGCTGCGCCTCCTGAGGGTGATGCTGCTGGACCACCACTGGCCCCTGCACACTGTCATCGGCGCTGTCACCTCGAGACTGAACGAGCAGGAGGGAAGCAAGCAAGGCCCAACGAAGATGCCCCATCAATTGTCCCCTGCAGCCTCTTCACATCTTCATCGAACAGAGATTTTTTCCCATCCCTAACTTTTCCAATGGTGTGCAAACCCTCGACTGCACGCTAATCGCCAAGTATTGAGACAGAGGAATTACGTAAACACAAATTAAATGTATGGTAAATCGAACATTTATGAAAAGACACAATGTTCATCGCAACATGTCTTTGCCGAGGGTGCATGATGCCTTTCTGGTTACCAACAATCGTCGGCGAGAAGTGGTCGCCAACATTGCGGTGGTGTTTTTCTGCATTTAATCTTTTTTGGAACTACGTAACTATTGAACTTGGTGAGCGTTCGAGCGCCAGACTAAGAGGTAAGCCAGGTTTGACCATGCCTAACATGCAACCTTAGTCTGCCTGCTCCGCCTAGCACATTGACTCAAAAGAGCCACGATTCCCCTCCACCACAAAGCTACAAAACAGAAAATGCCAATGGGGATCTAAAGACTACACAATCAATTGAGGTGATGATAACACTCCCTAATCAATTTAGGAAAAGGAGACTGATCAGCTCAAGAAGCTGGGAATTCCTAGCCATATCCTGTTTTTTAGTACTGGGTTTGCTAGCACCTACTCATGGACAGGAATACCATCAGCAGGCTGATGTCCTAGGGGTAGCCAACTCCGTTCAGCATGCCTGGATTCTGTGACCAAGCTGTATTGGAACCTTAGGCTCAGAGGGACGGCAGGTCCATTTCCAGTTTGCAGTCCAAGACTTTTGGTATAGATTTTGCATTGTTTTTGTTCTCCAGATCAGACTGCTTTTGTTACAGGCACCTTGTTTGCTTCAGCTAAGCTGCCCTAGAGGCACATCTCCCTTTCCTTAGTACTGGGCGTGCTAGCATCTCCTCACAGACAAGAACACCACCAGCATAATACTAGGTTGTAGAACCAATTCCTGGTATCCGTTGAGAAGTAGAGGGGGGTTTCTGGGGGAGCAGGGAGCACTCAGCGCCAGCCACAGCCACTCCGCCTGCTAACAAGGTCCATCACCTAGCCAGCTCCTTCCAGAACAGAGACACATCCACTTTGTGTAGGTCAAATACTGTGAAGACACCAGGCCCAAGAATCAGCTTGAGGCCTCAAAGCAGCAGTGCCGCAACCTCTGTCGTGATCTTTCAAGGGCCTCAGCTCAAGTCACCCTCCATACCATTCTGATAGGTGTGGGCTGGGTCATTTATACCCCTCACACTCTGTAGCCTCTTGAAGAGCTTGGTTTTGACACTCATAGAGCCACCAAGCTTGCTCTGAAGCTCCATGCCCATTCTGTTCAGGACACTTAAAAAACTTGCTAGCACCAAACGCGCTCTTGAGAAGACCTCTTTCAGTTGAGCAGGCCGAACAGCCAAACTACCTGGCTGAAGATTAAATCCCATTGTAAAAACGGCAAACAATGTGAAGACTTCTGCCGATTCTCATCACCAAGATCAGGCACGGGCTACTGCTAGCAACCCTCCTGATCCCTATTGACTTCTTTCGTTTGCTTCTCTCGATGAAGGGAATACACGGTGCCCTAGCCCTTGGTGTGCTTTTTTCCTTATTTGATGTGATAAGTGTTCTCACTGCCTGTGTAGTTTTCTTATTCTTTTTCACTCAGTGCTCCTGTGCTCCTATATAATTCCACCATGCGCCGGACTGGTGCTGCTTGAGCTGACAGCAAGCCCTCTTGCATTCTGCTGCTGCTACTCCTCAGGTCAGGAGGCTCATCAATTTACGCGAAGCTTCCCATCCCTAGCTGTCCAAGTCCCTTTGCACTCTTGGTATGCTTCTCCATTGAATCCTGTCAGTGCTGAGGCTGCGCCTTACAAGGCCCCTAGATATCTTCCTTTTTCAGAGTAATGATGTTCTCTAGTTTTCTGCGCATCTTGTGGTAACACGGAAGTATATTTTCTAAAATCTGACACTACAACCCAGAGGAATTCGTGTGCTTAGTTTTGCATGCTCATTTCATGCAGAGTGACTGTTTCTTTCAGCAGTTAACACTTCTGAGCTCAGCTCAAGTCTTTGTTTCCACACTCAGTGACCTCAGCTCAAGACTTAACTTCCGTTCTGGACATTCATACACAAGTTTGGTTTGGTTATAGGCACCTTTTTGCTTCAGCTAAGTTGGCCTTGTAGGCAGGTCCAGCTATGTAACCCTATCCTATCCTATCCTAGATATTCCAAATTTGGATTTTGGAAATCATTTGCAGCGAAACATTTTTCATTTTAGGCTGAGGACCCACACGATGGGAGTAGAGAGAGCTTGTTGGCAGACCGTGGACTTTTTTTAATGGTGACTGTGATTTATGTGATCCGCAAGATTTGCAAGGCAATAGACATGGCCTTTTCTGTGCAATTGTGCTAGTATTTGTGCTCTTCGGAACAAGTATGCTCACTGAGTGGCACCCCCTAGGTGGTCGGAACAAGTATGCTCACCTCCCAGGCCTGGGTCTGCATAACTCCGTGCTCGCCAGCTAGCTTGCTAGTTAGGGGACCTTTCCTTAATGCACGCAGCTGGACCTGGCTTGCGTAGTCTTTTCTTTTCTTTTCCGTGCTCGCCTCCCAATGTGCTCATTGGCTCTCATAGGGAAGAGAGGGGCCCATGCTGGGATGTTGGAGGGCATGCTTAGGGCTTAGGGGTGGGTTTTAAGCTTGCTGGACAGGGCCTGCCTGACAGTCGTGTCGTAGGTCCCATGGTGGGGGCCAACTTGCTGGTGTAGACTTCTGTGCTTGCTCTTCCTCTTGGTCTGTGTGGTGGGGCCCTGCCTTTCAGGACAGGTGACCTTTCCTTAATCTACACGGCCGGACTTGGCAAGCGTAGTCTTTCTTTCTTTCTTTCTTGCTCACCTCTTCTTTGGAACTTCTCCGTAGACGAGAGTTTCCCTTGGTCTTACCGTTTTTTCTATTCTGACTCAACCTCGGAGGTTAGCAATGAGGACATTTGTCTTTCTATTGAGCAAGACTCAGATCACATGTATTACTCTCTTTCTGAGATCATGGACGTTCTGTGTGGCAGGCAGAGATTAATAGGCTGAGCAGTCAAAGCACCTGGCTGAAGGTCAAACTCCCATGTAAACTAAACTAAACTTTTGCGCTCTTGGATCTTCCTCTTCATCCATACATAATGAATTATAAAAAAAGTATCGATGTTCACTTTCATGCGCTTTCCTGCATGAAAAACAGCTCATGTTTTGGTTGCCCGCAGTCATCTTGCATCCTTCAAAATCATTGAATTCGCAGATCATAACATTATGTTACAGTATAAGCTCTCTCTACCTCATGGGTTGGGTAGCAGCGTGCTTTGAGAAAAGACTCTGCTGACATTAGCAAAAAAACAAGTGAAAAGCCAGACAGACGCAGAAATTCAATCGAGTTCACGGTGAACCCCACTAAGAGGGAAGGTTTCCAAAACTATTCTTTTGGCAAAAGAAAATAGTTGCCAACAGGAATAGGATGGTGTCCCCAGGAAACTCGGAGATTCTCCAAACTCCGCAGTACAGTGAGATCCCTGCAGCATCTAATGGGGCAGGACTCGCAGGTTGTTGAAAAGTTGTTGAAAACTTGAATGCTGAAGATGATTGAACCTGAATGCCTGTGACCTGTGATGGTGAGACTGCAAAGCGGCCCCTTTTAAAGCACGCGGCATAATGGCACGCGTGATACTTTACTTCAGCCATTAGCCATCTTTGAGGTGTTTGTAAAATTGAGATGCCAGAGAAAAATTTAGAGGCAAGCATTTGTAAATAATTCAAGAGGTATAAGCTTTCACAGGCCTGGGATATCTTGGCTGGGAGAGACACGTCAACCTAAAATCCTGCCTGCTCAGCTCCCCCCACCCATACCGAAGCATGCCATTCTACTCCTCCCACACGCTGTGTATGTTCATGGCAGATTAGCCATTCGGCCAGTGCACAGTGATTGGCAGATTACCATTCTGCTCCTCCCACACGCTGTGCATGTGCATGGCAGATCAGCCATTCGGCCAGTGCACAGCGATTGGCAGGTTGTCATTTTACTCCTCCCACACGCTGTGCATGTCCATGGCAGATCAGCCATTCGGCCAGTGCACAGCGATTGGCAGGTTGTCATTTCACTCCTCCCAAATGCTGTGCATGTTCATGGCAGATCAACCATTCAACCAGTGCACAGTGATTGACAGATTGCCATTCTGCTCCTCCCATGCTGTGCATGTTCATGGCAGATCAGCCATTCGGCCAGTGCACGGCGATTGGCAGGTTGCCATTTTACTCCTCCCACACGCTGTGCATGTGCATGGCAGATGGGCTGCCCTGGATGGCATGGACTCTGAGGGCTTCTCTCGGCACCCTGCACCGATCAGTCACAATTGTTGCTGCATTTGCGTTTATGATGGGTGGAAAAGGGGCAAACTAATAGGAATGACGCCAAGTGCAATGCCTGCTTCCGGAGGGTGCCTGCCCTTTTGGAACAACTGGAGCTGTGAACTCACGCAGATTACTTGTGAACATCCCAATGAAAAGGTGGAGGGGCAGCCATCATCCCATGAGGCACCTAATATTGCGAAAGGCAACATACACATTTCCAGCTCGATGCAGATGGTAACACATAAGAAATTAGCACAAAAGAAGGATGTTAAGGTGATCAATGGGGAATGGAATCAATGAGCACAAGCTTGTGCTCTGGTCTGTGAAGGTCTCTGAAAAGCTCCCTGTGGTCCTGATGCGGAATCGAACAATGGAAACAAAGACAACAGGTAATTCCATCCCTTTTTTACGTGTGTGTGCGCGCGCGTGTGTGTGTGTGAGAGAGAGAGAGAGCACAAAGTAGCTGGGAGATGGAATGTGCAATTGCTAAAATGAATGTTGCACGTAGGTCGGGCTCTCCGCTATACAATGATGTTGGATGAGGGAAATGCATGGATCTAGTATGCACAAGGATTACTTATCTACTAGCCGCACCACCAACATACAAACATGTGCACATCTAAACTCACATATGTACATCCATCAAACTGTCCATCTCTGTGTGCATACCCACACGCCCCCCACTTTCCCCCTCCTTCCCACCCAAGACAAGCACACACAGCGCGTATAAATACACACACACGTACTTGTAAGGCCTGAACAGCGGTGGCACTGGATTGAGCGACATGGGCTCATTGACCAACAGTTGGCCATCCACTGTGCTTGGCTGCGTGAACAGGTTGCGGTAGGAGAGCAGCCAAAGCAAGAGATCTTCCAGCGCCTCTGCGCCTGCCTGGCTGGCCCTTGCTGCGAGGGGGAAAGAGGGGATTCGCATGAGAAGGTGTGAGAGCATGTGGACTGCTGAGCACACAAGTGGGCCTGTGCGCCTGCCTGCCTGGCTGTGCTGTAAGGGGGAGGGAGACGGTGTCACGTGGAAAGGTGCAAAAGTCCGTGGAGTGTCGGGCGCACAAATGTGGGACTCTGCACCTGGCTGGCTGGCCCTCGCAATTAGGGAAAAAAGAAACCCACACAATCCCGTGTGGAGGTGTGAGAGTAAGCGGAGAGCCGCCTATGCAAGTGGGCCTTTGGACTTGCCAGGCTGGCCCTTGCTGCTGCGGATAAAGCCAGCGTCCCGTGGAAAGGTTTGAGAGCATGCAGGGCGCTGTGCACACGAGCATGCCACTCTGCCACCCGGCAGGTCCTTGTTGGGGACCAGTGGGAAAGCGTAGTGCCAAAAATGAAAGTGTGCGTGCTTGCGGGGAGCTTTTTTCCGTTCGAGTGCGCCAAGGAAGTTTGAGGAGCATGGGTGAGGTCTGACAGGGTCCTCGCCAAAGTGCGGGAAGGAAGAAAAAAGTGTGAGCTCCTGACATGGCTATGAGCTAAGTGAGACCTCGCAGGCCATTTGCTGTTGTGTGTGCAAGGCTGTTGTGTGTACAAGGCTGTTGTGTGTGCAAGGCTGTTGTGTGTGCAAGGCTGTTGTATGTGCAAGGTTGTTGTATGTGCAAGGCTGTTGTGTGTGCAAGGCCATTATGTGTGCAAGGCTGTTGTATGTGCAAGGCTGTTGTCTGTGCAAGGCACATTGCTTGCCAAGCCATGCACATGGAACCATGGACGTGCAAGCAGTTGTCCAGGTTTCCAACAAGCACGCCACCTGTTGTATGGGAGGTCATGGGACTGCAACGCCCGCAGGAATTCAGGTGCAGTCGATGGTTGCATGGCAGGCAGAATTGCTCAGACACAAGAGAATATGGCTGCAAAAGTGCTCAGGCAAAAGACGCCACCCCGGCCAAGTCGCTGTACACACTGGCAAAATTGATCAGGCGCAAGAGGCAACGGGGGTCAATTTTTTGTACTTCTATGGGCAAATAGGCAAAGTTAGATACATGAGGCCATGGAGGAAGAATTGCTAGGTACAAGAGGCCTCGTTCCAGGCAGCCTTACCTACAGCCTCCCATCCTAGGTCATCCACCGACCTGAAAATTTCCCCACCTCCCCAAACAGCTCCTCCACAAAATCCTAATCAAGCCTCTCCCTGCTCTCTCAATTCCAAATTAACACTTTTGATCCTGCCACCGGTCTCTATACCTTGAGGCACCACTCCTGGCTTGCACTCCAGCGATGCACGGCAAGCGGCGCTGCGCTGGAAGTGTGTGAGCGCGCGCATGCCTGTGGCGCTGATGGCCTTAAAGACAAGCTGGGGTGAAAGAGACCAAGGGTCTAAGTTGGGTGCCTGCAGTGGGGAGGCACCAGGAGCACTCATGTGTGACCAAAGTCTTCTGCTCAGATTCATGAAAAGAGGGGTCTGTGTGCACCACTGCATGAATGAAGTAATGAGGTAGCTCCGAGGGGTCCAGCTCCGAGCGAGGCACTTGCAGCTGGCCGTTAGTGGGTGCAGCCGTAGCTCGTGTAGTTTGGAGGGACCCTTGGTGAGGCCCTTTCTAGCCTGCTAGTTAAGGGACCTTTCCTTAATGCACGCGGCCTTTGGCCTGCATAGACTTTTCTTTCATTCTTTGGACATGGACAGCCATCCGTACCTGGTCCTGTGAAAGCTGCGCGCGTGGGCAGCCACCTGGACCACATGCAAAGCCCCCCCATGGAAAGTTGCCTCTGCACCTGAGCAACCATCGGCTCAGGTCCCTTGAGAGCCGCTCCCATCAATTCTGCAACCAAGCCTCACGTCTTCCCATTTTGCTGACAGAAATGGGGCAACCATTGGCTGGTGGGAAAGGCATGCCGGGGCTCTTTTTACCTCTGCAACCTCCCAAATGCAACGCTGATGCTCTTCTCATCTGCGACCTCCCTAACGCAAGGTGTTCTCAAAGAGGACCTTCCACGTATGCTTCCCCCAGATGCTCCCAGATTCACTTGGATTCTTTAGTTGTGTTACCCTGGCTTGTGTTTGGAGGTGCAGCATTGAATGCTGGTTCCTTGAATGGCCCTCAACCAGCACAAGGCATCCCCTACCATAGGTATATAGGTAATAGCAAAGATCACAACCAGGCAGCAAACTTACCAACACACCTCCCCAGCAACCCCGGTCCCCCCTTCCCCCAACCCCCTAAACTCAACCAGCAGGCATCCCTGAATGTAGGTATTTCTAGCTGACACCACAAACAGACCCACAAACACATCCTCCTTTCCCCCCAACACCCCCCAACACCCTGAGCCACACCCTCACCCACATGCCAGCACACACAGGACCACAAAGTGCGAGCACTCAGGCTGGCACATACCTGGCTATAGGCATCGACAGTCACACGCAGGGGCTCAGGGTTGCCTGTCTGGGCTAGCACTATGCCCGCGCAAAACACCGGAGGGCAGCCGAGACGGACCTGCGCACGCGCACACGTACACGCATACACACACGCGCACACGCGGTCAAGCACAGGACTCAATTGCTGCGGCCAGATTTATAAGTAACAATGGCTTCTGTTGTCTCGTCTTGGGCCGGCTTTGGCTTCAAGGCATAGACAGAGCAAGGGGGTTTGCTCCTGTGGGCAACGGCATCTTTGACAAGCTGGACTTTGGTGTGAGTTGCTGTGAGCAGCAGCAACAGCAGCGGCGGCAACGGTTCAAAACCAGGCAACGGCACCGAGCCAGGACCAGTGGAAAGCAGGCAGTGTACGTACACAAGCAGAGTTGCACAGACTTGCGGCACACATAAGCACGTACATGCATAAGCAAACATGCACAGACTTGCAGTGCACATGCATAAGCAGGCATGTAGAGACTTGCAGTGTACTTGCACAGGCAGAGGTGAACAGGCTTGCAGTATACATGCATGAGCAGGCATGCACAGACTTGAAAGGCAATGGAAAGCATGGGGCGACTCTGGCCACGCCTGAACATGCCAACAGAGAGCGCATGGCTATAGGGTTGGCTAAAATTCCATACATATACGCTATGTATCCCACACTTTTCACTGCAAGAAAGTGGAAATAATACGGCACACATGTACAAAATCAGCCAACCCTGCGCATAGCCCATGTACGTCCTCAGGGAAGTAGCCATGATTGTCATTGCAGCTGTGACGTTGTGCTTCCCTGGGCTCGTAAGAAGCTGCCAAAGCAGCTCCGCGAGCTGCACATGCACATCATCAAGACGCCGGACTTCAACCTGCTGCGCACCTCAGCAGCATCCCTGGTGGAGATGCCAAACACGCCCGTGGAGCTGCATACTTGTAGTATCACTTCAGGGCACAGGCTCCTCACGCTCTGCAGCGCCGCCTTCAGCGCGTCAGATCCATAGGCTGCAAGCAAGGGTCACATCAACGTCGGCAGAGGTGCGTGGTGCCTGGTGCGTGTCAGACTATCAGCTGCGGGGGCACGTTTAATTAGTAGGTTCATGCTCTAGAGTGCCACACTCGAGCGCGTCACGTCATAGGGCAGCATGCAGGCAGGGATCTCCGCAGTGAAACACCCATGCCACCTATTTCCAACAGGGAGTGACCTCCATTAGGCGTACAATTCAGCTATGCACAGACAAATGCTGGGATGCCAAGAGACTGCATGTTTGAGCCTTTTCCAAATACTGAGCACGTTGCCTACACAGATCTCCTTTTCCCTTGAAAATAATGTTAAGAGCACGAGGGACAGCAAGGCTGCAATTGCGAGCTGGGCTCCCACTTCCAAGCATGCCCACACATCTGCGACCTCAAAACATACAGAGCGCAAACGCATCTGCTGCCTTACAACACAGAAACGCAAGCGCATGCTGCCTTGAGCCACCCAGACGCAGGAAGGTGGCGCATCAGCCTAGCAACGCATGTGCATTTCTGTCGGTCAATTCTGCTTTTCTTCATCCAATGCTCCTCAGGAGCTCAGAAGGTTTTGAGCTATAGCATGTATGGGGCAAACCCTTAGGGGTTGCATGGACTTGGGAGTGTCGGGGCTTCCTTTGGGACTGCAATGGGGATCTTGCATGCGTATCTTTTTTTAGGTGTGCGATGGACTTGTGTGCATGGGGGCTGACTGGACTGGGGTGCTGGCGTGCATGGGGACTGCCATGGGAAGTGCGATGGCTTTGCTTGCATCCTGTAGTAGCTATGCCATCCTTGGACTGCCGGCACGAGCGGGTGCTCACATGCATGGAGGTTGCTTGGGGGAGTGCAATGGCACAGCAGGCTTGTCTTGAAAACCCCATCAAATGAGTTGGTGGCTCGAGGTTGAGCGAGCTCGCCAGTAGACAGGAGATGCACTGACGCCACTAGGCCTCTCATTGGGCCACTGTTATCATCCAAGGGCCATTTCAAAGAACGGGTGTTGGTTCAAACCTTTCACACAACACACACACACACTCCAGACGGACGCACGCACGCAAGTGCATGGAGGGAGACACCAGTGCACTGACTCAGAGCAGGCACCCTCCTTCCATCTTATGTACCTGTGCTGTAGCTGTACACATTGCCTTCACAAAGCTATCGGAGAAGCGCATGCCCAACACCATGGAGTGCAGCAACAGAGACAGCATCAACTTTAAGCAGCACGCGCGCACACACACACACACACAAGCACACACACACACACATACACACACGCACGCATGCACGCACGCACACATGCACGCACGTTGGTTGCTGGCAGGCTGTGTAAAGGGGGGCAGTGGAGGTAGCTCATAGTAGTGTTGCTGTAGCTCCTGCTGTAAGTGGTGCTGCAGGGGCCCTTGCCACCAGCTGGGCAAGGCCGTAGCAGCATGAACGCGTGGAGGTCCCTGCGCCTCTTGCTGCTGCTGCTGCTGCTGTGCCTTCAGGTCCGCAATCTCTTTGGACACCCCTCCCCACACACACCCAAGCTGCTGCACCCTGGTGCTGACATCCTGGCGAGTGTGTGTGTGTGTGTGTGTGTGTGTGTGTGTGTGTGTGTGTGTGCGCGTGCGCTTGCGTGTGTGCACCCAACTCGTAATCTGAGGGTCTGCCTGAATTATTGATCACGTTGTACATGTACTGCCATTAAAATACCCAATGGGTATCACCCATATAAATGCATGCGTGCCTTGATGCGGCTCTGTGCACCTCTGCAACCCGAATTGAATTGAAATGAAATTCATGTTACTCCAGGTGCTCTTTTGACCAGCTCCCCAAAGGACAGTCCGCCTTCTCTCCTGTGCCAGCAGGACTAGCAGTGAATGAGACTGGCTTCCAGTCCTCTTGATAATCGGGCCAGCCCAAAAGTAGTGACCTCAATCATCATCTCGTGGATTAACGCAAGCCCATGCACGAAAATTGCTACCTTCCCTGAAGGCCTGTAGTCAGAGCTAATTGCTGTGGAAGCACATGCATGCAAGCGCAGGTGACAAGCTTTCTGCTCATAAAACCAGTCACACCTGGAGAAGGGAGGCAGCAGCTTCAGAGGGTGCCCCAGCAGCAACATCGCCTTGTAAAAGTGTCTGCGTGAGCTCCTGAATGCCAGCGCGCACAGATAGAACCTGCACGCATGCCCGCAAGGGCAATGTGCACATAAGAACGGCAGATTTAGTTTGATGGTTAATAGACATAAGTGATTGTCAGAAGCGAGACAACAACAAGAGTGCGAGCAAGTGAAGTGTGCGCGCGCATAAACAAATCAACACACACACGCGCACTTTTACATACACAACACACACATACACACACACGCACGCACGCACGCACGCACTCACACACACACACACACACACACACACACACACACACACATCTACCTGAGAAAGAGCACTCTGGAGCTGATCTTGATGCCCAGTCCCTGTCCCCTCCATCCCGCGTCAGGCTAAAGCAGGGATCAAAAAAGTACCCAGCTGTCAGGAGTTCCGTCCAATATCACATACCAGTATCCGTGGACTAGTATTTAATTTCACAGAACCTATGCATTTAATTGTTAAGGAGTTAAACCAGGACCGAGAGCTGTTCGAATTGTCGTGTAGCATGTAGGCGTGGACTTGTCGGGCAACAGAGCTGGAGCTGCTTGCGAGTCTGGAGGAACTGTAGTTGGAAAGAGAACTTTGAGGCTGCTGCTGCTATGAGCAGCGACCTCGACAGGTATTTCCTTCGCTTTGATTGAGGCCCGACGAGAGCAGCACGAATTCGTGCTTCGGTGGTGGCGAGACGCCAAGGCATGCATGGAGACGCAGCAATGATGACAAAGCTGGACTGAATTTGTTGTCGGGAGCCGTGCTCCAATCGGTGCTGACCGGGCTGCACGTTCAATTCCACACAGGTGGATTGAGCAGCTGAAGAAGTGCGAGCCCTTAAAAGAGCATGAGGTCAAACAGCTGTGCCAGAGGGCCCTGGAGGTGCTGGTGGAGGAGTCGAATGTGCAGCGTGTGGACTCCCCGGTTACCATCTGTGAGTGCAGGCAGCTGCCTTCTCCATGGCATCCTGCACCCAGGAAGGGGCTACTGCTGTACAGGGCTAACAATGGTGCCCTGGTGCTGTAGGTGGAGACATTCATGGCCAATTCTATGACCTGATGGAGCTCTTTCAAGTGGGCGGGGACTGCCCACAGACCAACTACCTGTTCATGGGTGATTTTGTGGACCGAGGCTTCTACTCCGTAGAAACATTCTTACTGCTCTTAGCTCTCAAGGTAGGCATTGTCTGAGCTGGGAGGCACACATGTGAACTTGTGTGCATGCACACAGACTGTGAAATGTACAGATGCATGAAGCTAGAAGCAGCCAATCCCACTGGGTGTGCAGCTTTAACATGCGTTGCGCATCTTTGAGTTGCACAATCATTATGAAGCATGATTGCTTCATTTGTCATGGTCCTGGTGTTCTTGTGGGAAAGTGGGCACGTGGTTGGGTGAGGAAATCCCAGACTGCTTCCTTGGAAGCTTGCTGTGTTTGCATGTCTTTCTTTCTCTTGGGACCTGGGCATCTAGTTGCCTGTATGCTTGCACAAGCTCGCTCAATACACATGGGCATGCGGACGCACGCGCAGGCACACGCACACATACACACACAGGGGTCCACGTAAGCACACATACTCACAATGAGGTCCACGCAAGCATGCATACACACAGAGGTCCATGTAAGCATACATACCCACATGCAGAGGTCCACGTACGCATACATACACGCAGAGGTCCACGCAAGCATATATACACAAAAAAACACGCAAACACATTCAAAGACACACATATGTACACACACACACATACACACATATACACACACAAGCAGGCAGGCAGGCAGGCCAGCAAACCCCTGCAATTACAACCATATGGGCAGCACGCATTAATGCATTGCCAAACCAGACGGGTTTTTGAGAGCACTCATAAATGCATTGTCGAACCAGACAGGTTTTGAGAGCACTTGAATGCATTGTGGAACTAGACAGGTTTTAAGGGCAGCTGGTGCTGAGTTGCAATCCATGGATGGGCTGAAGGACTCGCTCAGGTGGTACTCAGTGCATGGACATGCACTTGCGTAAGCAACCTGGGGACGACAAGCTAGGCCTTGCTTGCCGCACTGCCGACTGCTGTGCAAGCCCATGAGCACGTGTAAGCACATGTCTGAAATTTGGACGTCTGCATGTCCTTACCTTTGCAGTGTCGTGAGCACCTGAGAACAGATTAGTAGGCCAACACTGTGGAGGCCTCCATGACCTAGGTCATGAACATATATTACTGTATATTATATATATTATATATTACTGGCAACTTTGAGGCAAGGTGATTCTTTTGCCGCATTAGTACATTGAAATGGTCCATGCCCTGGGCGCCTGTAAGTACAGACACCCATTTTGTATGCGCCAAAGCTCTTGCATGGAGGTTCACAAGGCATGCGCGCACTTTCATCCTCGTGCTCACTGACCTGCTCATGTGCTGCTCACGCGCACGCTTGCACACTGCAGGTCAGGTACCCAGACCGCATCACATTGATAAGAGGCAACCATGAATCCAGGCAGATTACTCAGGTGCGAGGAGGCCATAGGCTCCGGAACACAAGTCACAACAGGGTAGGGGTAAATTGGGTTTAGAGAAAGTGGCCTACAGTCCAAGGCTTTGGCTGGTTGTCTGGAACAAGTCGCAACATGGTGGCTCACAGTGGTGAATCTGCTCACAGGTCTCCATATGGTCTGATATGAGTTCTGGGAAAGTCCTAGCACGTGCACAGTTTGGCAGGTTTTTCCCACATGGCAGTGGTAGTCTCCATGGAAAAATCAGTAAGGATGGACACACACACACACACACACACACACACACATACACACACACAGACAAGTGTGGTTGCCTGTGGCTTGCATGATGGCTGTGCCCCTAAAATACGAATTATAGTCTGTCCATCCTCCAGCTGTCGTGCCAATTAGAAAAGGGATCACTGGGGAGCAACTTCTGGAGCCACATGCTTGGCGCTTTTATGATCGCAATCAGTGATAAGCGTCTCTAGGCAGATATGGCGGAGTGCAATTGTATGTTTGGCCTAATCGACTCTGCATACAGCTGTTGCAAGTGTGCTCGCATCATGAGTGCTCAGTCTGCGCATGCTTCTAATTCAGTGTTCCATAAGTGACGATGCATGAGTGTGCTCTTGCCTTGCAGGTGCTGGCATCATTGTTGTTTGTCAGCATGCGCACCAGGCATTTTAGATCAGGTGTCAGTATTTATTTGTGGATGTGCTTGCCTTTTGCAGGTTTATGGCTTCTACGATGAGTGCCTGCGCAAGTACGGATCTGTTAATGTGTGGAGATACTGCACAGATGTGTTTGACTACCTAAGGTGCGCTTGTGCATCAATTCTTTTTAACCACCAGAACTTTTGAGTGCATGGCACTAGGCCCGATGAAAATCCTAATGAGATATTCAACTCAATTCGTTGTATGAGAGACTCGGCAAAGGGGCAGAGCACCAAGGATATTTTAACACAGTCTTGAGTTTTTGATTTTGAAAGCTTACACTTCAAGGAGCGTCACACAGCAGTTCCGAGAAATACACCTTCAATTGGATGAACCGTTCTCCAGCAACCTTGAATGCCCTGCACTGACAGCGATTGGCGAGGGAAGACAGTGCTATAATGCCCTAGCTCATGAAGTTCCAACGCAATTGCAACCTGCAAAGGATATTGTACATGGACGGCCCTGAACGTATGCTGTTGTGACTTGTGTTTTGGCAGTCGAGGAAACCTGGGCGCTGCTTCCTTTGGAAGCATGTACGTCGCGCAGGGCAGAGTATTCTCATTCCTGCCTGGTGTCCAACTTTGTTTGCCTGCTCCCTCAACAAGCTCCCTGGATTGCATGTCTGCGCTAAGTGCCTTTGTGCTGCTGGCTGTGTCCCCTGTCAACCTGTGGTGATGACAGCTTGCCCCCTGTAGGTCCAGTGATGAGCATCACAGGATACAGCACCTTTTGCTGCTGGCTGTGTCCCTGTCCATGTGGTGATGGCTGCCTGCCTCCTGTCAATCCTGTTGTGGCTCTGAAGTCGCTGCTGGCTGTGTCCCCTTGCAGCCTCTCTGCTATCGTGGACAACCGCATCTTCTGTGTGCATGGAGGGCTGTCCCCAACTATCACCAGCCTCGACCAGGTGTGCTGCTTGGTGTGCTGAGGCACTCTACATGCACAGTGTTGTGTCCAACTCTGTGCCTCAGCCCTTTTTAGTCGATGCGCCAAGATCGAATTTGGTCGTCTGTCACTCGCAACCAGTCTTTGGTTGCTTAGTGCTTCAACTGGATGTCTAGCGCAGCGAGAAGAAAGCTCTGCAAGCTGGCGAAACATGTGGCAGCAGGAAGAAGGGTGGCAGGCAGTGAGCTTGGATGATGCAAAGATGCAAGTTGCTTCTTATGTGTGTAGAGGTGGAGAGGGTTTCAGTAAGAGCGTTTTTGCGGGGAAGCCGTGCTGCAGTCGAGCTGCACAATGGAAGTGTGTGTGCCTTTTCCGATTCAAAAAACTGCAAGCGCACCCTGTTTGTTGCGAGCAAGGGTGCTTGACAGCCCTCCAACGGCAGCAGACATAAGCACCCTTCCAGATGCATCAGTTGTTGGGATCGAAAGCTTTCTTTGACCGTCCTGCGCTCAAAAAGGTGCAAGCGTACCCCACTTGTTGCAAGCAAGGCCTGACACCCTTCCAGCTGCAACAGGCACTGTCACCAGGAGCTCGCGGACCTGGGCTGTTGGGTCTTCCCTGCAATGCGCGTTGGCTGATGCTCAGCACCTATAGGCCTATGCTTCTGGCAGCTGCATCCTTTTGCTGTGCCCTCTGCAGCCATGGATGGCAAGCAGGCCAAAATCCTCACTGCAGTGCGCGCGGTGTCAGCTGCAGCATCCTCACTCCATCTCCTGTACCCTCGCTCAGCTGCTCCATCTTTACGCCAATGCGGGTCACCGATTGCAAGCAGGAGGTGCTCCATGATGGGCCCATGCATGGCTGCCTGCCTGCAATCGTATCCTCGCTCAGCTGCTGCGTCTTTACGCCAATACGCGTCACCGATTGCAAGCAGGAGGTGCTCCATGATGGGCCCTTGTGTGACTGCCTGCCTGCAATCGTATCCTCGCTCAGCTGCTGCGTCTTTACGCCAATACGCGTCACCGATTGCAAGCAGGAGGTGCTCCATGATGGGCCCTTGTGTGACTGCCTGCCTGCAATCGTATCCTCGCTCAGCTGCTGCGTCTTTACGCCAATACGCATCACCGATTGCAAGCAGGAGGTGCTCCATGATGGGCCCATGCATGGCTGCCTGCCTGCAATCGTATCCTCGCTCAGCTGCTGCGTCTTGACGCCAATACGCGTCATTGATTGCAAGCAGGATGTGCTCCATGATGGGCCCTTGTGTGACTGCCTGCCTGCAATCGTATCCTCGCTCAACTGCTGCATTTACGTTCTGCCATGCTGCACATATGCACCATGTGCATCAACACCAAGCAGGAGGTATGTGCCATCGGCGGCAAGCAGGAGGTGTTCCCCAGGATGGCTCTGCGTTACAGCCTTTGCGGCCAACGTAGCATTGGTATCAAGCATCCTCAACTGCTGCGTCCTCCTGCAGATACGTGCCATCGACCGCAAGCAGGAGGTGCCCCAGGATGGCTCTGCGTTACAGCCTTTGCGGCCAACGTAGCATTGGTATCAAGCATCCTCAACTGCTGCGTCCTCCTGCAGATACGTGCCATCGACCGCAAGCAGGAGGTGCCCCACGATGGATCCATGTGTGACTTGCTATGGTCAGACCCTGAGGAAATCGATGGCTGGGGACTGAGCCCCCGTGGGGCAGGCTACCTGTTCGGAGGCAGTGTGTGTGAAGCATTCACCTCATTCAATAAGGCGAGTGGTGGCAATGTGTGTGTGAATGCCTAAAATGTACCTGGGCATGCCATCCTTTGAAACATTGCCATTGCACTTAGAACCTCTGAGAAGATGAATGTGTGGTATGCGCGTGCTCAGAGGTGTTTTACCGCAAGTGCATGGTGTGTGCTTAGGCTCCAGCAGTTCCTTCAAATTCCAAATGCAATGCTTTGGAACTCCTCAATCTTTCAATTTCGTGGGCGATTTAATGAGCACAACGCCTCCTTCTGGGTGGCAGCCTTGCATGCTCTTCTTTGTGATCTCGTCCAACCATTCCTTCGGCTCGAGTCGTTCATAGTCAATTTATAATTGATCCTTGCTTCATGTTTCCAGCGACATCATTGTATTGGTTTTTGAGGTGATGCCCAGCAGGCCTGAACTCACTTGCCCATGACCATGGCATTCCCTCATTCTCTCAATGTTGTCTCAAAAGCAGGTAAACCTGATTCCCTTCTTTCAACCGTCCGAAGTGCAGACACTCCTCATTCCCCCCTTTCACTTGACTCAAATGCAGATCGACCTCATTGCGCGGGCGCACCAGCTTGTCATGGATGGCTATAAATGGATGTTCCATGACAAGCTGGTCACCGTCTGGTCAGCACCCAACTACTGCTACAGGCAAGTGTGTGCACGCCTCTTCTCTTGTCAAGCAAACCCTGGCCACTGGACGCAGTGCTGTGTGATGCTGCCAGGGTGTGGGGTTGACAACTCCCTTGGCAGCACATCGAGGGTGCGGGCTTGCCTGGCTCGAGGGTGTAGGTGTTGGGGATGTTGTCAAGGGTGTAGTCAAGCACACCCTATAGTTGCTTGCTGCATTGCTGCAGGATGTTGTCGAGGGGGGTAGGATGTCGATGGGGGATGTTGTCAAGGGTGTAGTCAAGCACACCCTATAGTTGCTTGCTGCATTGCTGCAGGATGTTGTCGAGGGGGTAAGATGTCGATGGGGGATGTTGTCAAGATTGGCAAGTCCATAAGCACATGCCTTATCTTTATATTTGCCCTGCAAGGAATCGGAGAGAGATGCACAGTGTGTTTACACAGAACTGGCCGACCTCACGAGGGTGGCATGCCTAGAGCTGGCTTTGCCCACCACCATCCCTCGTGCTTACATCTGCCACCTTTTTTTCTCATACCTGGATCCCATGTTGTCTGTCATGCCATGCATTTTTTTTGCTTCGGCCATGCCACAGAAACCCTGTCTGAGGTTAGCCTTGTGCTTACATCTGCCACCTTTTTTCTCATACCTGGATCCCATGCTGTCTGTCATGCCATGCTTTTTTTCTGCTTCAGCCATGCCATGGAACCCCCATCTGATGTCAGCCTCACCGTGCTGAGCTGCTCCGAGATAGGCTTGTTTCATATTTGGTGTGTTGACCAAGGCATGCCTGCATGGCTGTCGGCTGTGTTTGCGCCAAAGCCCTGGCTCTGCTGGGTGCTGCTGGGTGATGTCATATGTGCTGCCATTCATTTGAGGTGTGTGCATGCATTTAGAGCATCACCATGTAGCCTGATCTGTTGGAGCAAGGTTGCATGTGTGCTGCCATTCATGTGAGGTGTGTGCATGCATTTAGAGCATCACCATGTAGCCTGATCTGTTGGAGCAAGGTTGCATGTGTGCTGCCATTCATGTGAGGTGTGTGCATGCATTTAGAGCACCACCGTGTAGCCTGATCTGTTGGAGCAAGGTTGCATGTGTGCTGCCATTCATGTGAGGTGTGTGCATGCACTTGGAGCACTACCAAGTGGCTTGGTCTGTTGGAGCAGGGTTGCATGTATGCTGCCATTCATGTGGGGTTTGTTTACATCCAATTGAGGTGCAACCAGTTGGTTGCCTGGTCTGTTTGAACAGACACCTGCACTGAAGTGAATGGCCAGGATGGCCATGCATCCGCGCTGATGCTAGGATGGGACGAGGGGTTCCTTTCTGTCCAACATTGCATATGCACCCATGTGACCGCTGGCGCACTCTATTCATCCACTCACTTTCCAGCGTGTGTCTGCAGGTGTGGGAATGTGGCGGCCATTTTAGAGCTGGATGAGCACTTGAATAAGAATTTCAAGGCAAGTTGGATCGTGCGCACCTTGCTTTGGTGGAGTGTGCTTGAGCACTGCAGCAGCTTCTGCATTCCCTTTCCATGACAGAGCTGTGTGTGCAATTTCCTGGTAAGTAGCAACCTGGTGGAGGGGTTAACAATTTGCCAATGGTTGGAAGCGTGCAAGTGCTTAATAAGGGGGGGAAGGATGATGGGGGAGTGGATGATGGCTACCTCCATCTAGAAGGGTTATACCGAAGGCACTGTGAAACGCTTGCTCCTGTTCGTGCTGGTGGCCATTCCGTGGGGCCGCTCATTGTTGATGTCGGTTTTGCTTTGGAATTGGCTTGATTGTTTGCTTGATGTGTCCTGCTTAACTGACAGGACCATACTATGTCCTTGTTTCTTTGCATGTGCAGGTGTTTGAGGCGGCCCCTCAGGAGGTACGCGGCGCCCAAGCAAAGAAGGCCAGCGTGGAGTACTTCTTGGTGAGTTGCTGGAGCAGTTGAATGGAGGAGGGCGCCATTGTGGCAGGCAAGAATGGGCCCACTTGCATGCTCGGTAGTGGATACACAAAAGTGGAAAGTTTGGCAAGTTAGAAGTGCAAACACGCAGGCCTACCGAGCAGCAGGGTCGGTCAAACGCGGCCAGCTCAGCGCCCGCGTTCCTTTCCTAGATAGCATGCAGGTGCTATGCTCAGAAAAGAAAAAGAAAAAGAAAAACTACGTAGGCAGTGAATGCTCAGAATGAATCAGCAGGCTTGACCTGTGGCTTGCACCTGACAGCAGTTTGACCTATGGCTGGCACCTGGCCTGTGGCTGCCACCTGACAGCAACTTTAAATCAAACAAGGATTGTGGACTGAGCCTGAGTCCTTCCCTTTGTCTCTTCTGCCTTCTCCCTCGGCAACAGCTTCTCAGCCCTGCACCTTGCTCTTGTCTTTCTTCCCCTTGCAGTAAGGACAGCAAGACAGGCGCAAACGGCTGGCGGCCAAGCAGCCTGCCTAATTGCAAGGGGAGAAGTGAAGAGTCGGCACGCAGCTTTTTCTGTACGCCTTATAAGAAATCCTTTCCTGGAGCCAAATGGCAGCATGACTGCTTCTGGATTACTTACTTAAAGGCCAAAGGGGCAGCTAGCAGCGGGAGAAGGGTTCATGCAAATCGCAAGGGGAAGGCCTGTGTGCATGTTGCTGAGGAGATGGTTTGGTTTTAGCATGTCTCTTCTTTCCCTCTCACTTCACTGAAATTTTGTTGACTGCAAGTCTCAGATCCCATGGAGGAGACACATGAACGCGTCGCAAGGTGTCCAGCCCTTGGCAAAGTTTGCGCCTTTGTTTAACCACACCTACGATGCTTTTTTAGGCCTTCATGCTTATTGCCTAGTCTTTCGCATCTCGCCTTCATCAGTGTTTTACTGCAAAACACAAGCATCAAATGCTGCACAGACTGCTTGGGTTGGATCTGGACATTTTGACCGCCAAAGTTCATCAAGCTCATTATTGGCCCCTCAATGTTGAGCCAACATTTTTTCTTGCTTCAAATCTACTTGCAAGCTGCAAGTATGTGTAGCTGTGTACCCCATGTGTGTGTGTGTGTGTGTGTGTGTGCGCGCGCGCGCGCGCGCGCCAGCTGACTAGGGTGAGATGCATTCAAGATCTGAAAGCGAATTCACGGCATTTGTCTTGATGAACAGCGGTAGTGGACTGTGTGAGGGAAGAATGAAGAACTCAAGAATTTCTTTGAATGCATGCGTCTGAGAATTGGCTATTGATTCTACTTTTTTCCTGACGTTTATTGATGCAAACGTAAATGTCATCAGGCCCCCAGTTGATTAGGGGACATTGGTGCGCACGTCTTAACGGGGAAGCTAATCCGATCGTTGTAAGCGCTGACGCGCTACAGCAAGAAAAGAACAACTATGTAAGCAGAGGAAGCTCTCCCTACATCAATTAGGAAAAGGAGACGCATTGGCTCAGAAAAGACGTGAGTCCCCTCAACCACAAAGCCAAACCTGCCAGTTGCTGGTTGCTTGTTTAAACTGAACCACCATCGCTGGCAATCTTGGGCTTTGCGCTGGAATGGAAGTGTAAGTAGCAAATGTGCAGACGTTATGGTCAAGGTAAGGTTACATCGCTATATCCGCCTACAAGGGCAGCTGAGCGGAAACACTGAGGCCTGTAAAGTAAGGTTACATCACTAAATCTGCCTACAAGAGCAGCTGAGCAGAAACATGGTGACTGAGGTCTGTAACCAGACCTGGCCAAAAAATGCTCACCTCACAAAACTGACCGGAAAAAAAATTATTTTGAACAGGAAAGCAAAGCAAAGGGTCACATTGCTGTTCCTGCCTGCGGGGGGCAGCTTAGCTGCAGCACAAATATGCCTGTAACCAAACCAGTCACTTAGTCGGTCTAAAAGCAAATCTAGGAGTTCAGACACAGCTTTTCAGGCATGCAGACACAAACTCGGCTAATCCTAGGACATCAGCCTGGTTCATTTAGTCTCTAAGGCATGATGCACTACTTGGGGGTGCAGAACTAAACAGGTGCTGGAACTAAGCGCACAGGTCTGTCAGATCCTGAGAAGGGCAATCCAGGATTATGTGTTCTTTGTCTTGTACAGTGTGCCAACCGCATTTGTTGCAAATTTTAAGCTCGTATGGGCATCTTTTTCCCCGATACCATTGGGTTTCCATGTGTAGTTTGTGACCGGAAAGGCGTAAGCATGAAACGCGGTGACTGCGGGGAGTGTTTTTCACTGCCTGCATAGTTTTTCTTTTCTTTCTTTTCATGAACACTGCGCAGCAATTTCAAATTCAAATAAGTTATGAGGGAAACAAGATGACATAGGTATCATGTTTGTTGCAGTCTGGTGTTTGTTACAGCCCAGGGTAGCTGATGCTCAAAGGCTTCAACGTTGTTGGATCAGACAGATACTCCGAATATCTGATGAACAATGTACCGTACAATGTACAGTGACTGCTGCGTATGGTTCGCAAGCATTCATTTTGAAATTGCCCGTGCAATGCTCCATGTTCACTTAAGTAGTGTTTGGCATCCAGATGGAGGGTTGCAAGGGGTTACAAGGGTTACAAGGCAAAAAGGCCTCAGTCAAGACGTTTGACTACTAGCCTGTTCATAAATGCACATGAAATCATAAAGGGAAAAAGGAAGCTTGTTGCTGTCCTGGTTTAGAAAACAATTTCTAGTTAGGTCAGGTTATATGGGGATTTTTGGCCTTCAGCTTGGTGGTTTGACTGCTCAGCCTGCTCTGCCAGACTCACAAAAAAAAGACATAACAACAGAAATAATTTCTGAGAAATTAAACAGCATGTTCAAGACAAAAAACAACAAATTGTTTGCAGGCAAAATGCAATGGTGTCCAGTCATGGCAGAGGGCACACTCGCGTAGTACGGATGAGACATGGCATTCAGATGTAGGAAGACACTGAGCATTGCCTTATCCCGTTTTAACAATTGGGGCTGGACTACCAATGTGCCATTAAGCTTGCCCGTAAGCTTCATGCCCACTCTGTTCAGTGTGCCCTCAAGCTTGTTACCACTAGGCGTGCTATTGAAAACAGAAATACTCCTCACAGCCAAGTTCTGGAGCCAGATGCTTTTAGTAACCCTCCAGATCCCCATTAACACTTATGTTCTGTAGCCTTGAGGTGGAGGGGACTCACGGCTCTTCGAAGCCAATGTGTCTCCTTTTTCTTAATTGATGTAAGGAGAGTTTGTTGTCTGTCTACGTAATTGTTTCTTTCCTATTGGCATTCCATTGGGCTCTATACCAGGCTGGTGGGATGAAAAGAAGAGAAACAAAAAGCCATTGCTACCTCTCTACCTACGACAAGATATTCCTCATAAATTATTTCGCAGTATATCATGCTTACGCCTTTCCGGTCACAACCTTCGGGTAGAAACCCAACGGCATCATGGAAATAGGTGCCCATACGAGCTTAAAAAAAAATCTTTCTTTTTAAACTTCTTGTAGAAGCTTGTTTACTTGTTAACCTTGTGATAGCTGGTTGAGAATGTTTCACCAGCGACTGATCAGCCAGATATTCGGGCTGTAGGTTAACCAATGTAAAACCCATGTATATACGAGCTTAGAATTTGCAATAAATGCGACTGGCACACTGTACAAGACGAAGAGCATGTTATCCTGGATTGCCCATCCCAGGATTTAACAGAACTGCGCACTCAGTTCCAGCATCTGTTTAGCTCTGCACCCCCAAGCAGTGCATCACGCCTTAGAGACTTCATGAATCAGGCTGATGCCCTAGGATTAGCCAAGTTCGTGTCTGCTTGCCTGAAATGCTGTGACTGAGCTTCTAGCTCATTTTGCTTTTTAGTTTGGACTGGTTTGGTTGCAGGCACGTTTTGCTTCAGCTAAGCTGCCCCCGCAGGCAGGTACAGCTATGTAACCCTTCCCTTCCCTTCCCCTTCCCTTTCCTATTGTGTTCTTTCTCGAGGGAGACACGTGTTTTCTCCTCCATACTATGTGAGTGTGTCTATGGAGTCCATAGACACAATCGCCAGCCTGGATAATATCAACTACAGGATTTCCCTAGATGACTCCCAACTGGAAATCAGAAAATTGGAGGCCCATTCCCATTAAGTCCCGATATATCCCCCAGAAGTCCCATACCTCCTGGGAGGGGGGCCCATGTCGCTTTCATTGCCTGCGCTATCTTGCGCACTCAAGCTCGGCTGTCTTGGTCTGCGACTTGTCCTTTCTTGGCAGCTCATCCTGTGTTCTGCCCTGGCGCTGCTGCTTCTGCACCTGGGGGAGGATAGTGCTGATGCTGAGTGGTGGGGGGTTGCTGTGCTTTGGCTGCAGCTGCTTCTCCCTCCCTGTTGTTTGTTGACCAGAATGAGATGCATTTGCTACCCGGGGTTGCTATTGCTAGAGTTGCTGTTGTGACTGGGCGTGCTGGAGAGGGGTTTTGTGTTGTTCTTTTGTGTTTTGTAGGTGTATCTGGAACTGCTCCGGCGTTTGCTGGTACTTTTGATGCTGTTGGTGCATGTGCTGCTGCAGGAGCTCAGCTCCTGCAGCATTCCCAGGCTGGGAATGCTGCTGCCGGCGGAGGAGGCGGCCTGCAGGCAAGTGCTTACGGAAGGGGTAGGGAACCTGCTCCCCCTCCCAATGTTTGACCAGGATTCCTGTTTCCCGGGCTTGCATCACCAGTTCCTCCCCATAGCTGTTGTGTTATAACTACACCCACGTTTACCCAAGCTGTACAGAGTGGTGACACTCCTGCAGGCACGAATGCCTCTTGGCTTGCCTGAAGGAGCTACTCATATATCAGATATTGCCTGCGCCAAAGCTCCAGCCTCCAGCTTGGTGTGAACTCCATGCACATTCTGTAAATTAGGCCCACAAACTTGTAACCACTAGGCGTGCTGTTGAAAGCAAGAATAACCCTCACAGCCAGGTTCAGGAGCCGGGTGAAAGAAAAAGAAAACCTACGTAGGCAGTGATACACTCCCTACATCAATTAAGGAAAGGGGGCCACATTGGTGCACAGACCGTATGACCCACTCACCACGAAGTTCAGACTGAGAGAAGCACGGCAGACAGAGAAAGAAGACAGGTCCAGCAACGAGAAAAGAAAGCAGGATGATAGCTGAAAGACTGGAGTTCCAGACCTTCAACAGCAAGCAGAGTCAGCACTGTCAGCCTTCCAACCAAGGAAAGCCATGCCCAGCAGCTGTCTGCTGAGCACAACTAAAGTCTGCATTCTGGCAGACTAGCTTAACTAGCTGCTAGCAACTGCTGACCACGCAGAAGCCTGTGGAACAGCCCTTAGAGCACTGGTGCCGACACATTAAGTGCACGCCTTGCCCGGCCCCCAGACCACAGGCACCACCCTCCACTTGCCTTATACCCATGCCTCCCATGCCTCCGCTCGGTGCTTGGCCCCTCTTCGTCGCTGCCTACACCACTCCAATAGCGTCCCGTGCATGCTCCGCACCCCAGGACCAGCTGCATTCCGCAAGCCTCTGCTAGCGCACACCAACCCCCACGCTGCTGCCGCTGCTGCTCGCTGCTGCACGCCGCTGCTGCGTGGTGACGACAAGCGGAAACGAACCGCAAGTGCACGCTAGAGCGTGCACGGCACCAGCCGTCGCCCGGGTGCATCTACAAAACTTCCAAATCCCCAGTAACCCTTCTTTTTTAAATTTGTGATGGAGGGGGCTTACGGCTCTTTTGAGCCATTATGTCTCCTTTTCCTTAATTGATGTATGGGGAGTTTCTCTGCCTACAAACTTCTTTCTTCAATCCAACCTCCATGACAATCTCAAGACACATAGGCTAGACATCCACAATGACACTTGAGCCAGGGCACTCGGGGATCTAGTGTCAGTCAACAAAATGGCGTGCCTCCCATTCCCCATACCCACCCCAACACCCTGAACAGCTTGAATACTCATAACAGTACCCAGAGTCCTAACAGAAAGAGGAAAACTTCATGTAGAGACAGAACTTCAGACCCCTACCATCAAACCTCTAGCTTCAAATTGGAAACGACGTCTGGAGGTACAGAGAAAACCTGGTGAAAAAGCTGGCTCAGGAAGCCACAGCCAATTACGCTATTAATGCTGTATACTATAATGACATTAACATCACAGATATAGACGCAGGGAGAATATATTCACCCAAGAGAAAGCACACGAGCAATGACCCCTCACTCCAACAGAAGCAGTACCACACACACTACGGGCCCATGATAATAGAGGAGTGGGCCCTGCCTATTTTCAAGAAAGCTGGCTTTCAACCAGCAAATATCTGCACTGCTGCCCGCACTGACATTGAATGCGCATTCTGCCAAATCTGCAATTACCATTATGGCTATGAGTCTGTTAATTCTGAGGCACCATACCCCTGTGCGTATTCCTTTAGATATTTGGGCATGCTGTTCACAAAACAACGCACCCCGCAAGCCACTGCTGAGTACATGTATGCCCCTAGCTGGTTGTAGACGGATTAGGCAATTCGTACCTGAGCACCATCTGACGGACAGGCCGCATACCATGCTCTGGCTGACTAAAGCATATGCTCTCCCTGCTAGCAAGTATGCTTGCCAGATTTGGGGCACTAGATTTATGAAAGAAGGAGTTGAAATGGACTGTCCTTTGCAAACTGTACACCTGTGCTTATTGAAGCGTATCCTTGGGGTAAGGGTTACAAGGGCTACAAGGGATAAAAGGCCTCAGTCAATCCTTGGAGTAAAGCGCACCACTCCTAATTGGTCTGTACTGTTTGAATGTGGACATGAACCTTTACAGTTTCATTGGTTTAGCTCAGCAGTTAGGTTTTACAATGCTTTATTGCGCAGCAACAGCACTACACTCAGTAAGGTACTGCAAGCAGATGTTGAAATGAGCAGTCTTTCCCGTAAATGCTGGACTCATAATTTCTGGCTGCATGTACAGGCTTGGACAGGTGCAACGTGTTTACTCATTGTGTTCGGTATAGGCAGCATAGTCATGAGGGAGTTTGTTGTTGATCTGAGAAAAAGGCTGCGAGGTGTGTGGAATGACTCATCATCATGATGCTGATGCCTTGGCAGAACATGGTGAACACACGAACAAACTAGCCAAGTGTCATCACTGGATGGCATTTCCTTTGAGACCCTTGTCTGTTCATGGCGCGCCCTTTCCTGTCCCCAGGTATTTGCATCTTGATTTAGGCAAGCGCATGCTGAGAAACATAGCACGTTTTCGTTTACATGCTCACACTTTAAGAGGTGAGACATCACTTTGGCAGGAGCACACATTTGCTTGTGATAGGTGTGACCAAGGAGGACTCCAAGATGAAAAGCATGCTGTGTTCCTTTGTTCTTGCGCTTCTGTGTGTTCTCTTCAAAGAACTTATGCACAGCTATTTTCTTACTTCCCCTCTCGCAGAATCTTTCTGGACGAATTAGGCACTTTCTTCTATTCTCAAGCTAGCTCTGAGGATGCTATTCATTTCTTGCAGAAGCAAACTAATGAGACTTATCATTTTATTTCCGATCTCATGGATATTTTTTGTGCACAGTTGGAACAGTTGAGCAGCCAAACTACCTGGCTGAAGGTCAAACCCCATTGTAACCATTGTCTCATTTCCGAACTCATGGATATTTTTTGTGCAGTTGGAACAGTGGAGCAGCCAAACTACCTGGCTGAAGGTCAAACCCCATTGTAACCATTGTCTTATTCCCAAAGTCATGGATATTGTAGTGTGGCTGGCAACCCAGCAGGCCGAGCAGCCAAATTACCTGGCTAAAGATCAAATCCCATTGTAACCTTGTAACCTTTCATCTTCTCTCTAGGCCAAGTTTTGTGAGTTGAGCATGTTGCGGTCAGGTATGGTTACAGGCCTTAGTGTCTCTGCTCAGCTGCCCTTTTAAGTGGAGATAGCGATGTAACCTTACTTTACAGGCCACATTGTTTCCACTCAGCTGCCCTTGTAGGTGGATATAGAAATGTAACCTTTGTTCCTTTTTACAAGCGATATAGCGATGTAACCTTTCTTTTTTTTTCTGAGCAGGCTAGAAGTCAATCGTTTTGACTGGATGCCTTCTTTGTTTTAGTAACCTTTAAGTATATTTCATCTTCATCTTTTCTCTTGGTGAAGGTAATACACAGCGTAGCCTCAGCCCAGGTACAATCTTTCCCTTAATTGATACACAACACCTCCCTAGTAGGGAGTGTTTTCACCGCCTAAGTAGTTTTCCTTCTTCTACTTGACACCGTGGGCAGTCCAATATCAAGACTCCTTCAACTCATAACACCACGAGCAGATACTAAATATTTCAATGCAGTGGTATCAAACAACCTCTAGCAGGTACAGGTAAATGACTGTTGTACTTGATTTCCATACAGTTTGTGTGCTCATATTTGACAGTTTCAACAAGGTGTGCTGAGTAAAAAGAGACCAGCATGGAATGTACAACAAACTTTTAGGTCCAAGTCAGGACAAGCATGTTTCATTCAGAGTCTGTGATAACTTGAATGTCTGTGTCATGAATTGTGGAAACATTACACTCACCCTCCACCTGTGTTGTTGCAGTCAGCAAATTGGCCCATGCCAAGGAGCATTCGGCGTGTCCAAGTCAAGCCATGCGCAAGCGCCAGCAAAACAGCTTTTCACAATGGAGTGAAGTCTCCCTCCCAATCAAATCAGAGCCACTGCAGTTTAAACCCCAATGCCAGTGAGCCTTGCCAGCCGCACGCTCACTTCATAGCCGTCGCTCGCTGAGGTTGTTGCTTTGCCCGCACGAACATCACCCCGGCCAGCAGTCCCAAAATGATGCTGGCCAGGTTCTTGGGGTTGGTTGGCTCACGGAAAATGACCAGTCCAAAGATAGCCACTGGGATCTTGTTCAAAGCGCCGACGAGCGAGTAAATCGTGGCTGTAGTCTGCGAGGTGAAAAGCAGACAGGTGCAACAGCGTTGTGAGCTTCAGCAAAGCAAAGCTAGCTCCTTTGGCTTGCAAGGGGATGGTTGTGTAAGCACGAAAACAAATGGACGATCAGGTGCAGCTAGAATGCCCTGCAAAGGCACCATCTAGAGAAGAGCAACCTGAAAGAGGAGAAAATTGATTGCCAGCATACACATCCGATGCCAGCCATGAGGCATGCAACAGAACGTGCAGGTAAGCGTAACTGCACAACCCTGAGTGTAGCCAATCAAGACAATTGGAAGCTAAGAATGCAGGTAGGCACACACGCCAAATACTGCATGTGTTGCAAAGGAGAAAATCCTCTGGCATGTATGACAAACCTGCCCCGGCTTCTTGCTTGTTTTCAAGTTGGCGTGCACTCCCTGGACAGGCAGCCATTGCTGCCAAGCAGAAGCATTCCAAAAAGCTTGCGTAAACAAGCACAATAATAAACTAAAACTGAAAGGGCCTGCTGGCAGACTGGCACACTGGAAGTCCTTGGACAGGCAGCCATTGCTGCCAAAAAGAAGCACTGTCATCCAACAAAACCCAGCAACGCGCTTTGTGCGCACACAAGCAGAGCTTGGCTTTTAATGCACACGTGTGTTTTAGGCATCTTGCTGCGGCACACAATGCACGCAATGTTTGGGTTTTCATGCACACGATCTTTGGCTTTTAACGCACACAGTGTTTGGGTTTTAATGCACACAATGTTTGGCTTTTAATGCAGACAATGTTTGGGTTTAATGCGCACAGTGTTTGGGTTTTAATGAACACGATGTTTGGCTTTTAATGCACACAGTGTTTGGCTTTTAACGAACACAATGTTTGCTTTTTAATGCACACAGTGTCACTTGGGCACTTTGTTGCAGCAACAAGTCATTCACCTGTGACAAGAACCAGAGGCTTGAAAAGCTGATGGCAAAGCCAATAATCCCACTAAGCCCCGCCACTAATTGAAACAAGGGGTTGTGCAGCGCTGCCTGGTTGGTTGGGCTGGCAACAGCATTGTACTCGCCTGTGTGTGTGTGTGTGTGTGTGTGTGTGTGTGTGTGTGTGAAGGTTGAAATAGTGGGGATTTGGGGCAACAGGTGTGTGGATTGGTGGAGCTGCTCTAAACATGTGTGCCCTGTATAAAGCGGAACACATTGAAACCTCGCAAACCACACAAGCTCTGGCTTTTTTTTCATCTGCAAATCAGGGATGATACGAAGCAAGCTGATTGTGGATGCAGTGCCCCTTGATATCCTTACCCTTCCTCTTGTCCTTCTAACTCCACCGTGGACCTCACAAAATGCATCCATCCAAAACAGGGTTTAGGGAGTTAGATGGTGCCGATAAATGCTTCACCATTCTACCACAGCAAAGTGGAAATTGGACTTGAAAAAAACACGTGGTCATGCTCAGTTCACCTTGGTTGTGCTCGATCCACCTTGTTCTACCCATGGATTGCATTTCAGACCAAAATAGAAGCACGCAAGTTGCTGACAGCCTCACCAAAGATGTACATGAGGAACATGATGCATGGGATGGAGAGCAGGTTGTTGTAAAAGACCATAGAGAACTCGTCCATCCGCTGCTTGTTTGTGGTGTGCTCAGCTACCTGCAGGACACGTTGATTGGAGGGTGGCAGCAAAGATTTAATGCTTGCTTGCAAGGCATAAGATTAAAAACAGGTTTTAATTTAGGACTTGAGTGGCTGGCATATGCAGGCAAGGTCAGCAGAAAGAGACTCCAAGAAGAAGCCAGTCACAAGCTTTGTACCATACCTCATAAATAAGCCTCATCTCACAAAAAGCAAGAAAAAAGCACCAGCACACACACTCTCTCTCTTTCTCTCTCAGGAACAATTGAGTTTCCCTCTAACTTTGCTTCCTAAACCTTCTAATCCTTGGCAAGCACAGCCAGCAATCCCTAGAAAAGCAGTAGGCAGCAGACGAAAGGCCTTTGTGGCACATCATCTGCACAGATGGGCTTTACCACAGGCCTCATCAACACGCCCACGAACTTTGTCCTCAACACCACACAGGGGCAGTGCAAAGGAGCTGGCAATACACTTATTCTACATGGTGCTGCACACATGCGGCACATCCCTCTTGCCAACCTTGTCAACATTACACTGAGCAGGTACAGGGTGAACAACCAACCTGAGTACCAGGCTGCAGGCCTTCTTTTGTGAACCCTTGATAACTCACCTTGTCCATGACGCTGCGCAGGTAAAGCGCGTAGGTGCTGGTGAACAGGCAGTTGGCCATCTGCCAGCCGTAGCCAGACCATGTGAAGCGCACATCCGTAGAGGCACCCACCATGGCAGACACCAGCATGATGATCAGAGTAGCCCACACCGGCCAGTTGTAGCTCTGCAGCACCCGTCAAACAGAACGCGTGTGTGCGCCCCAACAGAGCAACAGAGGTTGTGGCGTTCACACTGATAGACTCAGGCTATCTTAGCTCTCTTGAGGGGGGAGGGAGGGGGGGGGGGGTGGGATGAGGCACACGGAAGTAGGTGATGCTCAGCCCTGATGGGCTGTTGCTAGACAAGATGATTGCTTGCTTGATGATATGACTGCCTGTTGCTTGATGAAATGGCTGCTGCTGCTTGATGATATGACTGCTTGCTAGATGATATGGCTTGTTCCTTGATGATATGACTGCTTGCTTGAGGCAGTGGTGAGGAGGATAGTGAGAGGCAAAGGGGGAGAGGTACAAGTTACTGTTTGGAAAGGCGTAAGGAGCTTGGTGTGGCTCATAGGAGCCTTTCAGCTCGTTGGTGGCGCTCGCATATGCAGAGGCACAAGAAGGAGGGTGCAACATGCAGGAAGCCCGAGGACCAGAAGCATTAAACATGAGCAGGGCATAAGGAGCTTCTCAAGCTAGAAGCCACCCAGAAAGCTTGGCTAGCAGAAATACACACCATATCTGGGGTGTCCACTCTGAGGCACCATGAGGCTGCCGGGCAAACAAATGTTCCCACAATTGACAGGTTTTGATGATCACCAGCTGACCGTCCCGACAAAGGCTCAAGCTCAAAAAAATGATTGGATTCGCATCCCTTGTGCGCAGCAGCTTTCTTTCAGGTGGCTCACGCTTGTCCCACCTTGCACTCTCCCACTCTCCGGCATGCTGCAAACAGCTGAACATGCACGCCACCCATCACAGCCCACTCACCTTCTTATATATGACAATGTCCCCAATGGCAGTCACCACGTTGCTTAGGTTCTTCCACACCGTCACCATCCCCACCCCCACGTTTTGCAGCGCATAGAAGCTGCTACCAATCATGCCCACAAACAGCAAGTTCACAGGCAGCCTGCATAGCATCACGCAAGTAACAAAGGTGGCACAGGAGCATAGCATCACACAACTTCACAGGCAGCCTGCATAGCACCAGGGGCACACAAGTGCACACAGGAGCTCAGGGCAGAAAAAAACATGCAGGGTACTGCTGTCAATCATGCCCACAAATAGCAAGTTGATAGGCAGCCTGCATTGCAACAGGGGCACGAGTGATACAGAAGCTCAGGGTGGAGGATCCCTGGCATAGTGCACCTGTTGTCACAGCAGCTGCTTGCACAGTGAGACACCCAGTGGGACTTTACAAAACAACGAGCATGCCCATAAACATGCGCAACCCAATTTCTGCATTCCTTCCATCCTGAAGACAGTTACAGTTCACGAAGTTCAGGCCCCTCCAACGCACCATACTAGCACCAGGTCCCACTTCACAGGCTGCAGCTGCTTGATGAGTCCCATCATCTCGCACGCCTTGACCAGTATCACCGTGAGCACACATTGGAAGCACAGCAGTGCGTTAGGTGCCCTGAAGCCAAAGCCATCCAGTGCGTGCTTGTTCAGCAGCGTCAAGCAGCCGGAGGACGCGGCATAGCACAGCCCCGACAGCAGCACTGCAAGTGCATGTGTGTGTGTGTGTGCGTGCGTGTGTTTGTGTGTGTGTGTGTGTGTGTGTGTGTGTGTGCGTGCGCGCGCGTAGGTGAGTGTTAGTTCCTCGGTACACCCTCCAATGATGCTGCACTGGCTTCGTGACTGCACACAGAATCGTGACGCCAAGGCATGGATCAGCATGCAAATAACATGACATGCATAGAGTGTTTGCATTTTTTTCATAAGTGCGGACACTTGATTTTCCGTTCACTGGCATCCAAAATGGATTGACCAATCTTGCCTATAGCTACCCATTGCCAATTGGCATGATTCACTTGTGTGAGTCAAGTGCGTGCAAGGAAGGAGATTGCACAAATGTACAGCTGTGTGTTGCGTAAGTGCGCAGCAGATGCATTGAGCAAGAATCCTTTGAGTAAATACCGAAAGCAACCTCATGCCCATCTGATGCTCAGCAGCCACAGCATCCTTTAGAATCCAGACTCATAAAAATTTCACCTGTTGAAACTCCACATGCCTCAGCGAGCGGGGACCGCGCCTGCTGCTCTGCCTTGCTTCCCCCCTTTTCAACATCCAGCGGGTGCTGAGGCACACGCGCAGCTGTGCGCATGGCAATGGAGTTAGCCCTGAGGTTTGATATGAGGACTGATGTGAGGGACAATCCCCAAACAAAGGGGATTTGGGACGACTAGAAGGTGATGGTGAGGAGAAACGCTTCCTGATGGCCCTATGACATCATTGAAGACTACATGTTTTACACATGTTTGAGTTAGAAATGAATGTTGCACTGCGCAGTGAAATGAAATGACAAGGTCACCCCGCCCGATCTGTTGCAAATGATTTTAATAAGTCAGGTATGCAACGTCCGAATAAGTCGATGCTCTTTATGCAACGATGACAGATGGCGATGCCAGCCAGTGCCTCAGTGAGTAGATGCATCTGACTCCCAGGAAGCCCCCAGGGTACTCTGCCTCCCACATCACAAAGTCTGACATGGAGGTGGGTGATGGATGAGGTTATTTTACTTACAGCACGCACCAAATGAGGATCACCCCTTGCACAAATACAGCTCTTTCACGCCCACTTTCATGCAGGCCTCGCGTCTTGTGTTTGTCTTTGTGAAAGATGCCAAGCCAAAAAGGTAAGTGGCATGAAGTATAACCTGCTTTAGCCTGCTCTCTCTAGGAGTGACAACTTCCAATTTCCCATTTTTCTATGATTGAGCTCAGCATGCGCAGACGCACACACACAGGTCCGTGCACGCACGCACATACACACACATACACACACGCATGCACGCACGCACACAGACACGTTGCACATTATCGGCATCCATACAAAAGCAGTACACAACAGGGAGAAGATTTTGCACAGGAGTCAGCTGCACAAGCCTTCAGCTGCATACAAAGCACTGACACATGGGAGATTTGCTTGCATACAGATCCATTCATGCATGATTGTTTAAATGCATGCAGGAAAGTAGCTATTCCTGTGCCGGACGGGTATTTATGGCAGGAGTTCCTGCAGCAGGTCAAGTCGAAACTCAGAATACCTGGAGTAAAGGACATCTTCCTGGCTGCGGTAAGTCAGGAGTTTAAGACATGCAGAAGTTCATTTTGTTTCATTACAAAGTTTCCAACAGCAACCTGCACATAGGGTTGGGTACACAAGAAGTTGCTGTTCATGGATGCAGCATGTTCTACACCTTGGCTCCTTACCCTCTTCTGCTTCCAAAATGGAAGAAGTGCCCCTGCTCTCTGAAAATGCAGAGTGGGCAGAGAGTGACGAGCCTGGATGAGCTACAAGACATAGATGAGCTGTGTGTGGTTGAGGTGAGGCATGATGGGTGGTGCTGCAAAACTAGGATGTGTGCGATAAGCAGACTGTGGATGTTGGATAGGCATATCATGAAAAAGCATGTGCTTGGGGAATGACACTGGAGTCTCAGCATGAATCTCGTGAGGGAACGGACATGTCACAGTGAAATATAAGGTACAATCCTCGCAGCATACAGCCTGGGATGTAAACCCACCGTCCTCTGAACTTCCATCATTTCATTTTCAAAATGGACCAACATTTTGAAAAGCTGCTCTTCTACTATCAATGATAGTCTTTCATTTTAGGGCTCTTGGCTTGCTCCTGCAGGGACTTGAAGAGCATGCCGCAGGGCTGGCTGGCTCACCAAACCCTGCATTGATTCGCACAGGCAAGTGGAATGGCTTAGGCAAATGAGGTTGGCTTGCACTCCTCGAGTTTGAGGATGTGAGGAGGTTGACGATTGACAAGCGCATTTTGTCGCCTTGCCTCTCTCGCTGACCTCATCTTGAGCGCACGTGAGCCTAGTGAAAACTTCTTGAGTCGTCTCTGGAACGTGCTCGGCTAGCGCTGTTTGGCAAGGAGAGCAAGACTTGCGCGCATGGAATATATTTGGCTGCTTGCGTTTGGTCAAAGCAAGTTGCAGCTGTTCTGAGACCAGTCATTTGAAACAAGCGCATTTTAATCATTCCTAAATTGTGCCACCGCAGGTGCAGCATCCACATCTGGACAACTACCTGACTCAGCAAGGCAGCAGGTTAGTATCAGGCGGGTTTTGAAGGAAGCATATTGGATTGTTAGTTGCTGCACGTATACCACATTTCATAAACATGGAATGAAACAATATCAAACTTTTGTAACACCAATGGCATGAATGAAACCCCCACCACACTATACTTAGCAAGCCAATTTCTGACTGCTTTCTGTGCTACCTACCGTGCAGAATTTGACTCATCACGCACCCCCCAAAAAATAATCAGTGTTTGCAATAACGCATCAACAGTGCAGCCAAAAAATAAACCATAAGTAAATTACACAAGTGCGCAAGGGCATTGGCATTCTTGACCACTCATGACCCTATCGCTGTCGAAATGTTAATTATTGCAACCTCGCACTATTGAACTAAATATGCACTTTGCGTGCACGTAGTCACCCCGCAGGGCAAAAAACAATATTTATGCACGGTGATATAAACTCTGCACGGTATTGGCAAACCACACCTAGCTTCTAAGCACTGGAGTGTTTCTACACTGCAACATGCTCAGCATTACAAACCCATACATTCATACATACCTTTTGCATTGTGCTGCTCAGAAGAGGAAAAAAACTTGCAAGGATTGTGGCAACCATTTTTTATGCTGGGCGCTTGCAACATTGACAGAGCATCTGTAAGCCTTATCACTTGGAAGCTTGCCATACAAAAGCTCTCCTTTGGCATTTTGATAAACCTGGATTCTATCCCATCTTGCTCTGAGGGTGTCCATTTGGCCCCCCAACTGGGCCTTTCTGGCCCAAAGAGGTTAGGCCAATTTGATTGTGTGATCGTACTTAACGCTCTCCCCTGACATGCTTGCTTCCAATGCCTCTTTTCCCTCCTCACACAGCCAATAGGCAATGACCGATTCAAGGTCGTGGTTGCGGATGGAGCAGCTAGCTTGCGCAGCAGTGGTGATGATGAGGGCAAGTACACTCGTCGCGCCTCAAAATTGCGACGGCTCTTGCAACGTATGCTTCCATCTTTTTTTGCGCCAACACTGCCAGTCGTGAACAGGTAATATGCTGTGCGCCTATAATGATGATAATGTACCAGGGCCGTCAAGATTGGTTAGGCAAAGAAAAGAAAAGAAAAACAACGTAGGTAGGAAAAGCTCTCCCTACATCAATTACGGAGCCACATTAGCTCAGAAGAGCCATGAATCCCCTCCACCACAAAGCTTTAAAACTAAAGTGTTAACGGGGGTCTGGAGGGTTGCTGGAAGCACCCGGCTCCAGAACAGAGCTGGCTGTAAGAAGTGTTTTTATTCTCAACAGCACGCCTAGTGGTATCAAGTTTGTGAGCATATTCAACAGAATGAGCATGCAGTTTGCGAGCTAGTTTCATGGCACATTGGGGGTGAAGTCCTAGTTTCTCAAACTGGTTGAGGTTGTGCTCTCTAGAGCAGGTCCCACCAACACCCAAAAGTATGGTGTGGAGAGTGGAGTTTTTGCATTGATAAGATTGCCGAGGTTTGCATGCTGCCGCTGTGCCGCTCCCAACTGTTGTCCAGGCCTCGTGTCTTCACAGTACTTGATTTCAATCAAGTGCACGTGTCGCCGGTTTGCATTTAGTTGGTGAGGCTGTCTCATGCGGTTAGCAACGCTGGTCCTCTGTGTTGCATTCCATCCGCTGCATAACGCTTAGTGTGAGCAGGAGGAAGAAGGAGAAGAAGAAGTGGGTTTGGCTTGATAAGGATTTATCAGTATAGCATTAGGACGACTAGATGTGAGTTTAGATCTCTTAGGAAAGTTACAAGGAAAGCGGTTTGGGGGTATAATTCTGTTAGATTGGCAAATTGGTGTTGCTCTTGATTACAATGACTGCGAGGACTAACTTCAAGACACCTAATTGCTAGACTGTTTATAGCAACTTCTTCTCAGAGGAATGAATGGAAAAAGTCGTTCTTGATCTGGCTGTCGAAAGCGTATAAGTTTGATGTCAGCACAGTGAAAGGAGCAGAGGAAGGGAAACTTATAATAGGAACGACTTAGGATTAGAGTGCCTACAAAGTACTCATTTGTGACATTCATATTACAGCACAAAAAAGGCACTTACAGCACAAAAAAAGGCACTTACAGCACAAAAAAGGCACAGGAAATGAGTGCACCTGATCAGTACAAATTGCTCATTCTGCGCATCGTTAAAATAATGACACGTGTTGCTTTGTTTTGGTTGCCACTGCGCGGCATGGCAAGATCATGCTTGGGCCTTGGCAGGGGTGTGAAAAATGGAGAGCTGTTGCCATTCAGCCAGCTTGCTCTGGTTGACGATGCCAACCACCTGCTATGTTTGCCAATGCAGGGACTTGCCTTCAGCACAGAGCACAGATACAGACAGAGGGACAGAGGTGACGCGACTGCAAAAGAGGCGGAAGCAAAGAAGAGGAATTTTGTCCTGGCAGAACCTGCTGCCAGCCATGGCCATCTTGCTCTGCATGTCCACCATGCTGTGGTTCTTGCTTCGTGCTGCCCCCAAGATTTCTTGAAAGATCGAAGATTTGTTTGAGGTTACTTTCGGGTGTATGTGTGTAGCAGCTTGTACAGGTGCGCTGCAATTCAGGTTTTCCTGGCCGGTCAGGAGTACTTGCAAGCCGCTCGACTGTGATCGAATAAACAGGAGTAACTTTTTCGGACTTATCAGAGCTGCTGCTGAGGCCAGGCTTCAGTCATGCTCTTGCTTCATTTGTGAAGTTGTCGTAAGGTGGTGTTTTTTCTGCTTGCACTGCAAGTTGCAGTCAACACAGCCTTCTCTCGTTCCCCTGCTTTCTGGTGGTTCATTCATGTAATAGTGAATTGTTGATAGGCTTGCATTGCAAGCACGCGCCAGTAAACACTTGTATGGACATCGATCATTATCCCGCCCTTACCTCGAGAGTTACCTGGAAGGCGTGAGCGAGCGACGTGCCTCATTGCCTTTGGCGTGTCCTCACTTGCATCCATTGGGAGCACCTTTCATCAGCTTACCAAGGCAGTTGTCAGTATCTTTAGATACAACTGAAACTTCGCTGTTTATAGATTACCTTCTGATTTCCTCCTTGCATGCACGCAGCAACGAATATTATCAAAGAAATTGGGATTTTTAAGAATAAGAGTGGACTCTCAAAACTCGCTGTCGTCTCGGTGCCGACAGCTGCCCTGCATCCTCCAGGGAACTTGAAAGGCCTTACGACAGGGAAGACATGCACAGCAGCATCCCACACAGCCACTGCATGCACACGCATCAGATGCGGGTGCGGCCTTCCTCCACTCCCCAAGCGCTGCATCTGAGAAGCGCGCCCTTCCTTTCTTTCTCCTCCCCCTCCTCTCACGAACAGCAGCCGCAGCAGGAGCAAGTGGTTCGCAAGCAGGTGGGGTTGAATGGGGCGCATGTTTTGTCTGGTGTGGAGCGCGAGGGTTCTCTTGGTGAGGGGCAGCTCTGCTCTCAACTCAACGAGAAGCCAGGAAAGCACTCAACTGATTGTTCATTCCGCACCCTGTGTCCCCTCACTTGTTCAGCTCCTGCCAGATTCCGCGCACACCACCGTGAACCGTGTCGTGTCCATGGTTGTGGGGACAGGTGAGAGCGGTGCCCTGGCTTCTTCCCTTCTTTAACACACCCGTTTGACCCCCGCTTCCCCGCAATGAGCCCGCCCTTACCTCGGTCTGGACAGCTCAACATGCACACAATGCACATTGGCACGGATATACTAGTGCTCCAGAGTTCTGAAACCCTCCTGCACAAGCTCACGGTTCTCCTTTGACTGACCTGCGCAGATGGAGGCGCGCTCATGAGCAAACGCCAGCGCCTCATGACTGATGGGCTGCTGGACAGGCTTGAGGTGAGCTAGCTATCTGTGCTGCAAGTAGTCTCCGGTGGACAGCAGCTGGTGGCGAGACCAACTGCAAGCAGTGAGGCATTTTCCTCACCCTGGACTCCTGCTCATCTCGCCATGTTCCAGGAAGTGGGTGCCAAGCAAGAACCAAGGCCTTTGGAAAATGAGCTTCTATGGGGCAACTATAATGTGGTGGGTGAATGCAAGGCTCCTTCCAGGATTCCATCATCACGGCAGGCATCTGCTGATACCTTCCAGCCAAGCTCACCACCCAGGGATGCTGAATCAGCACTGCTGATGCAAGTGCTGTAGCATATGCATCAAGGTGTCTAGGCCATGAAACCCAGGGTTGGCCAGAATGTGCAATGGCATGCAAGCTTGCAAGCATGCGTGCGCACACACACAGCGCACGCACGCACTGATACACGCATGCACACACACACACACGCACACGCACGCACGCACGCACAAATACACGCACACACACATGCACTTACAACTGCATCTTTGCAGGTGTACACGTCAACAAACAGGAGTCAAGAGAAGCGCTCACGTAGGTTGCCTGGTATGCTCCGTGCGCAGAGAAGCCCCACTAAAGTCAGGCCTTTTGCATGTTGGCCCGGCAATGTGGTCGCCCATGCTTGTTGCAGGCATTCAGCTTGCTGTACACACTTCTCCTGTAGTCCCAGCCCCAGGCATCCTCAGCAACTGCTGCAGCCAATCACCCATTCTTAAGCAACCTTGCTTTGAGGCACTGCAATTGACTGAACAACAGCAGGCTAACGCTCTCCCTCCCTCTTCCCTCCTTGTGTCTTCTCGCAGCTTCTGGAGGCCGATTCAGGAGCCGCATTGGACGCTCCTTGTTTCAAACCACTGGCCTGTATCAGAGTGTCCTCAAGCCAGGCATTGTAACAAACAAAGTGAGTTCAGGGGGTGTCAAGGAATGCTTTGAAAAGGACGTCAAACCAGGCATTGTAACAAACAAAGTGAGTTCCTTGGGTGACAAGGAATGCTTTGAAAATGACGTCAAACCAGGCATTGTAACAAACAAAGTCAGTTCAGGGGGTGACAAGGAATGCTTTGAAAAGGACATCAAACCAGGCATTGTAACAAAGTCAGTTCAGGGGGTGACAAGGAATACTTTGAAAAGGACGTCAAACCAGGCATTGTAACAAACAGAGTGAGTTCAGGGGGTGACAGTCGAAATCTGTGTCATGGAGCTGGATATCTCTTGCGGGTTCCTGCCCCTTCCATAATTTGTTCTTGCGCCTACATGCTTGTTACTCATGTCGTTGCGTTTGCTGCTGCATGCCATGGTGCCATCACTACAAGCAGCTGGCCCTGGTATCCTTCCTGATTGATTGGCCTTCAATGCCAATGAGTGTCTATCCACCTCTGCGTCGCAGGTGGCCTTCAAGCTCTTTGGTTTGATTCCTGGGGCAGTGGGTCTAAGGGGCAAAGTGGAGCCTGTGGGCACAAATGGCGACACTGTGGTGAGTCTTGACCCAGCTCTAATGTCCAGAAGTGAATATCACCTCGTGTCTTGTTGGATGAAACCCTGTTTGCATGGAGCTCACAAGATTGGAGCACGAAGCCACAAGTGTGCCCACATCACAGCAGATTCTCCAGCACGGAAACCCACAGGCTTTTTATTGCCAACCTGCTGTCAGGAAGCTCGGTGCCCTGTTCACTATGAATTCAAGTTAGGGCCAGCACCATGAGCAGACTCACAGGCCATGCAAAATGCTACTTTCAGCCATGCTATGTTTCCAGCAATCCTCACCGATGGTGTACCCCTTGCTGCTGTGCTTTGCATGCAAACATGCAGAAAGTGGACTTTGAGCCCCCGGTGCTATCTTTTGCGGAGAGCATAAACGGAGGGCTGCACCTGAGGATTGGCAAGGAATCCGACGTGACTCTCACCACCACATACCTAGATGAGCGTGTGCGCGTAGGAAAGGGCAGCAGGTAGGTCAGCACTAATCGAGGCGAGTGCGCGCTGTGATTTCTGGGGTAGCAAGTGGGCAGCATGAGCATGTGGTAGTTTGTTGCCTGGCTTACTGCAGGCCTTAAGGGGGCTATTTGAGCAAAAGCCCAGAACATGTGTGACGAGAGTGTGCTGTCATCTTCCTTGCTCTGCTCTTTCCTGGAGGCCATGATATCGGAGCGCAGCGCAGGGGTATCATTGCTATTGCCTGCTTGCGCCCCTCACCCTTCCGTGCCCTTGGTTTGCCCCGCAGGGGAAGCTTATTTGTGTTCACCAGGGGAGGTGCTGCCGACAAAGCAGGTGCGCACCTTATCTTTCAGCTCATGAGTTTGATGGTGATCCGAGGCTGAAAAAAAACGTGCGGCACCTCTACCTCTATGCTAAATGCCTTTCTTGTCAACGTCTGTAACATCCAGCATGAATGAGCTAAATATTCCATGTAGCTGCAATCCTGAATGGATGGAATAAAATTGTTGTTTGTTGTGATAAGCAGCATCAAAGGCTTGAGGCGGTTGTCTATGTTGACAGACTATTGAAAGATATCAAGCCTGTCAACGGTGTTTCTCTCCACAATGAGAAATCCTTGCTTACCTTAAAAGTATCAAGAAGCTGCATCAAACATGTTTTTGCCCATTTGTACGTTGTCTTCAAAGTACTGAAAAAAGATGGCATTGTTTCTGCACACACGCGTCTGCGCAGCGCATGTCTGCACAAACGTGATGACGGTCTTTGTCGTATCTTCCTGCATATCTTCGGTGGGACCCAAATGCAGGAACTCCATGCATACACAAGAATCCTACATTCATTCACACAAACACACACGCGCGCACACACACACACACACTCACACGAGCGCAGGCATGGACGTGGTGGGCCGCCAATCCACTGCACCTGCCACTGTGTTCACGCTCGCCTCCACCTGCATTGCCTCCTTGCTGGGCGGCCTCGCGCTCTTCCTCAGTGCCATGCCCCTGCTGCAAGCCCTGTCATTTCCACTCATGCTTCTTGGGGCTGGGCTGGGCTTTTTGCTGCGAAAGGGCAGCATCATCCAGGCTGGCCAGGAGGCTGCTGTGCAGAAGCAGGAGCTGCCTGCTGCATGCCAGGAGGCGCAGCAGGAAGAGGCCAGCCCGCAGCAGCAGCAGCAGCAGGGGGGGGAGCAATTGCTTGCTTGCAAGGACCAGCAGCAGGAGCAAGCAGCTGTGGCGGGCGGCCCGCAGCCTTCAGCATGAGCCTGTGACGGTTGAAAACGAGGCAGCAATGAGGGGATGGCTACTTGCTTGCTGTAGGAACAGTTGTAAGAGCAAGCAGCAGTCAATGGTGGGGGTCCCATAACCTGCAGTAGAATGGGTTACGAGGGGTTTACAAAAGGCCTGTGGCCCAGTTTCCTGGCTGATCAGGCAAGCAATGGCGGGCAGCCCACAGCCTGCGGTAGGAGAGTGTGAGAACTGGGCAGGTAGGCCCTTTCCTGAGAGGTACCCGCGATTGGGTTAGAGGTACCCGCGATTGGGTTACAAGGAGGGGAAGCACCAGCCATCAGTAAGCTGAGCTTGTGCATAATAGAGAGAGAGAGAGAGAGAGAGAGAGAGAGAGAGAGAGAGAGAGAGAGAGAGAGAGAGAGAGAGAAAGGTGGTGTGAAGCCTTGATCTGCAGCAGAGTGAGATGAGAGATGAGTGATCTTCCTTGCTGAGCAAGGCCATAGCGTGTGTGGGGGATTGAATTGAACGCGGTAAGATTAATGGAGAGTACTTAGTGTGATGATGCCACATCATAGGTGTGGATGTAGGATGGCAGCCGTATATGTGTGGCTCCAGGGTTCTGATGCAGATGCAAGCAGCCTTGTTATCTGCTTAGAGCAGGTGTGAGTCCATCCAAAAGTGTGTGTGGAAGGCAGCGTGCCTTAGCTACGTAGTTTCTCAGCACTTGTAAAGTTGTGTGAGCCCAAAGAAGTCTGTGATGTGATGATGAGACCCGATTTCTTCAAGAACTTGACTTTTGTATTTGATCAATTGGTTTGCTGAGACTTCTCGCAGTGACGAATGATGTTCTGCATCGCGCGTGCTGTTGGTTTGATGACGCTGTGTACATTGTTGTACAGGACATGGATGGGAAGTCGGTTGGCTGGGGTGTTTGCTGCGCTGTAGAATAAGAAGCGCTGTCGCAGGTGGCGACGAGTGATATTGTGGCAAGCAATTGGGGTGGAAGTTTCAAAGACCGCTGTATTTATCTGCACATGTATATCGCCATGTTCATGTGGGGCAACATACTGCCGCCGTTGTAGGCCCATGCTAATGGAATTGCTGCATACATCCTTGCATGCAATTGCATGAAGTGTTGCCATTGCAATGCTTTCATTTTACATTCCATTATTAGTCTTACCAGGGTAATGGATTTGTAACATGCCTTAGTGTTTCCAAGGCATGGCTTAGGTGAGAGGCTGAAGGAAAGAAAGGCCTAAAGAGGCCAGAAGAGAAAGGAGTCCTAGGAAGAAAGTGGAACATTTGTGATGTCAAGTAAAAGAAAGGAACAAGCAAATTGCTGTGTGTGCTGCAACAGCACTCATGAGCCACCTTTTGAAGATATGTCATTAGGATAGGATAGGGTTATATAGTTGTACCTGCCTACAAGGGCAGCTTAGCTGAAGCAAAAGGGTTACAAGGGGTTGGCCTACAGCCCGACTCGGAGAATCTGACTGATCGGCTGCTGGTGAAACATTCTCATCCAGCATCAAAATTGGAATCAATTTTGACAAAAATTTTGAAAACCTGTACGAGTCTTGCTTTAGGAAAGCATTGACCTCGAAATCAGTCAAAATGTGAAAGCTCGCCAAGAAGGGAATAAAATCGATGTTTGGAGGCTGGGCAAAGGTATGTAATGGTTTAAAAGATCAATGAACAGGTCCTTGTACTTTCTGCGCAGCTCAAATACCTCACAGCAATTGCAGTAGAAAAGAACATATTTCTCGTTCTGGACTTCAGCACTTCCACACTCATCACAAATACTTGAACAACCATTTGCAGGACTCGACCTGGACTTCAGCACTTCTACACTCATCACAACATTTGAACAACCATTTACAGGACCTTCAAGCAGTGGGCACGAAGCCTGAACCTACTCACATTCCTCATGACTCCTTTATCCAGATGCTTAAATAGATATGATGAGATAACAGAAGGGTGTACGTGCTGTTTGATTCAAAGGTACTCCACACCAATGATGGTAAGTCAATGCTTTTCTGTTCACCTTTCGGGGACTTAGGGCGTCCACTTCCCTCCAAACCTTCTGCTGTCTGTATCACAAATCCCCTAGAAAATCCTGCATGGAAATCTTGGAAACACTCAGCAAATGCTGAAGCAAAGTTTACAGGTTACAGGAAAAAAGGCCTCCAGTCAAAACGGTTGACTGCTAGCCTGCTCATAAAAAAGCAATAATTCATGTACAATGAGTTACAATGGGGTTTGACCTTCAGCCAGGTAGTTTGGCTGCTCGGTCTGCTCAACTGTTCCAACTGCACAAAAAATGTCCATGAGATCGGAAATAAAACGATAAGTGTCATTAGTTTGTTTCTGCAAGAAATGAATAGCATCCTCAGAGCTAGCTTGAGAATAGTAGAAAGTGCCTGAATCGTCCAGAAAAATTCTATAAGACGAGGGGAAGTCAGAAAATAACTGTGCATGAGCCCTTCGAAGAGAGCACACAGAAGCGCAAGAACAAAGGAACACAGCATGCTTTTCATCTTGGAGTCCTTGTTCACATTTATCACAAGTTGATGTGTGCTCCTGCCAAAGTGATGTCTCAACTCTTAGAGTATGAGCATGTAAGCGAAAACGTGCTATGTTTCTTAGCGTGCGCTTACCCAAATCAAGATGCAAATACCTGGGGACAAAAAAGGGCGCACCATGAACAGACAAGGGTCTCAAAGGGAGTGCCATCCAGTGATGATATTTGGCTAATTTGTTCGTGTGGTCACCATGTTCTGCCAAGGCATCAGCATTCCACACACCTCGCAGCCTTTTTCTCAGATCAACCACAAACTCCCTCATGACTATAGGCTGCCCTGACCGAACACAATGAGTAAACACGTTGCACCTGTCCAAACCTGTGCAGGCAGCCAAAAATTCTGAAGTCCAGCATTTATGGGAAAGACTGCTCATTTCAACATCTGCTTGCAGTACCTTACTGAGTGTAGTGCTGTTGCTGCGCAGTAAAGCATTGTAAAACCTAACTGCTGCACGAAACCAATAGAACTGTAAAGGTTCATGCCCACACTCGCGCAGTACAGACCAATTAGGAGTGGTGCGCTTTACCCCAAGGATACGCTTCAATAAGCACAGATGTACAGTTTGCAAAGGACAGTCCATTTCAGCTCCTTCTTTCATAAATCTAGTGCCCCAAATCTGGCATGCATACATGCTAGCAGGGAGAGCATATGCTTTAGTCAGCCAGAGCATGGTATGCGGCCTATCTGTCAGGCGGTGCTCAGATGCGAATTGCCTAATCCGTCTACAACCAGCTAGGAAAGGGGCACACATATACTCAGCAGTGGCTTGCGGGTTGCGTTGTTTTGTGAACAGCATGCCTAAATACCTAAAAGAATCTGCACACGCCAAACGAGCTCCACCCAACGTGAAAGCTGGCACATTATCACCCTTTGAATTAAAATGCACAATCTCAGACTTGGCAGTATTGATCACCAACCCTTTCCGCTGAGCATACGTATGTAGCCTATCTAACATCAGTTGGAGCTGATCAGGAAGGTTACTAGTGAGGCACAAATCGTCTGCATACAGCATGTGGGTGACTCGAACGTCCCTAGTGCCTGTAATAGCCCCTTGCACATTTTCTGCCAAGCAGTCCACGTCATTGATGTACAAGGAGAACAACAAATAATTCATGTAGAAAAGGAAAAAGCTTGTTTTTGTTTTGATTTAAGAAAGAAGAGATATGATAAGACTGTACATGTTGAATGCCAGGCACGTAGGGAGCCGCCCTATTGGAAGCGTGAGATAAAGAGAGGAAAGGACTAGAAAACAAGGAAGCATATTTAAGCCGAAGAGAACAAACATGGGGATGAGTGCATTTGAAAAGAACGTGTTGTTCATCCTGCACATCGTCATGGGCATCACATAGATCACAGGCAGGGGAAACAGCATCATCCCATGTGGCCTGCTCGACTTTCAAGGTATGGACATGAAGGCAAAACTGAGCCACACTGCGGACAATGTGTTTGAGTAAATCCAAGTAGGAATATTTGGGCAGAATATAAGGAGAATATGTAACGTGTGCAGACTTGGTTGGTAGAGCACACCAGTGATGATAAGTAATTTTTTTGCTGTTTGTGTCTCGTGGGTCGTAACCAGAAAGTTGTCTCCAATATGCTAGATGGCGAGACCTGAGATCCACACAAGCTGACTCAAGTCCGAAGGATCAGCAGAGCATATCTTTTGCTGAAAATGATGAGCATGATGTAAGCCATTCATGGCAGACAATATATGGGATGTCCAGCAGGAGGAATTCCTGGGGCTGAGGGAGATGTCCACATGAAAAACCTTGTGAAGTAGAGCGCTGTTGCAATGGGTGGGAGAATTATAAAAGCGTGCACAGGCTCTGAACCAGTTGAATTGAACAGGTTCGATTCCACACTCATGGAGGACACTCCACTGGCAGGAAGGATTTGATGTTCGTACACCCAGCATGGATCTCAAGAATCTCAGAAGCCATTTCTGGATGCAATTATCCATCTCTGTCCCCTGTTGAAGATACGCAGTGGCCCAGATCTGACTTGCATACATTCCTACTGGTATGACATACGTCTTGAAGAGCCATAAGTAGGCATGTAGGTGGTGTGTAATCTGGTGTTGATGGGCGAAAGTACGCACGCAAGCCATGCCTGCCAGGCAGGGTTTGAAAGCTTCCTCAGCAGCATTGTGCAGATTAATGTGTTTGTCCAACTGCATCCCCAGGTAGCGAAAGGTATTTGAGTAAGGCAAGACCTCACCATCATAAAATTGGGGAGGCAAGTTATCAGTCTTGGAGTTAAAACAGACGATAACAGATTTTTTGGTGTTGGCTGTCAGGAATTTCCGACGGGCATAAGCCTTGAGACGGTAAGCATGGCCTGAAGATTATTTGGTGAGTTAGAGGTTAAGCATAAGTCATCAGCGTATAGAAGGTTGGTTACATGGAAATTAGGTGTGCCAGTGCAAGCTCCTTCAATCTCCTCAGAAACCTCATTGATGTCATCAAGGTAAATGGAGAAAAGCAACGGAGAAAGGGGACAGCCCTGTTTAACGCCATAGGTGGGCTTGACATATGCTTGCTTATCCCCATCGACCAGAATGTAGTTGTCGTTGTGACACACGTTTTTCAGGATATTGAGAAGGTGAATAGGGAGCTGGCATTGGTGAAGATGGTGCCATAGCTTATCACGAGGGATGGAGTCGTAGGCCTGTTGGAAATCAATGAATGCTGAATACAGGCGTCACGAGCCATGTGGTTTGCAGGTTTGGGCAGCATGTTTGAGATGTCTCAAAATTATAAGTGGGTGTAGAGTGCTGCGCCCAGGGAAGAACCCAAATTGACAATCAGGAACTTTGTTGTTTTTGAGGCACCAGTCCTGTAATAAAGTACGCATGACATTAGCATAAAGGGGGTAAAAGGTCCCGCTTACAGCAAGCATACGGTAATTTCCAGCATCGGTAATAGAGCCTTTTTTATACAAGGGTGTAATTTTGGCAGTTTTCCACTTTTTTGGGATAACAGCTCGTTACATGAGAGTATAAGAGAGTTGGGAAACACATGGCGTCAGCACATTCAATATCAAATATCAGGTTGATAGAATGAAAACCCCTGCCATCCTCTCTTCGCACCAGTTTGCATGCATACTTCAAGAAAGATGGAAGAACGGTATCAAATCCAGGGAAAGAGGTAGGATTGACACGAGAAATATGTTTGGCCACAATTTCATTCAGTTGACACGCGTCTGGAAGATGAAAAGGCTGAAAATGAGGGGAAGCAGATTGTGTGTGGTTGCGGCCAATAGGAACTGCAAGATCTCTCCCAGATAAACTCCCTGACCACCTCATGGCAGGTCTGTCAGCACGCTGTCTAAAAAAATGCTGAAGCAAAATGGTGCCTGTTTTACAGGCTGTAACCAAAGCAAACCAAACTTATGAAGAAACGTCGAATGGAGAAAGAAACAAATTCTTGAGCTGAGTTCAGAAGTGCCAATTGCTGTTAAGGACACACACTGCCAGTGCGTCACTCTTCATGTAAGTAACATGCAAAGTTTAGGAAGAAAGGTTGCAACCATTAAGGTTGCAGGGTTAGAATGGAATTATACCTGTCATCCAAGATCAGTGGCATACACACGTCACAGACCTGGGAGCACATATCACTAGTTGTTGATTTATATTTACATGGGGGGGACCTTCAGCCAGAATGTTCGGTTGATCGGCCTGTGACTGCTCCTCGCTAGTCAACATAATGTCCATAAGCTCATAAATAAACAAATAAAGCTTGTTATTGTGTTGCAAGAGGAAATCATGCACAGCCTGGACATGCTCTTGTTGTAAGTAAGGTAGCTCCATTGAAAAATCACAAGAGAAGCAGTTGAACAGGTAAGTGTACTTTCTTCTCAAAGCACAAACATCTGTGTATGCATATCAAGAGGGCATGGACTTTATCCTGGATCTCATCACGAGAACAGCGATCACACAACAGAGAGTTCCGAGTATCCCAAGCCCCTGTCTCCACCTTTCAGTGTGTGTGCCCTAAGTCTGAAACGGCTAACATTCCTCACAACATGTTGAGACAAATCCAAATGCACTGTCTTGGTAAGCGGGCAGGGGCACGCACATTGTGATCAAAAGGCACCGCAAAGATAGATTGTTAGGTTGCCAATTTGCTGTAAGTTTCCCACGGGTTCACTCCCTCAACATCTCTCCACACTGTCCGCAACCTATGTCTGAGGTCATCAGTCAACTCTTGAATTGGAATAGGAGTAGGGTTCTCTTGGTGAGGGTCAGCTCTGCTCTCAACTCAACGAGAAGCCAGGAAAGCACTCAACTAATCGTTCATTCTGCACCCTGTGTCCCCTCACTTGTTCAGTTCCTGCCAGATTCCGCGCACACCACTGTGAACCGTGTTGTGTCCATGGTTGTGGGGACAGGTGAGAGCGGTGCCCTGGCTTCTTCCCCTACTTTAACACACCCGTTTGACCCCTGCTTCCCCGCAATGAGCCCGCCCTTACCTCGGTCTGGACAGCTCAACATGCACACAATGCACATTGGCACGGACACACTAGTGCTCCAGAGCTCTGAAACCCTCCTGCACAAGCTCACGGTTCTCCTTTGACTGACCTGCGCACTGGCAGATGGAGGCGCGCTCATGAGCAAACGCCAGCGCCTCATGACTGATGGGCTGCTGGACAGGCTTGAGGTGAGCTAGCTATCTGTGCTGCAAGTAGTCTCCGGTGGACAGCAGCTGGTGGCGAGACCAACTGCAAGCAGTGAGGCATTTTCCTCACCCTGGACTCCTGCTCATCTCGCCATGTTCCAGGAAGTGGGTGCCAAGCAAGAACCAAGGCCTTTGGAAAATGAGCTTCTATGGGGCAACTATAATGTGGTGGGTGAATGCAAGGCTCCTTCCAGGATTCCATCATCACGGCAGGCATCTGCTGATACCTTCCAGCCAAGCTCACCACCCAGGGATGCTGAATCAGCACTGCTGATGCAAGTGCTGTAGCATATGCATCAAGGTGTCTAGGCCATGAAACCCAGGGTTGGCCAGAATGTGCAATGGCATGCAAGCTTGCAAGCATGTGCGCGCACACACAAACACAGCACACACAGCACACGCACGCACGCAAGCACAAATACACGCACATACACACACATACACACACGCGCGCACACATGCACTTGCAGTGCTGCTGTTGGGCTGTGCTATGCCGCGACTAGTTGTTGAGGAATGGACCTCTTACGTCCAGGGCTGTTGCAAACCATGCTTTCAGGAATTACATTCAAGAAGCCACCGCATGACTGCTAGGCTAAAACGTGAAGAAAAAGTTTGAAAAATAGGCAACTTTGACAGAAACTAGTTCAATTGTACATGAAGGAGCATTATAAAAGATTGTGAAAGAGGTATTAAAGAAAGGAGATGTTGTAGCTAGAAAGAAAAGAAAAGAAAAACTACGCAGGCAGAGGAAACTTTCCATACATCAATTAAGGAAAAGGAGACACATTGGCTCAGAAGAGCTGTGAGTCCCTTCCATCACAAAGCTACAAAACAGAATGCGGTAATGGGGATCTGGAGGGTTACTGGAAGCACCCGGCCCCAGAACTAGGCAGCGAAAAGTATTATTGTTTTCAATACCACGCCTAGTGGTGCCAAGCTTGTTGGCATACATAACAGAATGGGCATGAAGTTTACGAGCAAGTTCAATGACACGTTGATGTTCAAGTCCAAGTTGTTTGAACTGATTCATGGTGCGTTCAATATAACAGGTCCCGCTAAAACCCTGAAGGATAGTTTGAAGAGTCACAGTTTTTGTGCTAATGAGTTTGCAGAGGTCCAGCGTAGCTAACCGCATGGGACAGCCTCACCAACTGAATGCTAATTAGCGACATGTGCACTTGAATGAAATCAAGGACTGTGAGGACACGAGGCCTCTGAGAGGTGCCATGCCTGTCGCGTAACACATGGTGTGAGCAGAGAAGAAGAAGAAGAAGAAGAAGAAGAAGAAGAAGAAGAAGAAGAAGAAGAAGAAGAAGAAGAAGAAGAAGAAGAAGAAGAAAAAGAAGAAGAAGAAGAAGAAGAAGAAGAAGAAGAAGAAGAAGAAGTGAGTTTGGCATGATAGGGGGTAATCAGTTTAGTATCAGGACGACTGGGCCACTCCTTACTTACGACAAGGCACAGAAATGGAAAATCAGCTACTGAGGTGGATTTGAACGTTCTGCGGAACATTCTTGGGGTAAAATCCACGACACCATCTTGGAGCATCCTATGAGAATGTGGCATCATGCCATGATGGAAGCTTTACAGGTCAACTGGTTTCGTGCCACTGTGCATTTTTACAACTCGCTTACTAAGTGCAACAGTCTCCTCCTCAAGAAGGTTCTCCACGCAGACATCAGCCTGAGCTCCAGCACATATCCTCAGAGCCCTCACACGTTATGCAATGGTTACGCAAGAAAAGCTTGCAAGCCCTCTTAAGTATGACACTCATTTCACAGCATACTGGAGCCCTTACGCTCGAGATGTAGCATTTGGGGCCAACACTGATGTGTTTGGAACCAAATTCACAGGTTTCTCTTTTTGCCACCCTGCTCATGATGACAAATTCATATACAACCTAGTTAAGCATGCCCTGTCCTCTGTTGCAAACACAGATATCCCGACTAGCTTTCATGCTCCTCCCCACTTAGATGGGATGGACCGAGAAAGGCTACATGCACTGGTCTCATCCTACCCTGACCATGCTACAATTCTTGCAAAATTTCCCTCTGAAAGTCTGACCTTCCAACCATCTCAAGTTCATCTTCCTCTATCTACCTCTAAAAATAAAATATGAAACACATGCAACTTATTGCCATCTGGAACAGAGAAGGAAAACGGAGACTCTTCCAAAATGATTCATTGGGTCGGACCCAAACTGGCTTGAGGGCTTACCGTAAGTGACAACATGAAATTTCTCAAGGAATATGGTGCCGCAGAAGCAGTCAACAGCTTGCAGACAGCCAGAACACATTTCTCTCCTTTAAAGCACCAAGCACATGGAGGAAAAATTTGCACTCTTGCATTAGGACACATACAACCTGTTCGAAGTCTGCATTAAACAAAAGATGTTGAACTTAACATACAATCCTACATGCTACCCCTACAACCCAAAATCCCAGACTGGCGACACCTGACATATACAGATGGCAGCGTCATAACCTCTGCAAATAGGAATACGCAACAGGCAGGTGCATCTTACTTCATTCCAGAAAACATCAACTGCGCTAATACTACTACCACCTGCACAATTAATTAAAGAGGCCATGGTCCCACTCATACAATTAACAGAGCAGAGCTTGCTGCAATTTTGATCGCCCTTCAGCAAAAGCACACATCAATTGCAACTGATAGCTCCAAAAATAAATCAGATCAGAAACCAGCTCCTCAAGCCCATGAGCATGTCCACTCACCTATATGCACAAATCCTCACCAACATAATAACTCATTTTAACCTGTCAGAAGCTCCTATACTAAAGGAGTAGTACACTTTTACAAAATCAAATCACACAGTGGCATCCTTGGCAATAAAGGTGCTGACGCACTTGCTCTTCAAGCAGCAATGTCGCCTCACAAAGCTGACACCTCACTCAACCAGACAGAAGATTCTTTTTTCCATCTTTACTGGCTTGCTAACCCAATTCAAAAGCCTGGCTCACACACAGAGCTTTGGGCCCTTCCAGACCTCCAAGACAAACTAAAACAAATCATGCACGACAAGCACAATCTGGGGACAGCAAACGTTAACACATACAGCTAGACAAATTGGCAAAACTTGCGGAGGCTGACCAATCACCAACCCACTGTCAATCTCAAGATCGGCTATGCTTTCTGGCATATGAAAGCTGTCACCCTTAAAGAGCAAATAAAAATTATGAAGTGTCGAATGGACACCCTCTACAATGGCAAGCATGCCACACGCAACAGTGGCCACCCTCTGCTCTCTTTTTGGTGCACCTGATAGCACCTCCCATACCCTAATCACTGAGTGCTGGCAGATGCATCCACCCACACATCAATAGAATGAACATAATTCGTGGGAGGCTGAGATGATGAACACAACTCAGTCGCCCTAATGGCATTATACCTATCCTTCTACCTACCCTTTGAAGGCAGAGACTCCACCCACCACCCAAAGGACATGAACTCTAGAGACAGAGACATTCACCTCATTGAAATTCTGCTGTGTTTCTGCTCAGACACCAAACCTGAACAAACTCTTCTGACTGCACAAAACCAACATGAAAACACTATTGAGAACTTATGCACAAAAAACCTCTGAGGTTAACACAGCAAAAACAGAGTCGTTCTGCACACTATCCTCATTGGAGTTGCCGGAACTATCTACAACCCCTACACTCTTGATCCTCTCTGTGACCTTGGCTTAACCAAAGAAATGGCCCACAAAATTGCAATTAAGCTTCATCTCCGTGTGGTGGGGCCCTGCCTTTCAGGTGACCTTTCCTTAATGCACGCGGCCAGACTTGGCAAGCGTAGTCTTTTATTTTCTTTTCTTTCTTAGCTTCATCTCCATGCTGCCAAAACCTAAACAAAAAATGACAACACCAAACATGCCATCTATTTCAGCAACTTAAGCAATGGGGAATTGGGGGAGGGGGTTATGGAACGGGCTGCTTGCAAAAGAGCCAGGCGCACACCTGGACGGATGGCTGACAACCTGCCGGACCCACATTTGCTTGGTTATTTCTAGCTATGCTTTTAGTTGGTGGGACTCACTGTCAGTTTCGAAGCTGACTGTTGGGTATTTCCTGTATGCACGCTGGTTGCTGTCCAGCGTAGACTCATAATTTCTTACTTTCAAAGTAAAAGTTTACCTTAGCTCCAGAACTGACTTCTGTTGGACATCACACCTCTTGTTTGCGCTGGATGGGTTGGCACACTTGGATCTGATGAGAAGTCAAATTTTGGCTTGTGACCCTGTAAACCTCAGTCAATTTGTGGTGGACCTAAGAACTAGACACCTTACGCTACTGGAATCAATTCATAACTCCTGATCCCAGAGTATGCAACAGTGAGTGGCTAACATATCATCAATGGTGCGCACTTCCTGTCAGAGCTGCTCGTGCCGTTCTCCCTCCTTATACACTGCCTAAATACATCTATTTGAATCTTCCCCGTCATGTGACATGATGATTCATGTACTTTGCAACATTGCCAGATTCAGGCTGCGAGTTCACACTCTTCGAGTTGAACAGGCTGTTTGGTCCAATAGTACTTCTCCACTCTGTGATACCTGTAATTCTGATGACATGCAAGATGAAAACCATGTGCTGTTCAGACGTCCCAATCCCAGGGTCTGCTCTTTCCGTCTGAAGTATGCCTCACTTTTTGAGCACAACTTCTCTTTTCTACATCTCCACGTCTCCCACAGGATGCCCTGTCTAGGTACCATTCACCATGTGAATTCCCAGGATATTAATATTTTTCAAAACCGGGATAACAAACTTCCTTTTTTCTACATGACCTCATGTGTATTTATGAACAGGCTAGCAGTCGAACTTCTTGACTGATGCCTTTTTCCCTTGTAGCCCTTGTAACGCTTGTATCAGGACGACTTATTGTGAGTCTGGTTAAAGACTCCTTTTCGCGGGCCCTGCCAACCCCCATCCACGCTGCCCTTAAAGAAAGGGCCCTGGTAACTCAAGAAAAAATGGCCTCCCCGCTGGACCACAACCCACAATACCAACATTACTGGAGCACTGACCCCCGAGACACTCTCTTTGGTGCCCACCATAACTCCCTCTCATCCAGATATTCCGGTTTTTCTGTCTGCCATCCCATTTACACCGAGGAAGCTATGACTCAGGCCTTACGCCATGCTATCTACTCAACCGTTCTCAACACAGAGGCCACTGCTACTTTCATGTTCCTCCCTGTATGGGGACAACACATGGTAACTAACCCCTATTCCAAACTCATCACTGCCTATCCACATCTCTGTTGTGATCTTGGAACCATCGCTCGTACCAACCTTTGCTACAACGATCCACAATCCTCCATCAACCAGGAAATACCCCTTTCTCAGCACACATGGGACCTACAAATTGTTGCAGTCTGGAACACATCTGCAAGGATCCATCTAAACAATCACAACCCAGCTTGGCTGCAGGGCCTGGCTTCGGCTGTACCAGAAGTTAACTGGAAGCTGCGCAGTATAGGCAACCATTCTACTCTCAATACAATGCATGCTAATAAGCCTGGATTCAATGAATACCAACACCTCCCCTCTGACAAACAAAAAAATCTAGAAAGCCAACATATCCACACATAGGTAATCAGGAAGAACTTTTTGTACCTAACCAATTTAGTCCAACCCTCAAGCTCAAAGTCCCTGACTGGAGGACATGGGCTTACACTGATGGTAGTTGTCAAATCCAAAATGGCAAACAAGAAATTGGAGCAGGAGCCTACTGTCCTCTCACCGATAGCAGAAGTTTTGTCCAGCCCAACGGTGCTGGAATTACCAACACCATATGTCGAGCTGAATTAGCAGCAATTGCTGCTGCCATCACGCACTCTTATTCACACATTGCTTCAGACAGTCTCACCTCTCTTCATCAAATACGTAAACAACTTATTCACCCAGAGAAGCACAAACAACATATTCAAGGGGATGTCCTAAAAACCATATCTACCCTCATTAGCAACTCACAAATATTCGTTTCTACAAAGTAAAATCTCATGCTGGCATTGCTGGTAACGAATGTGCAGATGCTATTGCAAAATATCAATCAAGCCAAGCCAATTAAAATGTGTCTGATACCGGGATCCCTAGCGCAGGCCCCGGCGGAAATCCTTTTTCTCATATATTCTGGTTAGCCAAAGAGGAAAGAAAAGAACACAATGCTGGCACATCCACAGTTCGTACACCCAATCCTAAAATCACCTACCTCCCCAATCTTCAAAATGCTCTCAAGTCTCATATGCATACAAAACACAGACTTGGATATGCCAACCCCAAAACAGGCTACTACTCATATTATCAGAGTTTGTTACCACATGTAGATAAGAAAATCAGCAATGCCTTTAGGAACATGTCCTGTATATCCACACCCATGAAGTGCACCATCCTACAATATCGCACTGGCACCCTCTATAACCAAAAACATGCGGGTCGCTTCAAAAGGTCCACTAACCCACTTTGCCCTCTCACAGGCTGTCATCAATTAGACAGCGCACTCCACATGCTTTCAGGCTGCCAAAATCATATTATCTCCAGCATGAAAACTGAACGCCACAATGTTGCTGGAAGAATGATCATCAAAGCTCTTAGCAAAAGCCCGTGGGGAGCAGGCTTGGTGAACATGGACATAGGGAGTGGTGATAGGTTGGCGCAGCACAACCTTCAAATCCCTGCACATGCATCAAACATAATTATACCCCCTTACCTCTTTCCAAGAAATTTTTCTAAGAGATCTAGACTCACCTCCAGCCGTCCTGATGCTATACTGATTACTCCCTATAAATCCAAACCCACTTCTTCTCCTTCTACCTCCTGCTCACACCGTCATGCGTTACGCAGCAGACACAACCCCACACTGAGGGCCACAACAGCCAACCGCGTGAGGCAACCCCACCAACTGAATGTAAGCCAGCGGCATGTGCACTTGATTGAAATCAAGTACTGTGAAGACACGAGGCCTGGACAACAGTTGGAGGCGGCACAGCGGCAGCATGCAGACCTCTGCAAACTCATTAATGCAAAAGTTGTGACTCTCCACACCATCCTTTTGGGTGTTGGTGGGACCTGCTACACTGAGCACACCCTTAGCCAGTTTAAACAACTGGGACTTGACCACCAACGCGCCAATAAACTTGCTCGCAAACTTCATGCCCATTCTGTAATGTATGCCAACAAGCTTCAAGTTGTTACCACTAGGCGTGCTATTGAAAACAAGAATACTTCTTGCAGCCTGGTTATGGAGCCGGGTGCTTCCAATAACCCTCCAGATCCCCATTAGAGTCTTCTTTTTGTAGCTTCGTGGTGGAGGGGACTCACGGCTCTTCTGAGCCAATGTGTCTCCTTTTCCTTAATTGATGTAGGGAGAGTTTCCTCTGCCTATGTAGTTTTTCTTTTCTTTCTGTGAGTCTGGATCTCTTAGGAAAGTAACGTGCAAAAAGGTAAGGGGGTATACTCCTGTCTGATGCATGTGCAGGGATTTGGAGGTTGTGCCGCGCCAATCTATCATCATTTCCTATGCCTGTATTAACCAAGCTTGCTCCCCTTAAGGGCTTTTGCTAGGAGCTCTGATGATCATTCTTCCAGCGATATTATGGCGCTCAGTTTTCATGCTGGAGATGACATGATTTTGGCAGCTTGAGAGAGCGTGTGGAGTGTGCTGTCTAATTGATGACGGCTTGGGAGAGGGCATAATGGGTTAGTGGACCTTTTGAAGCGAACCGCATGTTTTTGGTTGTCTCATTCTGGTGGGGGAGACTCATGGCTCTTTGAGCCAACGTGTCTCTCTTTCCTTAATTGATGTAGGGAGACTTTTCTCTGCCTACGTAGCTTTTTCTTTTATATTTGCTTTGGTTATAGAGGGTGCCGGTGCGATATTGTAAAATGGTGTGTTTCATTGGTGAAGACATACAGGGCATGTTCCCCTTTTCCTTACTGAGGAAATTAGTAATTGATGTAGGGAGAATTTCCTCTGCCTACGTAGTTTTTCTTTTCTTCTCTGTTCTTTTCCTAAAGGCATTGCTGATAATCTTCTCAACATGGGGTAACAAGCTAAAAAAAAAGGTAAAGGTCTACGCCCTTGAGCGTGCATTAAGGGAAGAACCCGTCAGGGAAAAAAGCTCTGATAGTAAGAGTAGTAGCCCGTTATGGGTTGGCATATCCAAGTCTGTGTTTTGTATGCATCCAAGAACTGAGAGCATTTTGAAACCGGGGAAGGTAGGTTATTTTAGGACTGCCCGTGGGTGCAGGAGCTGTGGATGTGTCAGCAGTATGCTCTCTTTTTTTTCCTCCTTGGTCAACCAAAACTTTTGAAGGTATGAGAAAATGGATCTCTGCCGGGGCCTGCGATAGGGATTCCAGTATCAGCCACGCTATTATTGGCTTTGTTTGCCTGACAATTTGCAATAGCATCTGCACATCCGTTACCAGCAAGTCCAGCATGTGATATTACTTTGTATACACCTTGGTTTGTGAGTTGCATGTGAGAGTAGGTATAATTTTAAGGACATCTCCTTGAATGTGTTGTTTGCTTCTTAGGCTACCACTGTAATCCAGTCTTCCTGAAAACGGATCCCAAGCTCTCCTTGACTGGCTTTCCTCTAATGGTTCCAGCTCTCCCAGGCACCATAGTTACCCTGATGCTGTCTTCGTGTGCTCTATCCCAGGCCGACCCACCCATATTGATTTTACAAGATCCCTCCATAAGATAGGGACTTCAATTCTGCCCTGATACACACCAATTCCTATCCTGCAACTGCCCAGCATGCCAGCACTATTACCAGGCTCCAACCCCGCAGCTTGAAAAAACCCAGACAGAAACAACGGGTTGCCTGACTGTCAATGCCTGACTGTCAATACACAAAAACCTGAGGTCGTCTGCTTCAATTCCAGAAAAAAAGGAAAAAAAGCTATGTAGGCAGGAAAAACTCTCCCTACATCAATTAAGGAAAGAGAGACACATTGGCTCAAAGAGCCGTGAGTCTCCCTCACCAGAAGATGAGAGGGGAATGTGGATCGGGTGGGTTTCTGGAAGCACGCTATTCCAGGACACCAGTGTTATGAGTATTTTATATTCAATGGCACGTCTGGTAGAGGTAAGTTTGTGCGCTAATTCCAGAACTGGTAGTCTTCCCCCACTGTTGTATGATGGTGACAGCCTCCCCTACAATGATTCTTTCAACTATTTGGGCATGGTCTGTGAAAAACGTCTCAACATTTCCACTGTTGCTGAGGCTGCTCTGAAACCATGCATAGCGGGGACTTATCGTGTTAAGGCCTTTGCTAATGATCACAACTTCACAAATTGGCCGCATGCGTTCATCTGGCTTTTGAAAACATATGCTATCCCGGCAGGAATGTATGCCAGCCAGATATGGGCCACTCCTTACTTGCGGCTGGGCACAGAAATGGACAACCCGTTGCAGAGGTGGATTGTAAACGTTTTGCAGAACCTTCTTGGGGTGAAAACCACTACATTATCTTGGAGCATTCTTTGAGAAGGTGGCATTGAACCTTTTCAACTGGTTTCGTGCCACTATGGTGTTTTTGCAACTCGCTCACTAAGTGCAACGGTCTACCCAAGGTGGTTCTCCACGCAGACATCAGCCTTAGCTCCAAAACTGACACTTGTTGGACATCACACCTCTTGTTTGCGCTGAATGGTTTGGCACGCTTGGACCTGATGAGAAAATAAATAACGTCTTGTGACCCTGTGAACCTCAGTCAATTTGTGGTGGATCTAAGATACAGACACCTTACGCTACTGGAATCAATCCACAGCCCCTGATCCCAGAGTAACCAACAGTAAACGGCTGACATATTACCAATGGTGTGCACTTCCTGTCAGAGATGCACATGCAATTCACCCTCCTTACACAATGCCTAGATACAGGCACTTGGATCTTCCCATCATGTTCTTCGCAACACTGCCAGATTCAAGCTGTGGGTTTACACTCTTCAAACTGAACAGGCCACTTGGTCCAATAGTACTTCTCCGGTCTGTGATATTTACGATCCTGATGACATACCAGATGCAAAACATGTGCTGTTCAGATCTTCTAATCCCCACTCTCCCCTTTCTTCTTTGCTGTACATGGAGCCGCTTCTTCCCTGGCTCCATGTAGGGGGACGCAGCTACGAACACAGCTTCATTTCTAACCAAAATGCCTCTGATGCACACCTTGCCAACACCCTCAGCAGCTCCTCCTTTGCAGATGACGTCCTTGGCAAAACCAACACTATTCAAAATCTCAAAGTCCAGGCCCACAAGGTTACACTCTGATTGGGCAGCACTCATCATATCTGGTAGCAAAACCAAAGTGGCAGGCATCTTACATGGCCACCCACCAAAAGACAAAAACGGGGTGACCTCAGTATGCGTCCAATATCATAGGCGCATGGCCCTTGCCCTCGCTCTCAGCTTAGAGGACCCCTCAACCAGACACCGCATTGTCACCTTTAACCTCCTCACCAGGCAATTAGAGCACCTGAAGAATCTTGCCCCAGACTACCTTACAACAAGAGAAGGAACAAACCTCCACATCAAACGCCAACTAAACTACCGCATGGGAACTTTTCAGCTGATAAAAGTTCACACAAGTAAGCTCCACCTCACAAAACAACACAAAAGCCTGTTTCTTGGTGGCATTAAATAGCACACCCCTAAGAACATCGTCCAAAGCCAACAAACCCTTTCGCCGCTTACCGCACCTAGCCCAAACCTGGTCCGGAAAGTCCAGAATTGGAAAGAGTAGGCATACACAGATGGCAGCTGCCATATGCACCTTGGAAGACAAGTAATAGGAGCAGGAGTCTACCACCCTGACGATGATAGTCCCAATTATGTCCAACCAAACGGAGAGGGGATCACCAATACAATTGGAAGAGCTGTGCTGGCTGCAAAAGCAGCTGCCATTCTCCAGGGCCACTCTCATATCTCTACTGATAGCCTCTTTTCACTCCACCAAATCAGAAAGCAAGCACTGTATCCAGAACTCCATAGCCAGCATGTCCAAGGCCATATCCTTAAAAAATCATACAGCTTCAAGCTGTGCTCAATTCACCTATCCCGCGTCCTCAGAGCATCATGAAGGTTGGAAAAGTGTTTAAACTTTGGGGCAGGTCGGGGCGTTCTGATGTGCTTGCATGGGAGCGGACAGCTTCCTCAAAGGCAAGCCAGGTGGTGTCATGGAAAGGATTACCTTCAAGATTGACAAAGGGGAACTTCCCCTGAAGGTTGTGTCTGCAGGGGTGTCATCATCCTGAATAGCCTGGTGCTTGGCCATGGCATCTGCGTATTTGTTACCTGAAAGAAAAGAAAAATTCCGTAGGCAGAGGAAACTCTCTACATTAATTAAGGAAAAGGGGACACATTGGCTCAGGAGAGCCATGAATCCCCTTCACCACAAAGCTACAAAAAGAAGATTATAATGGGGATCTGGAGGGTTATTGGAAGCACCCGGCTCCATAACCTGGCTGCAAAGATTATTATTGTTCACTATAGCACTCCTAGCGGAAACAAGTTTGTTGGCACACATAACAGAATGGGCATGAAGTTTGCGAGCAAGTCTATTGGCGCGTTGGTGGTCAAGTAAAAATTGCTTAACCTGGTTAAGGGTGTGCTTGGTGTAGCAGGTCCCACCAACACCCAAAATTGAATTTCTGGTAATTACCAGAGGGGGGTCAACTGGCCTATATTGCCAGGCATGCTCTTTCCCGAGTTTCTTTCTCAAATCCTACCATGCCAACCATTTTTATGATGAAGATATTACGTTCACCGGATAATGATAATGATTGGAGTATCCATGATCACCCTCCTGGCCTCAGATGAAACCCCATGGCGGCCCATAGCTCCACCCTGGGCCCAGGCTCAGCCCGGGCTCATTTTTCACTCCCAAAGTTTTGTACCTGTAGCCCCCATATGGTCTACTAGCATCCTGAATGTCTAAAGTTAGGAAAAAAGAAGGTCATGGATTGACCTTTGTGATACCCCTCGTGTGGATTTTCTGAGGGGATATGATTTATTGGCTGAAATTTGGAACCTCGCCAACCACTGGGCCTTTTCACACGATTCTTTTGCAATGTTATTCTTTTGATACAAGGACCCAGTATCTCTTAAAAGCACCCAATTTGTTGCAGTGGGTGGTCCAGAACGAAGGTTTGGTGGTGGAAACTAGGTTTCACGCCGCGGCTCATTAGGCATGTTCTCCGTATCTGGCTGTTTTCAAATCTGAGTGCAAAGAGGATATACCAAACCCAAGCTGAAAAACAGCCAGCTAAGGAATCTTTGCGGGGAGCATGCAAAAAAACAGGCATTGTTGGGCCGCAGATAAACCCCTCTGGGCAATTACCCTGCTGTTACCTACATGTAACCACCACCTGTCTTCAACCACCATCTGTCTTTGAGTTTGACTGGGAAACATATAAATTGCACTCCCAACCTTTCTTCAAGAAAATAAACTCAACTTGTTTCTCTTGCCTGCCATTCAAAATAATGACTGACGCATCCAACAGGCAGACTCTGGGTGAAGTCAACAACAACACCCCCAAGAAGAGGGCAGCAGCACCACTGAGCTCCCCAGCCAAGAGGAATGACCACAAGGCTGCGCTGTTCACAAGCCCCAAGAAGTCCACCGCGCTGCCTGAGCCCTTGCTGGATGAGAACAGCGACAGGTGTGCCCTGCATTGCAATCCTTGCACACCTGATTATTATGACAACCTGCTGTGTTGAGCACGCTGGCACCCTGCTCCACCCCCTTGCAGGTTCTGCATGTTCCCAATCAAGTTCCCCAGCATCTGGGAGATGTACAAAAAGGCTGAGGCCAGCTTCTGGACAGGTGAGGCAAGCTCACGACATCATCCCCACCTTGACCTATCGAGACTGTCGAACGAGACAGCCTCGAGAGCGATAAAAAAAGGACCCTCCCCCGTTGTCCTATCTCCCGTGCCCGATCCACTTCTTGCTTACTTTGTTTCGCCGCGTGCCTGTGCCGCTTGCACTGCAGCTGAGGAGGTGGACCTGGGCGACGACATGCGGCACTGGGAAAGCCTCAGTGCAGACGAGAAGCACTTTATCAGCCACGTCCTGGCCTTCTTCGCAGCCTCTGACGGCATCGTCAACGAGAACCTGGCTGGTCGCTTCATGCGCGAGGTGCAGATCCCTGAGGTAAGGCTCCCTGAGCAGCTGTCGATTGTCGGAGATGCCGGAACCCACCTCAGCTGTCTTTCCCTTGGAATGGTTTCATCTTGCCATTCCCTCCCTGGGTTAGTGTGCGTGCCTGCTTGCATCTTCGTCAAGGGTGCATGGTGGTGTGTGTCCACCAGCCCAGAAGCGTGTGCCTGCTTGCATCCTCAGTGCCTACCACCCCTGCCCTACTTAAGCCTAAAACCGTGTGAGTGTGCCCCCTGTTTTCTCCTTTTCTTGCAGGCGCGCGCTTTCTATGGCTTTCAGATTGCGATTGAGAACATCCACAGCGAGATGTACTCATTGATGCTGGAGCAGTACATTCGTGACCCTGTGGAGAAGGACAGGCTGTTCCACGCAATTGAGACTGTGCCCTGCGTCAAGAAGAAGGCCCACTGGGCTCTGAAATGGATTGAGAGGTGGGTGGGTGAGGCAAGGCAGTGGCTTTGGCTGGGAGCACAGCAGCTTGCGTGCATTATTTGGCTGCAGCCTCACAGGGGGGAATGCCTGCACTCTCCGGCCCTATTCTTTGCATATCAAACTGAAACCAAGGCCTTGCTGCCATATTGAGCCTGTGATCTGTGACGGATGCGGTGGTTGATAAGCCATAAATATCTGCTACCATTTCAACTTCGCAGCTCACAGCATTTCGACGAGCGCTTGATTGCTTTTGCCTGCGTGGAGGGCATCTTCTTCTCTGGCTCCTTCTGCGCCATCTTCTGGCTGAAGAAGCGTGGCCTCATGCCTGGCCTTACCTTCTCCAATGAGCTCATCTCCCGCGATGAGGGCCTGCACTGCGACTTTGCTTGCCTCCTGCACAGGTGGGTGCAAGCAGTCTCTTTCCTTGAACACAGAGCTAGCCTACTTGGACAGCAGCCTTGCTTATTGCAGCATCCTTCACACACCAATTCTTTGCAATTTGTCCTCACCTCTCTCGTACTCTGACGCTTTGCTCTGCAGCCTGATGAATAACCGCGTGTCCGCTGAGCGCGTTCGAGAAATTGTGGTGGAGGCTGTGACCATTGAGCAGGAGTTCATTTCTGAAGCACTGCCAGTTGACCTGATTGGCATGAACGGGAAGCTGATGATGCAGTACATCGAATTTGTGGCTGACAGGTAGGTGTTGGGCGAAGGTGCCTGCCAAGTTTTTGGAGCATGCATGCTTCCAGCCCTTCCATTCAACTGATGGGTTTTTTAGAGCTTGCATGCCTTGCCTAAACTGACATACACCTGCTCTGCATGTCCCTGTGCGCGCAGGCTCTTGGTGGCTCTGGGCTGCGAGAAGCATTGGAACACCGCCAACCCCTTTGACTGGATGGAGATCATCAGCCTGCAGGGCAAGACCAATTTCTTTGAGAAGCGTGTTGGCGAGTACCAGAAGAGCGGTGAGTGGATTGCAGTATTCATGCACTCGCAGGTCCTTGCTCCAAATAAGCAAGGCAAGCAATAGGCTTTAAACCTCTGTTTTCTTTGCACCAGAGCAATTCCTTTGGGCACTCGCTGATTTGCCCTTCTGCAACAGAGTACATCCGTTGGGAACCTGTGATCTTGTTTCCCCTGCATCAGAGCATCTGCAGGGCACTTGCTGATTTTTCCTGTTGTTTCCTCCCTCGCCACAGGTGTGTTGAGCAGCTTGCAGGGCGATGTGAACAAATTCAGCCTGGACGCTGACTTCTGAAATACTTCGTTCCTTGGCGTGCGTGCTGTGTTTGTGCCGGTGAAACTGGGTGTGGAGAGCTTCTTGAGGGGCATGATGCTAGCTGTGCATGCTGTAATATATTACGTCATGGAGTGCTGAGCACCTCCTTGCACATAAATTTGTACAGAGAATCGATGCGGCTGCAGTTTTGCATCTTAAATCTTGGGAGGATAGAGGCTAGGGTAGAGAAACCAGTTTGACCTCCTTGTAGTGCCACAAGTGGTACCATTGGAAAGTCGCAGGGGCAGGAGATGTGCAGGACAGCGTCACATTCCTATACAGCTAACCTGTATTATGCATTGTAAGACTGTTATTCAGTCTTCGTTCTATTGCTTTTAAAAACTGTGTTTGGTTGGTTTTGCCTCTGGGACTGGCGTATAATGATAAAGGTCTGAATGGCAATGATAAAGTTGACTCTCTTGGTGGAATTGTTGTTGCATATTTATCGCCTGAATGGGCTCGAGATGGTGGGTTGAATGTGATGCGGGCCTCTTCAGTCTGTTTGGTCATTGCTCTTATGTTGCGCGCATGTATTTCAGAGGCGTGCTGCGTTAGGTTGAAAACATTGCGTAGGTTTTCTGCACAATAATTTATGTATTGAATTATTCTTTTGTTTCCTGAAATCAAGATACATCGGAAGGATTGTCTTGGTTGTCTAAGACTGAAATTGTTGTAAAATCATTATTAAGATAGGTAGACACTACTGTCCAAGTAGGTAGGTAATAGAAAAGGAAAGAAATAGGTGGGCAGTGATAACTTTTAACATCAATGGGTACAATGGTGAGAAATTGGCCTCAGATAATGGGCTGGTACGCCTGCCTATCAAATGGTGCCTATCCAATGTTTGCGGATCCACTCCTTCAACAGCTCTCCATTCACCGCGCAATCTGTGCCTCAAGTCATCAATGGTTACAATGTTTACAATGGGGGGTGACCTTCAGCCAGGTCGTTTGGCTGATCGGCTTGTGGCTGGTCTCTGCCAGCCAAAAATAAATCCATAAGCTCAGACACAAAAAAGAAAAGCTTTGCGTTTCGCTGATGAAGGAACTGATGAACAAATTGAGAGTCACTTGATGCAGTAAAATGTTGCGTCTCAAGAATATCCTGGAAAGTAAGGTTCAAAAAGCACTTGAGCTTTACAATGAGTTACAATGGGGTTTGACCTTCAGCCAGGTAGTTTGGCTGCTCGGTCTGCTCAACTGTTCCAACTGCACAAAAAATGTCCATGAGATCGGAAATAAAACGATAAGTGTCATTAGTTTGTTTCTGCAAGAAATGAATAGCATCCTCAGAGCTAGCTTGAGAATAGTAGAAAGTGCCTGAATCGTCCAGAAAAATTCTATAAGACGAGGGGAAGTCAGAAAATAACTGTGCATGAGCCCTTCGAAGAGAGCACACAGAAGCGCAAGAACAAAGGAACACAACATGCTTTTCATCTTGGAGTCCTTGTTCACATTTATCACAAGTTGATGTGTGCTCCTGCCAAAGTGATGTCTCAACTCTTAGAGTATGAGCATGTAAGCGAAAACGTGCTATGTTTCTTAGCGTGCGCTTACCCAAATCAAGATGCAAATACCTGGGGACAAAAAAGGGCGCACCATGAACAGACAAGGGTCTCAAAGGGAGTGCCATCCAGTGATGATATTTGGCTAATTTGTTCGTGTGGTCACCATGTTCTGCCAAGGCATCAGCATTCCACACACCTCGCAGCCTTTTTCTCAGATCAACCACAAACTCCCTCATGACTATAGGCTGCCCTGACCGAACACAATGAGTAAACACGTTGCACCTGTCCAAACCTGTGCAGGCAGCCAAAAATTCTGAAGTCCAGCATTTATGGGAAAGACTGCTCATTTCAACATCTGCTTGCAGTACCTTACTGAGTGTAGTGCTGTTGCTGCGCAGTAAAGCATTGTAAAACCTAACTGCTGCACGAAACCAATAGAACTGTAAAGGTTCATGCCCACACTCGCGCAGTACAGACCAATTAGGAGTGGTGCGCTTTACCCCAAGGATACGCTTCAATAAGCACAGATGTACAGTTTGCAAAGGACAGTCCATTTCAGCTCCTTCTTTCATAAATCTAGTGCCCCAAATCTGGCATGCATACATGCTAGCAGGGAGAGCATATGCTTTAGTCAGCCAGAGCATGGTATGCGGCCTATCTGTCAGGCGGTGCTCAGATGCGAATTGCCTAATCCGTCTACAACCAGCTAGGAAAGGGGCACACATACACTCAGCAGTGGCTTGCGGGTTGCGTTGTTTTGTGAACAGCATGCCTAAATGTCTGAAAGAATCTGCACACGCCAAACGAGCTCCACCCAACGTGAAAGCTGGCACATTATCACCCTTTGAATTAAAATGCACAATCTCAGACTTGGCAGTATTGATCACCAACCCTTTCCGCTGAGCATATGTATGTAGCCTATCTAACATCAGTTGGAGCTGATCAGGAAGGTTACTAGTGAGGCACAAATCGTCTGCATACAGCATGTGGGTGACTCGAACGTCCCTAGTGCCTGTAATAGCCCCTTGCACATTTTCTGCCAAGCAGTCCACGTCATTGATGTACAAGGAGAACAACACAGGGGAAAGCGGGCAGCCTTGCTTAACTCCAAAATGGGGGCGCACACGAGCTTGCTTGCAGCCATCCACCAAGATATACTCATCATTAGCATACATGCTTTTAATGACAGCCAACAGGCACACAGGCATACGAATGCGCTGCAGGTGAGTCCAAAGGGCTTCTCTAGGAATTGTATCATAAGCCTGCTTGAAATCAATAAAAGCTGCATGCAGCCTTGGGGATGCATTTGGGCGCTTGACCTGAGCAGCATGCTGTAAGTGCCGCAAAATGAAAATGGGCTGCAAAGTGTTACGGCCAGGATAGAAACCAAATTGAGTGTCTGGAATCTTGTTTTTATCTTTACACCACCCAGTGACCACCTCCCTAAGAACGTTAGCATACAGCCTGTACAGGGTACCACTTACTGCGAGCATGCGATAATTCCCTGGGTCCAGCACAGAGCCCTTCTTGTAAAGAGGAGTTATCTTAGCCACTTTCCAACAAGCAGGAATCTCAGCCCTCTCCATCATGGCAGCAAACAGACGAGCAATGTAAGGAGCCAAAACATTCATCCTATCCGTGCCTCTACCATTAACTGCTGGGACCCTCTTTTCAGCGTACTTAATGAAGGGTGCTGCAACAGCATCAAAACCAGGGGATGTCCTAGCATTCAACTTACGCATGTGCTCGCAAACAATAGGGTACAAGGCAGCTGCATCAGGCAGTTCCATCACATCAGGTTCAGGCATCCATCGAGACTCAGCACCTTGACGGAAAAGCTGCTCAGGAGGCGGGTTGTTGCGCCCCAGGGGCACTGCCATATCCCGAGCTGGAGCTCCAGAGTTGCCAGTCCAACGTGCAGCAACCCGCTGTGCCACCCCACGCATGGCTCCAATAACGGACTCCACCCCTCTGCTAATGCTGTCCCACATTCCAGGCCTTCTACTTAAGGTGCTTTCAGGGCAGCTACCCATGGGGCTTGCTTGTTGATCAGGGATGTGAGGAGCGTTTCTTGCTGGACAAGTGGGGTGCCTGCCCACAAATCCGTTGGTATGCAAGGCGGCGTCCTGATAGTGTGTGCTTTCAGGGCAGCTACCCATGCCATGCATATGTGCTGCTTCTCTAGTTGAAGGAGAAGAGCAATTGTTCATGCGGGCACCAAAATGATGCTGTAAATAAGAGTTCCAGCCGTCCGCTGTAATGGGAGTCTGATGGGTGCTCCTGGGCTTCCTAAGCATTTCATGAATGTCAGGCCTGTGTCTCTTCAGCCTGTCCAAGAAAACTGCTTTCTGGTACTTCTCATAAGCCCGCCGTGCACGCCTTGTTTGTTTTTTTGTATTGTTTTTTAAGAAATTGGCAGGCATGCACAGCTTGACCACTTTGCACAGCTTGAATAAACAGACGCCTCTTTAACCGACACTGATCATCAAACCAGACAGGCCTTCTAATCCCATGCTTTTCTGTTCTCTTAAAAACACACGCCTGAACTCTGTACATGCCAACTGTTTGTTCACTAGCAGCTTGCATTATCCAGCTTCTCAGGCAAAAACATGCTGTATCTATGTTGCCAGCATCAAGAGCAGCCTCCAATTGCACCGGCATCTCCAAGTTTCTCTCCAGTTCCTCCACATAGGCCAGTTGCCGCTCGTGCTTCCAAGTTAAACTAAAACGACTTGCACAACGTCCCATCCCACACACATGTTCAGGAGAAGGAGTCCAATCCACATTAGGCACAACATCAGGAATACGAAAAACAACTGTAATACTGCCATGGTCAGTGGTGTCCAAGATCGGAGCGCAAATGTCTGATTTCTGAGCACACTTAAATAAGGAAGGTGATACCAAGACATGATCAGGCCTACTCCGTCTGGAAGGCCGAGTGTCTGAACGATACCCAACAAATGTGGGCTGGCCCACATCACCAGGCACACGACCAGTTGTGAACACAAGTCCATAGGCAGCTGCAATATCCACGAGCAGTCTTCCAGCCACATTAACATCTCTGCATTCACACCTTCTAGCAGTTCAAAAAAGGTTCAAAAAGCCACATTAACATCTCTGCATTCACACCAGCTCACTTCTCTGCATTCACACCAGCTCACTTCTCTCTGCATTCACACCAGCATTCACACCAGCTCACTTCTCTGCATTCACACCAGCTTAACATCTCTGCATTCACACCAGCGCACTTCCAGCCACATTAACATCTCTGCATTCACACCTTCTAGCAGTTCAAAAAGGTTCAAAAAGCACTTGATACTTGCGGCGCAGAGAACAAACATGTTCATCAGTACAGTTAAGGTTTACAAGGATAAGGCCTTCAGTCAAGAAGTGCGACTGCTAGCCTGCTCATAAAAGGCAATCAATTCATGAAGGAAATAAGGAAGTTTATTGTTGTTCTGGTTCAAAAAAGCAGACACATCATGAGATTCTGTTGTCTGCCTGTGAGAACAAGGGAGCATATTTCCTGCGGAGAGAGACCACCTGGGGATGTGTGCAATGGAAGAGGACATGTTGTTCATCCTGGACATCATCATCAGCCTCACAAAGGTCACAGTTTGGGGAAGAGCTGTGATTCCAAGTTGCTGTCTCATAGCGAAGGGTGTGAATGCGGAGTCTAAACCGAGCCACGCTGCGAATGACATCATGGGGGAGGTCAAGGAACATGTATTTGGGGCGGCTATAAGGAGAATGCATAACCAAGGCTCTTTTAGTAGGAGGAGCACACCACTGGTGATAAGTTAAGTGTTTACTGTTGCGCTCTCTAGGGTGTGTGTTGGAAAAAGGCTCCCAATATTGTAGGTGCCTGGTCCTGAGATCTACAACAAAACGACTAAGATCAATGGGCTCACAATTCAGCAGCTTCTGTTTGAAAATATGGGAGTGTGGCAAACCATCCATGGCTGATAGAACATGGGAAGACCAGCAATCATCAGATCTCGAGCTCAGCCGCATGTCAGCCTGCAAAATCTTTTTCATTGTGGAGCTGTTGCATCGTGTCAAGGAGTTGCAGTACAGTTAAAAGGACATGTGCTTCATCTTGAGTTTGGTTGCAAGGACACCTGTCACACACAGAGGTACCATCATCCTGCCAAACAACCGATTCAACTTTCAAAGTATGAGCACGAGCCGGAACTTGCTCACATTACGCACAACTTGCTTAGGCAAATCCAGAAAAAGATACCAAGGCAGGGGTGCATAGGTTTGGCGAGCGTTGCAAGCAAAAGGAGTAGCAAACCAAGTTTGGTAAGTAGCTAGTTTATTCAAGAAACAAGTTGTTGTTTCCCCTTGGATCCACTGACTCAGCTTCTCTCCAAACTCCTTGCAATCTGTACCTCAAGTCTGCACTAAACTCATTCATGGAAATGGCACCTCCTGACCTCACAGCCTGCTCAAAAATTTCAGGACCACGCAAATCTTGGAAGGCTTGAATTAACTGCATTGTCCAGCACTTGTCATCCTTAGGTTGTAACTTCAAATCGGCATGCATAACACGGCGTAAAGTACTACTATTTGTACCAAGCATGCTGTTGTACAGCTTGACTGCAGCTCTAAACAAATAGTACTGCAGTGGTTGATGCCCACATTCTCTCAAAACAGCCCAGTTAGTGGTAGTTCGCTTCACACCCAAGGTACCTTTCAAGAAATTCAGATGCAAAGTTTGCAGAGCACTAGAGAATTCTTTGCCTGCCTGCATGAAACCTGTACCCCACACCTGACTCCCGTACATACCAGCTGGAATAACTTACGTCTTTGCAAGCCACAAGGAAGCATGCGGCCTATCTGCAAGTGTGTGCTCACGTACAAAACGACGAATCCTGTAAGCAGATGTAAGCATAGCTCAAGATGCGTTTTCTGCCGATTTAGCCATGTTCAAGGTCCTGTAAAACATCATGCCAAGATATTTAAATGAGTCCTTATGAGCAAGAGTGTCACTGCCAATCGTAAAAACAGGGAGATTATTTCCTATTGATTTGAAATGCACAACCTCTGACTTAAAGGTGTTGATAACGAGATGCCTGAAATCATCAGTGAAATCCTGCAGTGAGGTAAGCGTACCCTGATTCATCGCTGTTGCAAAAGACTTACAGTGCCGCAATCCTTGAAAGTCATCCAAGATCTGAGTTACAATGAGTTACAATGGGGTTTCACCTTCAGCCAGGTAGTTTGGCTGCTCAATCTGCTCAACTGTTCCAACTGTGCACAAAAAAATATCCATGAGATTGGAAATAAAACGATAAGTCTCATTAGTTTGCTTCTGCAAGAAATGAATCCTCAGAGCTAGCTTGAGAATAGAAGAAAGTGCCTAATTCGTCCAGAAAGATTCTGTGAGAGGGGAAGTCAGAAAATAGCTGTGCATAAGTTCTTTGAAGAGAACACACAGAAGCGCAAGAACAAAGGAACACAGCATGCTTTTCATCTTGGAGTCCTCCTTAGGCACACCAATCACAAGCAGATGTGTGCTCCTGCCAAAGTGATATCCCAACTCTTAAAGTGTGAGCATGTAAACGAAAGCGTGCTATGTTTCTCAGCGTGCGCTTGCCTAAATCAAGATGCAAATACCTGGGGACAGAAAAGGGCGCACCATGAACAGACAAGGGTCTCAAAGGAAGTGACATCCAGTGATGATACTTGGCTAATTTGTTTGTGTGTTCACCATGCTCTGCCAAGGGATCAGCATTCCACACACCTCGCAGCCTTTTTCTCAGATCAAGAACAAATCTCCTTCATGACTATAGGCTGCCCTGACCGAACACAATGAGTAAGCACGTTGCTCCAGTCCAAGCCTGTGCAGGCAGCCAAAAATTCTGAGGTCCAGCATTTATGGGAAAGACTGCTCATTGCAACATCTGCTTGCAGTACCTTACTGAGTGTAGTGCTGTTGCTGCACATTGAAGCATTGTAAAACCTAACTGCTGCACGAAACCAATAGAACTGTAAAGGTTCATGCCCACACTCGCGCAGTACAGACCAATTAGGAGTGGTGCGCTTTACCCCAAGGATTGACTGAGGCCTTTTTTCCCTTGTAGCCCTTGTAACCCTTACCCCAAGGATACGCTTCAATAAGCACAGGTGTACAGTTTGCAAAGGACAGTCCATTTCAGCTCCTTCTTTCATAAATCTAGTGCCCCAAATCTGGCAAGCATACATGCTAGCAGGGAGAGCATATGCTTTAGTCAGCCAGAGCATGGTATGCGGCCTGTCTGTCAGGCGGTGCTCAGATGCGAATTGCCTAATCCGTCTACAACCAGCTAGGTAAGGGGCACACATGTACTCAGCAGTGGCTTGCGGGTTGCGCTGTTTTGTGAACAGCATGCCTAAATGTCTGAAAGAATCTGCACACGCCAAACGAGCTCCACCTAACGTGAAAATTGGCACATTATCGCCCCTTGAATCAAAGTGCACAATCTCAGACTTGGCAGTATTTATCACCAACTTGGTTGAACCCTTTCCGCTGAGCATACATATGAAGCCTATCTAACATCAGTTGGAGCTGATCAGCCTGAGGAAGGTTACTAGTGAGGCACAGATCGTCTGCATACAACATGTGAGTGACTCTAACGTCCCTAGTGCCTGTAATAGCCCCTTGCACATTTTCTGCCAAGCAGTCCACGTCATTGATGTACAAGGAAAACAACAAGGGGGAAAGCGGGCAGCCTTGCTTAACTCCATAATGGGGGTGCACACGTGCTTGCTTGCAGCCATCCACCAAGATGTACTCATCATTTGCATACATGCTTTTAATGATAGCCAGTAGGCATACGAATACGCTGAAGGTGAATCCAAAGAGCTTCCCTAGGAATTGTATCGTAAGCCTGCTTGAAATCAATAAAAGCTGCATGCAGCCTTGGGGATGCATTTGGGCGCTTGACCTGAGCAGCATGCTGCGAGTGCCGCAAAATGAATATGGGCTGCAAAGTGTTACGGCCAGGGTAGAAACCAAATTGAGTGTCTGGAATCTTGTTTTCATCCTTACACCACCCAGTGACCACCTCCCTAAGAACGTTAGCGTACAGCCTGTACAGGGTGCCACTTACTGCGCGCATGCGATAATTCCCTGGGTCCAAGATCTGAGCAGTCCAACATGAGGGGGATCTGGAGTGCAAGTGCAAGTCTGCCTTCAGGACATTCCAGAGCGTTTCACAATTAGAATTGAGCAGACCATTGTACATCTTCATAGCAGACTTAAGCCAGTAGAACTGCAATGGCACATGCCCACATTCTCTCAGAACTGCCCAGTTTGTAGTTGCACACCTCACACCTAATGCGCCCTTCAAAAAACTCATGTGGCGCACTTGCAACTCACTTGGAAATTCCTGGCCTTCCTTTACATAATCTGTGCCCCACACCTGGCTTGCATACATGCCAGTGTGGGACTAGGTATGTTTTTCCTAACCGGAGCGGTACATGCGGCCTGTCCCCTAATGCATGCTCTTGCACAAACTGCCAAATCGGATAGGCAGATGCCATGAACGGCTCTTAAGATAACTCATGTGCCGCACTTGCAGATCAGTGCCCCACACTTGGCCTGCATACGTCTTCCCAAGCCACAGAGACAAATACGGTCTATTTGCCAGAAACTTCTCACGAACAAATTGATGAACCTG